>OW240921.1:115816333-115861910 GCA_933207985.1 Pelobates cultripes
CTTCATCTTTCCAGCCTTGTGCATAAGAGATTTTCTGGGAAGTTCCCATCCTAGCTAAGTAGAATGCTCTCCCCAGCTGTCCCCACCTCCTATAACCTCCAATCCAGTACCACCACGATATTTAGCATGTCGCATTACAAACATACAGTGGCACAATCCTCATGGACACAGTCAAATCTTCATTCAATCTAAAATCTTTTAAGAGATCTATGTCAATATACCTCAGCACAGAATGCACCTGGTTGACTATATTCATGATATATTGTATATTTATATATATCCTATTGAAACAATGCAATGTTTTGTGGACACAGGACATACTTGAAAACAAGAGAAATCTCAATGTATCCATCTCGGTAAAATATTTTATAAATAAAGTCATTAGGCTGTTAGAGTAGGACCTGCCAAAGATGGGGTACATTGACGTTGTGGCAGGCTTATGCAGGATTAAATAAATAAAAAATAAAAAAAAATAAATAAAAAAAAAACACTCACAGCCTTTCAGTGGAGTTTGGAGAATTGCACTTCAATTTCTTACAAAGTGCAACATGCAGAGAAAAATTGCAAAAACTTGTATGTAGGAGTGTTTGTGGCCACCCCTGGGGTAGTAAAATAACAGGCAATGAATACAGAGCCCAAATGAAAATCAACTAATACAGAACGTTATTACTGAAACATTATGTCTACAAATGATCTACATACAAAACAGAAAAAATAAAATATGTTCAGTCTAGCTTCAGCTAAAGGTAAGTGAAAGAGGACAATTCCCAGTAACTGTGATGTGCAATACATAAGCTAAGGTTACTTTCTAGCTAAAGTATCTAATGTTCTGTGCTACAACTAACAGAGATTCACAATGCAAACCAAAACGCTGACATTTAAACACGGCAGAAATTGCAGCTAAACCAGCAATATAACACAGAGTACTGAAATTACCAATTCGATCAAACAGCTCGCCTCCACGACAGTATTCCAGGAAGAGGTACTGAATGTTGCCTTCTTTACGGTGCCCATAAAATCGAACAATGTTCTTATGGTGCAGCATCTTATTGATACAGATCTCCTTCTTGATATTTTCTGGACATTCTGCAGCACGCTTCATATCAACGATTTTCACCGCCACAGCTTCTTCAGTTTTCCGATTCACAGCCAGCTGCACTCTGACACAAGAAAAGAACCTGATTAATACGGAGAGCGTAAGCAAGAAAACGCCAACTGTGACACAAACCCACCTTGCATCAAGGGTTATTTATATGAAAACCATGGCAGCATCACTATAGGGTTAGCAATATTGGAGGTGGGCAGGACAAATCTGTGCCACAAGTTATCAGGATTTATTTTGGAGGTCCTTTTTTCCGCATTATTGTGTTCTTATGCAATTACAATTTAGATAGAGCAATATATGCACATTAAATAGAAGACTTGCAAGAGGTACTCACTCTCCGTATGCTCCTTCTCCAAGAGTCTGGACCAGATCCCAACCTTCAACAAAAGGGACGGCCATAATTCATGCCCCTGGCAGGGAAACAGAATAACAATCTGAATAGCAGATACTTTCTATATGGAAACACACTGCACACGACCACCTCAGGGAAGTTGGTCATTGTACCCATTTCACTCGTCACATCTGAGTCAGTCTTGGGGTGATCAGCTAGTCAGTCAGTCAGTCCGGGGGTGATCTCCCAGTCAGTCAGTCCGGGGGTGATCTCCCAGTCAGTCAGTCAGGGGGTGATCTCCCAGTCAGTCAGTCAGGGGGTGATCTCCCAGTCAGTCAGTCCGGGGGTGATCTCCCAGTCAGTCAGTCCGGGGGTGATCTCCCAGTCAGTCAGTCAGGGGGTGATCTCCCAGTCAGTCAGTCAGTCAGTCAGTCAGTCAGAGGGTGATCTCCCAGTCAGTCAGTCAGTCAGGGGGTGATCTCCCAGTCAGTCAGTCAGTCAGTCTGGGGGTGATCTCCCAGTCAGTCAGTCAGTCAGTCAGTCAGTCAGTCTCCAAAGTGATCTCCCAGCCGTCAGTCAGTCAGTCAGTCAGTCAGTCAGTGATCTCCCAGCCAGTCAGCCGTCAGTTCAGTAGTGATCTCCCAGTCAGTCAGTCAGCCACGTCAGTCTGGGGCATTCCAGTCAGTCAGTCAGTCAGTCAGTCTGTCTATCAGTCAGTCAGTCAGTCAGTATATCAGTCAGTCAGTCAGTCAGTCAGTATATCAGTCAGTCAGTCAGGGGCTCCCAGTGATCTCCCAGTCAGTCAGCTGGGGTCAGTCTGGGGGGTGATCTCCCAGTCAGTCAGTCAGTCGTCTGGGGTGATCTCCCCAGTCAGTCAGTCAGTCAGTCTGGGGTGATCTCCCCAAAGTCAGTCAGTCAGTCAGTCTGGGGTGATCTCCCAGTCAGTCAGTCAGTCAGTCTGGGGTGGATCTCCCAGTCAGTCAGTCAGTCAGTCTGGGGTACTCCAGTCAGTCAAGTCAGTCAGTCTAAAGTGATCTCCAGTCGTCAGTCAGTGATCTCCCAGTCAGTCAGTCAGGGGGTGATCTCCCAGTCAGTCAGTCAGGGGGTGATCTCCCAGTCAGTCAGTCAGGGGGTGATCTCCCAGTCAGTCAGTCTGGGGGTGATCTCCCAGTCAGTCAGTCAGGGGGTGATCTCCCAGTCAGTCAGTCAGGGGGTGATCTCCCAGTCAGTCAGTCAGGGGGTGATCTCCCAGTCAGCCAGTCAGTCAGTCTGGGGGTGATCTCCCAGTCAGTCAGTCAGTCAGTCTGGGGGTGATCTCCCAGTCAGTCAGTCAGTCAGTCTGGGGGTGGTCAGTCAGTCAGTCAGTCAGTCTGGGGGTGGTCAGTCAGTCAGTCAGTCAGTCTGGGGGTGATCTCCCAGTCAGTCAGTCAGTCAGTCTGGGGGTGATCTCCCGGTCGCTCAGTTTCGGGGTTCGGTCGCTCGGTCTCGGGGTTTTACCACTTTCTCGCCTTTTCCCGCTCTCTGGGCTTCAAACTCCCGGCGAATGACGTGACGTGTTAAAGGTAAGTCCGACGCTGCGTGATGACATCATCGGGAAAGTCCCGCGCTGTGTGGGCGGAGTTATCAGTTTATAAGAAGGCGGGACAGAGAGGGGGCGGGGTCAGTAGGCGGGGCTATCATAGACAGATGGGCGGTGCCAATGAGCAGGGTGATCAGACAGCGGGAAAGAGGGCGTGGCCAGTGAGGCTACTGTCAGTTTCAGTCCCAACTCACACTCACCGAGACCACGCTTTACTCCAACTCACACTCACCGAGACCACGCTTTACTCCAACTCACACTCACCGAGTCCACACTTTACTCACACACACCGAGTCCACACTTTACTCCAACTCACACTCAGAGTCCAAGCTTTACTCACATTCACTGAGACCAAGCTTTACTCCAACTTACTGAGACCAAGCTTTACTCCAACTCACAGTGAGTCCACATTTTACTCAAACTCACAGAGTCCACACTTTACTCCAACTCATACTCACAAAGTCCAAGCTTTACTCAAATCACTGAGACCAAGCTTTACTTCAACTCACACTCACTGAGTCCAAGCTTCCCCCAATTTGCACTCACTGGGTCCCATCTTCACACTCAGTATTCCAACTTCACCTCCAGCTCACACTCAGTGTCCAAGCTTTACCCAGCTCACACTCAGTCACCAAGTTTTACCCAAGCTCACACTCACTCAGTGTCCAAATTTTACCCCAGGTCATACTCACTCCGTGACCAAGTTTTACCCAAGCTCACACTCAAGCTAGCAGAAACAGGAGGGAAGAGAATGAAAAAAAAAAAAACACCACCTCCAAGATAATGTAAAACACAAAATAGATTTAGAAAGACTGTCAGCCCAAACATCCAAGGCATAATGAGAGATAAAAGTATTGGAAGAATACCAGTTGACCGCTCTACAAATGCTCTCCAAAGACATGTTCGCTACAACTGCCCAAAAGGTTGACATAGCTCTAATAGAATGTGGATGAACCCCTAGGCATCTGTAGCTCCTGGACCTTGTAGGCTTTGAGTATAGCCTTAACGATCCATCAAAAAATTGTTGCAATTGAGGTAGCTTGAACCTTGCAAGATCCAGAAGGAAGATGTGTATACTTCCTCTAGTACAGGGGTAGGCAACCTTTGGCTCTTACAGCCATAATGTTGGCAAAGCATCATGGGAGGTGTAGTCCAAAATGTCTGCAGTGCCAAAGGTTACCTATCCCTGCTTCTAGGCTTTAGACCTTTCCAAGTAAATTGAGACATCTTGTAACATCTAAAGAATGTCAGTCCTACTCCTCCGGAGCAGGAGATGGAAAAGTAAGAAGGACCACCTCCTCTTTAACGTTAATTGAACAAATGTCTTAAGGATGAATTGGCAGCAAGGTACAAGGTCCACTTTGTCAGGAAAAAAGGAAATAAAAGGATCCTGAGATGAGACCACCTGGATTTCATAGAGACTGTTCTGTCAGATGTAGTCACCACCAAAAAGAAACATTTCAAAGTCAGTAACCAAAGAGATGTGTCCTGCATTGGTGCAAACATAGACTTAGACAGGGCCCTAAGGACCAGAGGAATGTCCCATCTAGGAGTAAAATCCTTCACAGGCAGAGTCTGGTTTTTGACTGCCATCAGAAATCTGGAGACCAAAGGATTCAAGGGCCATTTAAAGCCAGACATCACTGAAATGGCTGATATTTGGACTCTGAGAGAACAGAGGGACAGGCCCTTATCTAAACCAGATTGCAAGAATTCCTAAATCTATTAATCCAAAGGGGCGGTGACCTCAATGTTAAAGCATATTACCAAGAGCTTCTCAAGTTTTGAGGTAAGAACTAAATGGGCTTGTTAAGGCTGTCACTTCCTAATACCGCTGGCAGGCAGGGTCATAGTGGTTGCAAGGAGGAAACCTAAACTACAGGTTATTTTCATACCCCAGGGAGCTGCATACCAGGGGCTAATAAGAGAGAACGGCTGAACTCTTAAAAAAGCCAAATAAAAAAAACGGGCAAGGTAAACTAAGGTAAAAACTAAATGTTCTCACGGATAACTGTGTCCATGCAGTCAAAGAACAGGAAAAAGACTGACATTCTGATAGGGAGGGATGGGGGGCATTTTTACATCCTGTCCTTATCAGCCAAGTGGACAAAGCTAACCCTTAAGTGATGCTGCCGTGGTTTGTCCAGGAATATGCGGTTTATTGTAACAGCAATTCCTTCCCCATTGACGTGTTGCTTTAACAGTGTTATGAGTCTAACGCAGAATATGTTGTGTTCTGTGTTGTAATTGATGGACTGAGCTGATTTTGCAATTGATGGACTGGTTGCCATGGTAACACCACGAGCATCATTTGAATCCCTGGCAACAGAGAGTAATGTATTGACAGATCCTAGGGCAGCACAGCGATTTGGGAAACGTGACTCTCTATTACAGCTAGATGGGGACTTACAACATGCTCTTGGGTCTAACTAAATATATAGAATATAAAGAGAGTGTGAGAACTTTACTCTACAGTTCTAGTTATCTAAACCGCTTACTTATTGAAATATAATCCAGTACAATTTCCACTTATTTTGCTGTATTTCCTATTAAATGTGCAAGATATAATCTGCAGCCAACAAGACAGAATTGTCTGGTACTGCTCTAGGGGCCCCAAAAGCAGGCACACGTTATGCAACACCCGGGGATAGGAAGGCAGGGATTGTGCTCGGGCCCAAAATAGACAGTTTCCAGCAGTAATTAAATGGAAGATATAAACATGTCCTATAAAATTATCACACTTTACTAAACACATGTTCAGAGAACATGAAAATTTATAAGCAAATTGTACGGTGTTACAGATTATGTTGGTGCCATGTATTGTGCATGATGATACATTCTTTATCTCATGGGATATCACTTTATAAATTAATAAAACAGACTGCGGCTTATACCGTTACATCCACCTATTGACACTGGCTACACACCAGATGTGCTCAGCTTTGAAACCATAAATGAATTGTCAAACTGCTAGAAGAGAGAGGTGTAAAATCCGCATGTAATCAGATGCCATGTGGGTACACGTTGAGGTGGATTCCATAAAGATACTGGTTATGTTATGTGTCAGAGTACTGAGTGTTTGTGAGACATAGGCGTTATGTCACATGGTCAACCTAAACACTACCACCCTTTAACCCCTTAAGGACCGGCCTGTTTTGGCCATGTTGTACGTTAAGGACCAGGGCTGTTTTAACACTTTTGTGGTGTTTGTGTGTAGATGTAATTTTTCTCGCTCTCATTTACTGTTCCCATACAAGTTATATAGTTTTTTTTTCCCGGACAAGAAGGGCTTTCTTTACATACCATTATTTGTATCATGTCAATTTACTGTAAAAACAAAAATAAAATGCTGAAAAATTTAAATAAAAAAAATGTTTTTTGACTTACTTGAAAAATCTTTTACTCCTCTACAAAAGCTAATGAAAAAAAAAATGCTAAATAGATTCAACATTTTGTCCTGCGTTTAAAAACACCCAGTGTTTACGTGCTTTTTTTTTGCAAGATATAGGGCTATAAGTACAAGTAGGACATTGCGGTTTCAAAATACATATTTCTAACATTTATCAATAGGGACATTGTAACACATCTGTCATAAATCTCTGAATCACACCCCACATGTACATATATTTTTTAAAGTAGACAACCCAGGGTATTCAATATGGGGTATGTCCAGTCTTTTTTTAGTAGCCACTTAGTCACAAACACAGGCCAAAGTTAGCATTTATATTTGTGTGTTAAAAATGCAAAAAACAATTATGAATGCTAACTTTTGGCCAGTGTTTGTGGCTACTAAAAAAGACTGAACATATCCCATTTGTTATACTTTGGGTTGTCTTATTTTGCAAATGGTATGCCATCATGGAATAATTCTCATTCCTTGGCTACCATACGCTCTCAAAGGCAACATAACCAATCTGGCAAATTTCAATGTAAAAAATGGAAAATCAAGCCTTAACAAAATTATAAACGCAACACTTTTGTTTTTGCCCCATTTTTCATGAGCTGAACTCAAATATCTAAGACTTTTTCTATGTACACAAAAGGCCTATTTCTCTCAAATATTGTTCACAAATCTGTCTAAATCTGTTTTAGTGAGCACTTCTTTGCCGAGATAATCCATCAACCTCACAGGTGTGACATATCAAGATGCGGATTAGACAGCATTATTATTGCACATGTGTGCCTTAGGCTGGCCACAATAAAAGGCCTCTCTAAAATGTGCAGTTTTACTGTATTAGGTGGGGTCTGAAAACCTGTCAGTATCTGGTGTGACCACTATTTGCCTCACACAGCGCAACACATCTCCATTGCATAGAGTTGATCACGTTGTTAAATATGGTCTGTAGAATGTTGGTCCACTTCTCTTCAATGGCTGTGCAAAGTTGCTCGATATTGGCAGGACCTGGAACACGCTGTCTTATACGCCAATCCAGAGCATCCCAAACATGCTTAATGGGTGACATGTCCGGTGAGAATGCTGGCCATGCAAGAACTGGGATGTTTACCACAACGAACTGCAGTCAGGTCGAGACCCCGATGAGGATGACTAGCATGCAGATGAGCTTCCCTGAGACGGTTTCTGACAGTTTGTGCAGAAATTCTTTGGTTTTGCAAACAGATTGTTACAGCAGCTGTCCAGGTGGCTGGTCTCAGACAATCTTGGAGGTCCTGGGCTGGTGTGGTTACATGTGCTTTGTGGTTGTGAGGCCGGTTGGATATATTGCCAAATTCTCTGAAATGCCTTTGGAGACTGCTTATGGTAGAGAAATGAACATTCAATTCACGGGCAACATCTCTGGTGGACATTCCTGCAGTCAGCATGCCAATTGCACACTCCTCAAAATGTTTGACATCTGTGGCATTGTGCTGTGTGATAAAACTGCACATTTTAGAGTGTGCTTTTATTGTGGCCAGCCTAAGGCACATCAATAATGCAATAATTATGCTGTCTAACAGCATCTTGATATGCCACACCTGTGAGGTGGATGGATTATCTCAGCAAAAAAGAAGTGCTCTCTAACACAGATTTAGACAGATTTGTGAACAATATTTGAGAGAAAGAGGCCTTTTGTGTACATAGAAAAAGTCTTATATCTTTGAGTTCAGCTCATGAAAAATTGGGGCAAAAACAAGTGTTGCGTTTATAATTTTGTTCAGTGTGTATATATTATTTTTTTAGTTTATTTACTAACATTTTTATTTTCCAGCGATCACATGGCCCGCGGGGGCCCAATTTGCTGAGGGGGGACTGTCTGGGCTGTCAGGCAGTCCCCCCAGACCAGGAGCAACGCCGATCGCCAGCAAGGGAACGGCGGCGATCGGGTAAGTAATTATGAATGTTCAGGACCGTCATCAGTCCTCAAGGGGATGTTTCTGATCATGGTGCTGAGCCGTCATTGGTCCTCAAGGGATTAATATCACAGAGGAGGAGGTTAATGAGGAAATATAAATAAAACGATCGGTCCATTTTGGAGAATTAGATGTAATTGCCATATGATAAAAATGTCCAGTCTATACATTTTATATTGTTTTTCAAACACAACTTTAAATGAAATGCATCCTTCAGCACTGATTTTACTAATGGCAGCTTCACTTAAAGAGACATCATTATAGTCACAGTTTAATGTAGTGGTTCTGGTGTCAACAGCCTGTCCCTGCAGGCTGAGCAATGAAAATGCTGCCTTTTCAAATAAAAGGCAGTGTTTACATTGCTGCCTTGGAACACCCCGAGATGCTCCCTAGTCCAGTGATGCACATTGTGCAGCACTGATTTTCAGCCTGGAGAAGCTAGACTTCATCCATAGAGATGCACTGATTCAATTAATCTGAGGAGATGCTGATTGGCACAGTGTTTTGCCGCACATGCTATTTGAAAGCATTGGATTGGCTGAGATCATCAAGAGTGTAGCCACTCCAGCATTATAGTGTCAGGGAAACATGATTGCATTCCTGACACTAGAGTATTCCTTTAACAAAGGTTGGGCTTGCTTTGAGAACTAGGTGCAGAATGGGCTTGTTATGTGTTCATATCTCATCCAAATATCTCAGGATGTCAATCATGTTAATACTGTACAAGTTTGGTCAACACTTCGCTGGCTGGATAAAGTGTTCCAATCAGCTGAAATAACGCTAGTGATTAGAAAAACAGTTTTTATCCCATCTTTAATCGACCACTTTAAAGTCAAAACAAACAAAAAAATCATTTTGGTAACATTCATAACAACCATCCCACCACATATGGAGAGCAACCAGCGTGACTCGGCGGCCAATTACTTCTATATCTGTCGGTCAATAGAAACGGTATAAAAAAAAATCTCAGAGTTCACAGGTGAAGGCGTTCAGTGCTGTTTGTATGAAAGCTAAAGGCAAAATTATGTTCTTGACAATCCACGATTATCCAGATCTTTAACCTGTTGGAAAAGAAAGGCAACCGGTTAGATCTGTTATACAGAGCAGGGAACATTTAATCTAATGTTGTGCAGTATCCCACACTATGTTGAAATGTGTAAATAAAGTTACATTTCGTTATGCAATTTTTTACATTTTTTTTTACTACAGTAGTCCAACATTTCTGCCTGTGTGTACACTCCTGTACACTGCTTTGTTTTGACGAGTTGTAGTTCATTTGGCACCTTGCTGAGGTAGTCCAGTGGTTGGCTTTCTACATCTCCCAGAAACCCTTGGTGTGGCAATAAAGCACTGTCTATGGGAGTAGCTAAACAGTGCTTGGTTTGAGGACAGCTCACAGCAGAAGTTGCAAAGTCCAGGGGCACTTGCATTTGGATATCATTAATCTATATAATGCAATTACAGATGCTCATTATGTCCCTTTAAGCTAATGGCATGCAGCGCAGACAATGTAAAGCCAGTATCACACATGCTATTGTTTATATTTTTTTACTTATTTTTATTAAATTTTTGAAACAATTAATACGTACAAAGACGGCTCTTACAAAGCCCAATGCATTCAAAAGGCCAATACATAACAATTACTTTTTTTTTCTCTCCCCTTTCTTTTCCATATGTAAGTAACATACACGGTCTCCATTATGTTAGTATTATAATAGCAGCAATATTATAAAGGAGGCGCAATTTTCCAATAAACATTTAAGTACATCTAAATAGGATATCACATTCTTTTTTATAATTACACTTTGTATGGCCTTCACTCATCCTAAGCAAATCATACAATCATTCAAACATATTTTTGGTCTTCTAAGTCAGTTGAAATGTAACTTTGAAGTGGGAGTAATAGAGTTATATAGCATTATCTTTCCTTTCAGTTTAGCAGGATCAGAACACCATACAATCTATCAAACTTAGATTATTAAGATTTAAAGAAGAGGGGGAAAAGAAGGAGAGTTGTCATATGTCGCTACTCTAACCGAATATGGTAGCCAATAAAGTTCTAGAGTACATTAATCAGCAATTTATAATCTTAGTAAATATAGTCAAGCCATCGTGATATCTAATATAGGCATATTAGTAGATGTTTCCCTTGACAATATTTCGGTCTCTATAACTTATAAAGTCTAAATTATAATATTGATCGGATGCTTTGTTTCTATCAAAACTACTTAATATCTACGATCAGACTTTTATATAAGTCGAGAGATTTACGATTAGTGTAAGGATTATAAAAAAATAACACCTAATTCCATCTCTAGTTGTTTTAACACTTGGGCTTTATAATGTAGCTTAGATGGTATATTAGTTTGTTTCCAACCTTTCGCAATTAGTATCTTTGTTGCCATAAGGCAATGTATTATTAAAATCTCTGCTTTTTTACTGTCTTCTTTCCCATGTAGATGTAATAGTGCAATTTCTGTTTTTTTCTCTAATGTTACTGCTCCTATCTTATTTATTAGTTCAAAAGATAAATCCCAGAATGGGATAATTTTCTGGGAAATTCCACCAAATATGTAACATTGAACCATCTATGCGACATCTCCAGCAATTTGGGAGATTACTTAGAGAGATTTTGTTAAGTCTTATAGGAACTAAGTACCATCTATAAGATATTTTTACATAGGTCTCGAGGATATTTAAACAGTGGATATATTTTTTGAGCTTTATAAATGCTTGGCACCATAAAGTATATTGTATATCTGAGGATAAATCAGATTCCCATTTCGTAAGTGCCATTGGGGTATTAGGGCGACCAGTTGATTTTCTTGCCTCAAGTGCTTTGGCATAGTAATGTTTAGAGGGCTTAACCGATAGAACTCCATTAATTAAAGATCCTAGATTATCGTGCCCAGTTAGGATATGTTCTCTCAAAAAACTTTATCTGCAGGTAATTAAATTTGATGGTAAATCTAGTAAAATAGATAGCTCAGTATAGCTTTTCAAATGTCGGTCAGTATAAATCGTTAATCCGAATATTATTTTTGTGCCAGTTTTTAAGATCAATTTGTGTTATAATATATTACAAATATTTTAAAGATAGTGTAGCCGGGATTACGTTTTCAATATTAAAGGACCACTCTAAGCACCCAGACCACTTCAGCTTAATGAAGTGGTCTGGGTGCCAGGTCCCTCTAGGATTAACCCCTTTTTTTATATAAACATAGCAGTTTCAGAGAAACTGCTATGTTTATAAATGAGTTAATCCAGCCTCCAAATCCTCTAGTGGCTGTCTCATTGACAGCCGCTAGAGGCGCTTGTGTGCTTCTCACTGAAAATCACAGTGAGAACACGCAAGCGTCCATAGGAAAGCATTGTAAATGATTTCCTATGAGACCGGCTGAATGCGCGCACAGCTCCTGCCGCGCATGCGCATTCAGCTGACGAGGAGGATCGGATGCGGAGAGCTCCCCGCCCGGCGCTGCAATAAAGGTAAGTTTAACCCCTTTCCTCGCCATCCAGACCTGTGGGAGGGGGACCCTGAGGGTGGGGGCACCCTCAGGGCACTATTGTGCCAGGAAAAGGAGTATGTTTTCCTGGCACTATAGTGGTCCTTTAAGTTTTCTCTTTATGCTTTTCCATTCCCTTAGTGTTTGAAATAATATTAAAGAGTAATTTTCTGTTATAGTTTTTAATTTGATATTATTATTGATATTATTTCTTCCATAAAAGTGGTTCTAAATTATCCCATCTTATTCTATGAGCTTGTAGCTTATACCATGGCTGGTCCACTGAGTCAGTCCTTTGGAGATTAGTAGCATGTATTACCATGTTAGCCTGGTATGACTGACTTATTAATGGGTAACCAATACCTCCATCGCATCTTTTTTTTTGATAGCGAAACTGTTGATGCTTGGCTCTTTTCCTCTCCAAATATAATTTGTAAAACTACTTTGAACCATATTAAGCCAGTGCGCAGATATGTGGAGAGGAATCATGCGGAACAGGTAAGTCCACTTGGGAGTTATATAAGCTTTAATGGTATTAATCCTTCCCCACCATGAGATCTCATGTGATCTCCATAATCTATTCGTTTCTTTCAGTAGTCTCATAAAATTTAATTCCATATACCTTCTAGGATCAGCAGTTAACATTAGTCCGAGGTAGGCAAACTCCTTTTGTGGGCCAATTAAAGTCATAGGTTTGCTTCAATATTTGTAAAGTCGTGTCTTGGACGTTATTTACTAAGGCTGTTGATTTATTGACATTTAATTTGTAGTTTGAGACCAAGCTATATTTTTCAAACTCTTGCATCAAAATTGGTAGAGAGCCTCTATCCTCATCAGACACCCGCCCCCTCCGCTGCCCGAACCCACCTTTCCTGACCCCCAGGCCTTCCTAGAATTGGGTACTACAAACTCATGTCAAACACCACCCAAGAAGACTGATGTAACCTAGGCACGACAGCTCAACGAGAATATCAATACCTGAATTATTAAAACTGTTACAAAATGTTATATGTAAAACTAATGTTTCATCCCAACTTCTTTCTGTAATCCCTTCCCCACATTATACAAAAACCAATAAAAATAAAGAATTTATAAAAAAAAAAAAAATTACAAAAAATTGGTAGAGAGAGGATCTAGGCTCAGATATAGACATAAGTATGCCTGCATAAAGGCAGATCTTTAATTCATCTCCAGGGATAGCTATCCCTTTTATTTTACAGGCAAATGGTTCAATTGATAGAACGTATAACAGAAAGTGGGCATCCCTGGCGTGTGCCATTAGAGATATCAGAACATCCCGTCCCACTATCCTAGCTGAGAGGTTTGAGTAAAGTGCCCCCACTGCTCCCATGAACCAACCCTCAAATCCAAAGAGTGACATAGTCCTACTGAGGAAGCCCCATCCGACCCTGTCGAAGGCTTTCTCGGGATCTACCGACAGGGGTGTCCCCTTATTCCGAGCCCAGTCAATGATCTCCAACATTCTTCGAAAGTTATTACTAGACTGCCTCCCCGAAATAAAACTGATCTGATCGGGGTGAATAATGGACGGGAGAATTTTTTGTAGTCTAGCCGCTAATATAGCAGCGAATAACTTAATGTCCACGTTTATCAATGAGATGAACATAGAGGATTTACCCGGTTTCAATTTCGGGAAGATATGGGCTCTTAGTAAATCATAAGAAGCTTGGCTTTTGCCTGCGATTTAGTTAAAAGTGACTGAAAGTATGGGAATGATTTGTTTTTTGAAGGTTTTATAAAATAGATTAGAACATCCATCCGGTCCCGGAGCTTTTTTGTTTACAAGATTATTTATTGCCTGTTCTACGTCTTCATTAGATTTAGTCTTATTTAGACTTTGCTTCTGATCCAACGAGATTTTAGGTAATTTAATATTCATTAGATAGTTCTCTACATCTTCCTTTTCCGGGCTAAAGTTGTGTGACATGTCATGATCCCCTTTTATTCCAGAAGTTTGGTCCTTAAGGGGTTAAATTATAAAGCTTTTTGTAAAAATCTCTGAAGCTTTTGGCTAAATCCTCAGGTTTGAGGATGTTCTTATCATCAACCACTAGTTTGAAAATTTTCTTTTCCAAATTTTGTTTCTTTAATTTGTTAGTTAGCGTAGCATCAGCTTTATTATTCTTGTAGCAAAATTTGATATTTAATTTATTTAAATTGTGTTCTATTCTTTCAGATATTTCTTTATTGATCTTCTCTTGGATTTCTTTAATCTTGCCTGCTCTCTCAGAAGAGAAGTTGATTTTATTTGCTGTAGATAGATTATAGAATTCAATATATAACTCTGATAGCTTTGACTCTCTTATTTTTGTATTGGCTTTTTGTATTGGCTAGCTATTTTAAAGGACCACTATAGTGCCAGGAAAACATACTCGTTTTCCTGGCACTATAGTGCCCTGAGGGTGCCCCCACCCTCAGGGACCCCCTCCCGCCCGGCTCTGGAAGGGGAAAGGGGTTTAAACTTACCTTTTTCCAGCCTGGAGAGCTCTCTGCCTCCTCTCCTCCTCCGCTGAATAAATGCGCCAAGCGGAGCTGCGCGCATTCAGTTTGTTCATAGGAAAGCATTTACAATGCTTTTATGGACGCTATGCGTTCTCACTGTGAAAATCACAGTGAGAAGCACGCAAGCGCCTCTAGTGGCTGTCAATGAGACAGCCACTAGAGGATTAGGGGAAGGCTTAACCCATTCATAAACATAGCAGTTTCTCTGAAACTGCTATGTTTATTAAAAAATGGGTTAACCCTAGCTGGACCAGGCACCCAGACCACTTCATTAAGCTGAAGTGGTCTGGGTGCCTAGAGTGGTCCTTTAATCAAGTATCCTCTTATGACTGTCTTAAAAGAACACCATACACATTCATTAGACAATTCTGGGGTTACATTTTTTTTGAAAAATAACTACATTAGATTTGCAATATAATCAGTATTAGCCTTATTCTTCAATAGCATATTGTTAAGTTTCCAAATCATAGATCTATTCTTCCTATCCAACACTTCTGCTATCAGCAGGTCATGATCTGACCATGTATTATCTTTAATTATAATTGACGAGATAGCATTAGATAATTTAATATCCCCTAGGATCAGGTCAATTCTAGCTGTTGACTTATGCGGGATAGATCTGTGTGTGTAATTTTTATCATTAGGGTGGAGTAATCTCCATCAATCATACAATTCATATTTGTTTAATAGTTCTATTTATCGAGGCTGCTTGTTTTAGTAAGTTTTTATCAATCGTTTGACCTGAGTTCAATTGTTTGTCTATTGAGGGATCCAGTATACAATTAAAATCACCTGAAATCATCAATTTCCCTTTTTTAACTCGATCTACAAATCTTAAAATTTTTGTCAAAGTATTAATCGGATTTTTATTAGGGAAATAAAAGTTTACTAATGTATACTCCATCCCATCTAACAAGCCAACCAAAATAATAAATCTACCTTCTGGATCTGAATTCACATACTGACAGTCAAATTGAACCGCTTTGGAAAAGATAATTGATAATATGCTATTGTTATACAACATACTTTGTATATTCGGACCAGCCAGTGCTCTGTGGTGTAAGCTTCCTCCAGAACATCAAGCTCGAAATCTTTATTTCCAATTTCCGCATTCCTCACCCGATCGTACCCTGGTGGACGTTCTGTTGCAGGAGAAAAAGTAGTAGATTCAATACACTATAAAAGCAGATATACAGAGTTCACTCATGGCACACATCATCCACTGTGAATATAACTTCCACCAGTGATTGACAGCAATACCAAGTCTCGATGCAAACAATGGAATCAGCATAAATAGTTTGATGGTATTCAAAGTTTGCCGCTTTATGGTACAATAGTCAGCATTAAAACATTGTAATTTACAGAGGGATTCTGACCCCACAATGTATCTTGAAAATAATTCTGGAGTTTGAAAAGTGCTTGCAGCCTGTGAGCAGTACCCACAAGGATTAATATGTTTTTAATAGCAATAACAGCTCTGCCTCCACTTACTGGCCTCTGTGTAGACCTGGCCAAATCGATAATAGCACATCTTGTACATCAGGCAATTCAGAAGTACTGGTGATCCCTCTCTGTCCACACGGAATTCCCCTGTTGAAGTGTAGTAATCGTGCTCTTTGATGTGTTTACCAGTATCTGTGCTGCCACCGATTCTCACCATCCACAAAAATTTATTGATATCTATGAAAAGGAGATTAGAAGAACAAAGTTAATAAATGTGCAGGGTGTCTGGTGTGAATTGACTAAACACAGCTTCCTGGTCATATAAAAATGCTTTATTTAATTTCTGCAAGTGTCTACTCCAATACACTCCAATTAAAAAAAAAAAAGGGGAGGGGAGAAACACCCACAAACACACCTCTTGCAAGTCCTACACTACAAGCCAGCCTGCCATTGCAAGCCTGGTGGGTCCATGGCATATTTCACTCACAAATGACGAATATAAAACACACACACACACACACATATATATGTATATACACAATTTACCATCAGAAGAATATCCTGTGAGACCACCGAATATCACAAGCACATAGCTAACATCCAGCTCCCTCATGATCTCATACGCTTTCTCTTCTGTGGACGCCATCGCCTGCAAAAAACAGGATCTCAGTAACAGCATGCATGGTACAGAATCTCTTCAGAAATCACGCTCTAATCTTCAAACAAGAGGGCAAGAAAAGCCTTATTTTCTGCATGAAAGTTAAAAGTAATCTGAAAACTGAATTAAAATTTTTTTTGGAATACAGACAAGTTGGAAAACGTTAAGTCTGAATTTTGCATGTCCCTGCAATTCACTGTTTAGTGAATTTAAACGAATGAGCACAATTACTACTCTATTAGATTTACCTTTTTTGGGGGGGACAAGAGATTAAAAATTTTCACAGGCTGATCCATCAAAGACTGGAAAGGGTTAAACTGGGAGCTGGTCTTACCTGTCCTACACGGGAGATGTGGGTGTTATTCCATGTATTATTGTCCACTAAGATTGTTCGATTCGCCATTGCAGTTATCTGATAACCATAATCCCACCATGACATCACTTTTGCATCCTGAGAATACAAAATTATCAAAACAGAGCAATGTAACAGTGTAATAATGAACAACAATCAGCATAGCCTGAACCCCAAGTACACAAGGTGAAAGACCAGAGAGAGCTGAAAACTTGCATTCGTGGACTGAACTGCATTTAAAAGTAGCACCATAACCACTACATGCAATCACAGTAGTTATGGTTCCTTTGGACTAAAGGCACCACTTCACCCACGGCCAGATTAATGTCAAAATTCTAAGTCACTCCCTGCTGCAGATCCCTATCCCACCTCAAATAAAAGGCAGATACGGTGAGCAAAATCACAGGCAAAAAACTAAAACACATGAGCTCAAAATTGACAACACTGTGTGTGTGTGTGTGTGTATTATACATGCCAAAATCCCAGAGTATTGCAGTATGCAATGATAACTTTTTTTATTGGACTAACATAATATTTCAAAGACAAGCTTTCAAGAGTTTACCACTCTTCCTCAGGTCTGAAGCAACACTGATCAATCTGGTAGAGTTAAACACTTAATACTGATCAATCTGGTAGGTTTTGCTTCAGACATGAGGGAGAGAGGAAAAATCTCGAAAGCCCATCTTTGAAATATTATCGCATACTGGAATACTTTGGTATTTTGGCATCTTGTCTATGGGACTAATACGGCTAATCCAATCTACACATTTAAAGATTGTTAAACCTCGGATTAAGGCAAAAAACATTTTTTGAGTGCTTATATATGGGACTAAGGAAAGAGTTTGTTTAGGTTTTAGAAGGGATCAAATGTAGGTTAAAGGGGAAAAAAATGGTGTTTAGAGTTTCAATGGCTATTTGCAAAGCACGCACCTTCCAAAAAATGTATTATATTAGAGCTGCTGTAACTGTTATACAGTGTGCATCACTCACTGCTATCCCTGTTCCTCCTGCAAGGCATTTCCTGTGTGAGAGGCGGTTAGTGAAGTACTGGAGTACAGAGGACACTGGCCAAAGCTCCTGGTACTTATCTCCCCCTCCCCAGACCACTAAGGCTCCAAAAAGCACTTTATAAGGTGAACACATACACCCCATAGAGGAAAGGTGGCTGTAGGTAGGTGCCTACTCTGTTTAATGGGAAATCTGGCACTGGCTACATCAACATGTGCCCTCTATACACAGGTCAGAGAGATATACCTCCAGCAATAGTGGATGTAGATTCTTACCTCTGGAGTATTGTGTCTCAGCCAATAATAAGCCTCTCTGAAATCATCGAATATGATCCGGCTGCCGTCCCCACCCCGGGCAGACAGCACGATGGACGGAGAAGAATAAGCCTCACTTGTTACCCATGTGGAATGGAATGTGTAAGTGACCAGGAAGAAAGCCATGACCAGAATCATGCCACTGGCGACCTGTACAGGAGGAAAATACACGATTGGAAATAGCACTGCACAACTCAAAGCTTAAAAACAAACACACACATAGTTTAGAATGCTGCGGACCATGTCTGTAAAACTAAATTATAAAAAGAATGTAAAGACAAAGAACACCACAATATACAGAGACATGCTTTAACGGAGGAGGAAGTGGCAGAGGTAACAATGACAATCAATATCCAATGTAATACATGGGATCTGCGCAGCCCCCCTTAAAAAAGAAAGTTCTCTTAGAAAAGTCCTGCTTTATCTACACATAGACTAAATTTATACAATTTCACTGCAGTAACCAGTATCTAATCTAAGCAGCTAGGCCTCAGATTTACTATTTTTGGATAAACTAAACAATTAAATTATCCAAAAATATTAAATTGAGGTCTAAAATGGCCCAGTTTTGATCAGGTGGTACTCTTCTTTATTTCGACTGGACTATTATTATTATTATTATTATTATTGTCATTTATATAGCGCCAACAGATTCCGTAGCGCTTTACAATATTATAAGAGGGGGGATTTAACTATAAATAGGACAATTACAAGAAAACTTACAGGAACAGTAGGTTGAAAAGGACCCTGCTAAAACGAGCTTACAGTCTATAGGAGGTGGGGTATAACACACATTAGGACAGGAAATAGCAATCTAAATAAGGTGGGAGTGAAGCAGAGCTGGGGGAGAGAGTAAAGCACTGCCCTATAGGAGAGAGCAAGAGACAGGTATGTAAGGTAGATGTTACTCTGGGAGGCCATAAGCTTTCCTAAAGAGATGGATTTTAAGGCTCTTCTCAAATGATTGAAGACTAGGGGAGAGTCTGATGACGGTAGGCAGGCTTTTCCATAGGATGGAAGCCGCCCGCGAGAAGTCCTGCAAGCATGAGTTGGCTGTACGGGTGCGAGCAGCGGACAGGAGGTCATGGGCAGAGCGGAGAGACAGAGAAGGGGCATACCTATGGATCTGTGAAGAGATCTAAGAGGGGCTAGAATTGGTCAATGCTTTATATGTATGGGTTAGTTAGCACTTTGAATTGACTCCTATAGGATACAGGAAGACAATGTAAGGACTGACAGGGGTGTGAGAGGACCGACTAGAGAGGAAAATCAGTCTGGCGGCGGCGGCATTTATTACAGACTGTAGTGGGGCAATACAGTTTTTGGGAAGACCAATTAGGAGAGGGTTACAATAATCCATGCAGGAAATTACAAGAGCATGGACAAGCTCCCTAGTAGCATCTTGCGTAAGATGGAATCTACAGGACTTACATGTTGGATGTGAGGCCAGAATCAAGTATGACGCCAAGACAGCGCGCTTGCAAGGATGGACTTATGTGGATACCACTAACTTGAAGGGAGAGCGAAAGAGGAGGATCAGTATTAGGAGGAGGAAAGACAAGGAGCTCAGTTTTAGAGGGATTAAGTTTCAGAAAGCAGGAGGACATCTAGTCAGAGATGGAAGAAAGGCAAGCAGTGACACGTTGCAGGACGGCAGGGGAGATATAACTGGGTGTCATCAGTGTACAGGTGGTATTGGAATCCAAATGAGGTAATAAGTTTGCCAAGAGAGGCAGTAAAAAGAGATAATAGAAGGGGACCAAGGACAGATAAATAACGGCAATGTTATTGTTAGTTTTTAGTGGTGGTGCTCAAACGGGACATTGCTTAGTGGGGACTCACCTCATTTTTTATTGGGTAGGTGGAATCTTGCTGTTTTTTTGTTTTCTTGTCAGGGCGGCTTATATCGAGGTTCTTCATGTAAGTTGATAGTACCTGAGATACCCCAATACCAGACAGGATACACATGACTGGAGCCAGAACCAGCATCAGACGCACCTAGAAGAGAAAGGATGAGACTATAAAATATAGGTCTTGAAATATGAACTAATTAACCCAACATTTCGGACGTTATAAAAGCAAGACAGAAGGAGACTGGGATACTGCAAATCGGCCAGGGGCCACCGCATATCTGTGATTCAGGAGAATTGCCAGGGCAACAGCCATGTAAAATTTACAGAACCTTCAAATACGATTTGTGGATAAGGATTTTGTGACAGACCACTCCGTCACCCAGGACTTGTACAGAGCTCCTATCTCTTCTCCCAAAGAGACTATTTTCACACACTCTTCCCCTCTCCAGATTGTGCCTCCCAGAGACCAGTGGGAAACTCGCAGAGGCATGGCGTGCCTGACTGGGAGCAACTCACAAATCTCCTGGAACTTCAGAGCGGATTGCGGAGTTGCTGCGATCAGGTCAAACCTTATGAAAGTCGCTTTAGGTCCCAAGACCACCAAACAGAGAACAATTTGGAGGGATGAAAGCGGAGGTGGTGAGGTATCGAACACCACCAAGGACTAGAGGGATCTGAATGGATCGACTGAGAGCCCAGTCAGCAAAAGTGACTATGACATTCCACCCAGCACTGTGAAACTCTACTTCGAATCAGAGGATGCTCGAAGCAAGCTTGACAAAGGTGATGTTGTGGGATGACACTTTGCCTTCATCTGCTCCAATAAATCTGCTCACTTTGGGTTTACCTTCAGTGCCTGGACCATCATATATTGTTCTCCTGGCAACCCAGGTATAAAAATGCAACATTCACACTTGTTTCATCCTTACATTAATCCTTGGCAAATGACTAGGGATGGGCTATATTCATTCAGGAGCTAATCACTAAGAGGGAAAGGGAGTCCTTGGCGGCAACACTACAGTCACCTAGGAGCAGGCCGCCACAGATTTTAACAGAAAAAATATTTACCTCTCCTTTTACCATAAAGAAATGCAATTCCTGCAGAGTGTGAAAGAAGCTATGTATGTATTCTAATATAATATACTTTAATATCCCTGCATGGTGTGAAGGAAGCTATGTATGTATTCTATTTTAATGTACGTTATTATCCCTGCAGGGCGTGAAGGAAGCCATGTATGTATTCTATTATAATGTACGTTATTATCCCTGCAGGGTGTGAAGGAAGCCATGTATGTGTTCTATTATAATGTACGTTATACCTGCAGGGTGTGAAGGAAGCCATGTATGTGTTCTATTATAATGTACGTTATCCCTGCATGGTGTGAAGGAAGCCATGTATGTGTTCTATTATAATGTACGTTATTATCCCTGCAGGGTGTGAAGGAAGCTATGTATGTGTTCAATTATAATGTACGTTATTATCCCTGCAGGGTGTGAGGCATTGACAAGCAAGGATTAATGGAAAAACTGATATAAACTATACTTAAGACACATAGGCCTGTCCTACACAGAGCAAAACGGACTCAGCAGACCTGTCCAAAGGAGAAAAGTAGGTAACTCTCTTACCATGACAGCGGAGAAGTACATGCTAGTCACGCCATACATAATAATGAATATGCGAGCATCCGACAGGTTACTGAAGCAGTAATACAGGCCAACTATGGAGAGGAAAAAAGAAAAAAAAACGCAGAATAATTCAGTCATAAACCAGGTCCTCACTACGAAACACAGCAAAACAATCAAAAGCCCCAAAATATTCCCAGACAGATAATAAAACAATGCAAACACTTAAAAAAGTAAGAGGAGGCGAATATATCCCTCTAAAATATAATCAGCACAAAGTGAAAATAATTAAAAAGCAGGTTAGTAAGAAAGGCCAAAACAATAGAAACCTGGAAACATGAAGACCAGCAGCTGCAGGTCGAAGTAGTACGAGGACCATGTGGTAGGCTGATGTTCAGACACAGAGGCAATGATGGGGATGTTGTTCTTGGCATAAGACGGGTCCAGCAGGGAGTAAAACCGTCCAGTCCATGGAGAGATTTTACCTAAAATACAAGAGATCATTCAGAAATGCGTCACCAGAATTAATAAGGGAAATAAACAAAGATTTATGGGAAAGCACCATTAACTGCACAAATGGTAAAACAAACTGTCTCCAACTACTACTGACTGTAACAGAGGGGAGAGAACAAGAAGCTATAAAAAGAGGAATAATGAAAATTGTAACTTTAAAGAAGCCCTGTTATGAAGGTCTTAGAGGTGAACGGTAACGTCCCCGGAATTTGTTATATTATTTTTTACAAACGTGTTTGTGAGATGTGAAATATAAAATTAAACGGAGAAATCACCTCTTTTATCCTTCAACTGGGCACCTCCATCTTAGCTCCATATGCTTTATACCTGGCCATGTGCCTAGAATGTGCAACAATGTTTTTATTCATCTTCATTTATAATGTGTGTCCTGACTGTGCCTTGTTTGTACTGGAATATGAAGTCATTTGCTAAATGTTTAATATACATTAAATGAAAATGAAGCATTTCATGTAAAATGTTATCACAAGTGCTTCCTTGCTATCCAAATACTTGGTTAATGATTTACGGTGCAGCTGTCAGGTTCCCTAGACTGTACACTAAAGTGCAGTCCACATGCTCTACTAATCGAACACCAAGGATCCAGGGACATAAAAGTAAGCAGGAGGGGTCAAAACATACACACACATACATACTAAGGACAATAAACACATGCATGTTACATGCAGCCAGCACATACTATGGAGGGGACATGTGGGGTGAGAAAGTGAGAAACTATAGCAATGGTTCTCGGTTTGGGGCCCAATCCCAAACACCTGTACCAGTTATCTGTAGGCTAGTCTGACAGGCACTTACCTGTAAGCATGAGCACAGCACCAACTGTAAGAAGGACAAATCCCACCAATGAGATGACACTGCGGAACAGAACCTCAAACTGCTGGGGGTTTAGCTTACTCCGCAGGTAATCCACAAATGCATGAATCTGGCACAGACCAAAGACACCAAAAGCTGCCATATGTTCAGACGACAGCACCGGCTGCGAGGGATAAAGTGTACTTTGTTATAGACTTACTGACAGCAGTGAGCAGGCAGTAACAAGGCCAATTACAAATTTCAGAGGTTTAAGCCGCACTGTACGCCAGTGGATCCCAAGCCAGCCCTAACAGTCCAGGGTTTACAATCTCTCAGTTCAGCTATATTAATATTATATCTACAGATACAGAGAAAACCTAGGTTGTTTGTAATCCTTTAGGACTGCATTGGGGACCAATGACCTAAGCACCATCAACACTGCATCACATTGTACAAGTTATGGTGCAAAGTGTCTTTGGGCAGAATCACCCCAGTTTTTGTCAAGCTGTTTGATCTCTTTCAGCACCTTAACCCCTTAAGGACCAAACTTCTGGAATAAAAGGGAATCATGACATGTCACACGTCATGTGTCCTTAAGGGGTTAAGGAGTCCACATTTACACTAGCCTTTCTACCTCAGACAGTATTGATGATGCCCTAAGCTCTCAGCCAATCATTGCTGCCCAAAGCTGGACCGCCGTAGCTGAGCTGCCACAGAGGAACAAGGATGGGGTATTTAGGTGCTCAGAGATATAATTTGGCCAAATCGACACTGCACCAGAACATGTACAATGAGCTAAAATGGCACAATAAGTTTCACTTATAATAACGCTGTAGTGGTTATATTTTGTATAAAACCATTCAGTCTTTGAATAAGAAATACTGAATATGTGGCAGAGAAGTTCACCGAGATGGAGGAAGGAACCACTTCTGCCCCCTCTTGCCCACAAATGTAGCTGTCTTTCAGGACAATAAAGACAAACTAAGCATTCCTGGAAGGAACCCTCTCATGCCAAGGGTTCACAGTTAACTAGTGCGAGCTGCCAAGGATTGGTGGTATAGAGAGAGTGATCATTTAAGGGAACACAAAAATGTACTCCTTTAATGTGTTTAAGCATGTGTGGTTATGGGGCCAGGAGTGCAACTGGTAGCCCCCCAATGTAGTCACTGCTCCCTGCCTCTCTCCACTGTCAAGGGTCAGAAGCACATGTACTAGTTATGGTGCTTAATTTTTCTTTAACAGTTTTGTTTTACAAAGGGAGCAATTTGCATGTTATTCCTTTCCATTCTCACCTGGAACCCCACAAATGAGATCTGCATGGACAGAATGGTCCCCAGACAGTATACGGTGCAGTAAGCGACGTAAATCCTGTGCGAAAATCGGCCAGTGAACATCAGAACAAGCACGTGAAGAGGAATTAGATTAATCAAAAACACGTAACCGCCCCAAGAGGAAACCTGGATCACAAACAAAAAAAAAAAGTTCCTACATTCAGTAAAAAGAAAAAAGATTTCATACTTTACCAGAGCCACGTCAGATTTGTCTTGACAGTACTCTGATTTCTGGATATGCTTGTGGAATTCCTCCAAGTTATACAGAAATATTACAAATTGATGTAAATACCCACCATGTAAAAATACGCCAGCGCACACATGGCTGCCCAGTATATGGAACCAGTCTTCACGGCCTTGATCCACATGTAGTAGGTGAGAAGCATGCAGAAAATAGCAATACCTTGAAAGAAATCAGAAAACTTAAAATAATCCTCATGTGTCAGCACCACAAACAGAACATAGCCCAACTCAATATAAAGTACACCTATTGTAAGACAGGCAGTGTATTAAGACGTGTGTTATCTGAAAGACACCAATTTTATCTCAGTAATGTCTGGGGATTCAAGACAATTTACCATCACATTCGACTCTTACACAAGCCTTTCCCAAGTCTGCCTACTGCTCCATGTTCATTGTTCTCTCTTACCTTCATTGTCATAGGATCCAGCCACGGACCGAGAGATATAACCAGGAACAACAGCAATCATGGCAGCAGCCAACAGGCCAGCACCAGCATCCTGAGCAGAAAGAAAGGTTGGATATCAGCTTGACAATTGCTCCTTAATTCAACACAGTAACAAACAGTATATCTTAACTGCAAACAAAATAACCGCTTTGCTGTGCGATAAACCAAATATATAAAGTCCTGCAAGAGTGATAAAAACTGTTGAGTTCCACATTTTTGTCATATAAACGTGCTATTTATAAATGGTGAGTGTGCAGTTAATTAGTTATAAAATATTTTGCCATGAAGGATACATTGAGATTTCTCTCGTTGTGAAGTATAATTATCACTAGACTTCACCTGTGACATACAAATCAAATTCCTGTTAATCTACATTTAAACGAATTGAGCCATCTCATAAATTAGAGATAGATCAATTATTTTGGGCTTAGCTTAACAAGAATAGATTCATTTGTCGCAGTTAAAGGATTTGTGCACAGGTCTAAACATCACTATTTTTGTACACAAAATGTCTGTATAAAAACAGAGCACACGACACCAGACCAAGCTTCCGTCACAGAGCAATAATCAGTGCTTAGTTATCAACAGAGGGTACAAATGACTAAACCCAATTTTACCCATTCGCCATTCCACCTCTATTCGGTCATTAAGACTTGGTTAACTTAAAAGAACACTAAGCACCATAACCACTACAAATGATTTCAGGTAAAAATGTATACTTAAAGGACCACTATAGGCACCCAGACCACTTCAGCTCAATGAAGTGGTCTGAGTGCCAGGTCCCTCTAGTGTTAACCCTGCAGCTGAAAACAAAGCAGTTTCAGAGAAACTGCTATGTTTCACTGAGGGTTAATCTAGCCTCTAGTAGCTGTCTCACTGCCTTAAAAAAAAAAAAAAAAGACTAAAGTCCATCAAGTTTAATCTGGAAACATATTCTTTAAAACACTGTTGATCCAAAAGAAGGCAGAAACACCCCATTTTTGCCATTTCCATAAAAAGGGAAAAAAATGTAATGGCAGATTTCTCCTTGGATCAACAACCTGTTTACATACATATCAATTATATCTGTAAATATTATGTTTATGCAAAAAAGCATCCAAGGCTTTTTAAATGTATTTACAGAATCTGATAAGAACCTATTTAGTGCAGTATAGGGCAGTATGAAGAAAACGAAGCTAAGGATAGGAAATGGATCAGTTTGAACGGTTTAATACTCCGCGAGTGCCAGGCAGTATTCTTGTTCCCTTCTTTGCTCCCCCAATGTAACGAGCAGGAAGGGGGAAGTATCAGGCAGTGATAGGCTGAGCATGTTAGCGCCTGTTCATCTCAAACACAGCTCGAGTCCTATACCAAGTTAATCATGGCAGCTTATATAATGACATTCATTTTGCAGCAAAGACGTACTTTCAGCTCCTTTGTCAGATGATATGTGACGATGGTTGTGAAGGAGGAGAAGAGAGGAGCCAAGAAGACGCACACATTCCTGATGTCAATGGTGATGTGGAAGAAGTGCAGAATGTGGTAAAAAGCAGCTGAAGTTATCATCAAACCTGCAGAAAGACAGATCAAATGGTCAGCAAAAAACCCTCTTCAAACAGCATAAACTGAAAAGCCCCCCTGGGAGGGGGAGGAGACACATGGAGGGGCCCTGGAGGAGACAAACAGAGGGGCAGGGAAGGAGACACACGGAGGGGCCAGGAAGGAGGAGGAGACACACGGAATGGCCATCAAACTAGTGTTCCCAATTAGTGATGTAGCATTAAATACAAACGTGTATTCCTGACTTTATAGTGTTAAAACCACTATTTAGCCCCCCTGAATATAGTAAAAACTCACCTTATTTCCAGCACTACACAAGTCCACCGGTACAAGCCCTGCCCCTCCTTTGGCTGACCTCTGAACTTATGGCCTCTGCTAATCACAATGCTTCCCCATAGGAAAGCATTGGATTGGCTGAGATGGTCACTTCTGATGATCTCAGCAAACGAGGCGAGCAGGAAGGCAACAAATGTCACCCTGGTCAAATCAGCATCTCCTCATAGAGATACATTGAATCAATGCATCTCTATGAGGAAAGTTCAGTATCTGTACACTGTGCAGCACTAACCCAGGAAGCACCTCTAGTGGCCGTCTCAGGAGTGGTAACTGGAGGCGTTCCTAGGCTGTAATGTAAACACTGCCTTTTCTCTCGTGTTTATATTAAAAAGCCTGCAGGGACAGACTATACCCACCAGAACAACTACAATAAGCTGTTTACTATACATTAAGCTTTAGTTGTTCTGGTGACTATAGTGTCCCTTTATTAATTCACATAGCGAAGTGTCAACTGCAAGACTCAGCAAAGTCTAAAATTTACAGTTTAACAGTATCTGAAAAAAAAAAAGTCAAAATCAAGAAGCTGCTCATCAGTATTAGGATTCTACAAAACAAGAACTTGACCATAAGTACCTGACCAAGACTGTATCAACAGCATGTACATTAAGATCTACCTTGTAGACCACCCAAGAATGTGCCCTTCAGACTCCAGATATCTATATTCTGCTTATTGCAATTGTATGAAATTGCTGATCTTAAAGGAACAACTTTAGCCTACTGAAGCAATTTTGGTGTATAGGTCATGCCTCTGAAGTTTCACTGCCACTTAGGAGTTAATATTATTATTATTGCCATTTATATAGCGCCAACAGATTCCGTAGCGCTTTACAATATTAGGAGAGGGGGATTTAACTATAAATAGGACAATTACAAAAAACTTATGGGAACAATAGGTTGAAGAGGACCCTGCTCAATCAAGCTTACATTCTATAGGAGTTAAATCACTTTTGTTTCTGTCCATGCAACCCTATCCATACCTCCCCTGGCTGTGACTGACACAGCCTGCATGAAGACAAAAATGGTTTCATTTTTAATCAGATGTAACTTACTTTAAAAGTTTTAATCTCCTGCTCTGTAAATTGAACTTTTATTACATACAGGAGTCTCCTGCAGGGTCTAGCAAGCTATCAACAGAGCAGGAGATAATACATTCTAAATTTAACAGAATGCTCAATAAAGGAAGTGTAAACATTAGATGACTCTTTACAAGAAGGGATTAGAAATGCTGAGTAAGTCACATGCAGGAAGTTGTGCCTAGGGCTGCATTAAGTTATTTAATTCCTAAATAGCAGAGAATTGAGCAATCAGACTGCAGTGGCATGATCTATACACTAAAACTGCTTCTTAGGCTAAAGTTGTTGTGGTAATTATAGTGTCCCTTTAAAATGAACAATCCAAGCACCGTAACTACTCCAGCCCATACCAGCAGTGCCTTGGTACCCTCCAAGGGCAAGTAGTCAAACTGGATTATCTGGGGTCAGCCAGGGAGATATTGCACCTTCTCTTCATGCACCTGGTGAGACATCCTCAGACAATGAGTGGGCCCTGCACAAGCAGGGATCTTAAAAAATAAATTAACATGAACAGCTTGCCAGGAAATCAAGTGTTCACAAGAAGTATTTTCCCAAAGGTTTAAAAAAAAATGTGTTAAATGCACAACTTTATATGTTTAATGCTTATGCAAACAAGGTGTGCTCAGTGTTAACAAGGCTTTAATAATATTAAACAGATACCTGGATAGATGGTACCCCCGATAATCCTGCCAAGTGGATACCAGGCTCTGTCATCAAACCAGTTATGGAATTTGTAAAAACCTTCCTCTGTCAGAAACCTTGTGGTCCGATAATTGAAATACCTAGAACAGTAATAAACACATAGTTACAGCAATTCATTTCTGTCAAACTGATCATTAGAATTTGGCTGTCATGAACTTCTAATTATTTGCAAATACACAGATAAATGTCCTTTGGAAGCTTATATAAAAAAAACTTTCTGTTCCTCATCAGGGCTGTCCAAAATCAGCCCCCACCTCCTCACATAGTCAACGACAAAGCAGATCTGCAGGTTTAGACACCGTATATTTACAAAAACTGAACATTAAAAGGACACAGCAGGCAGGGACTGACCCAACACTTTAAATCTAAAAACTCCTTTACTAGGAAGGGGCTAAACCAATCAGAAGCCACTCATTCTGGCCTATAGGGCGTTTCCATTATCCCATAATTCTATTTTGATCAGGAGGTTTATGGAAATTGTAACTTATCTCCTATCATCCCACCAGATAAGTGGAGCTGTTCCATGTGGTGCTATACATCGCCCATTTTACGAGATTGTAACCAGGCTGAGTGCAACAACCATGCAATGCACCCTTTAAATCGCACAAACTGAGTCTGCTAGTATACGGACAGACTGCCCCCTAATTAAAATGCATCCCAAAGCTGACACACTGCCCCCTTATCAGAATTCACCCAATGAGCTAACAGTCTTTCCCCCTTTACAAAATGAACCCTCAGATATGACAGACTATCCACACTTAATGAAAAACAAACAGCTGACAGTTTGTCCGATTGTAATATACTCCACGGATAATAGAATATCCCTTTATCACACTGCACTCCAGATCTGAAAGTCTGCCCCCTTATCATAATGTATCACCATAGGATACGCCCCCCTTACTATTGTGGTCCTGCAGAGGATGCCTTGCCCCGTTACTATAGCACCACCAAAGCAGACAAGACTTTCCCCCCTTATTACAATGCACCACCAAATCAGACAAGTCTTTCCCCCCTTATTACAATGCACTGCTGAGCACAGAGAGCGTTCCGTCCAACTCCATCCGAGACTGCAAAATAAGTCTTGAACGTTCCTCCTGATATGTCTGCTCCAAGAGGTGGGCGTATAGCCATAGGATTTTTACAAATTGCTGCATTTCTAAAATCCACAGAGATTGGATGCAACAAATTGTGTTTTAAATTAATATTATATAAACGCAAGCTGGGCCCTTACCATCTGTCTAGATCCTGAAATTTGCATCCATCTATTTAACCCTGGGTGACAGTACACTACATTTGAGCGATTACTACCTAGAAATAAATTGATTGTTTTATGTCACACATGTGATTCATTTACTGGGTAGGGAGCACAAACTTCACATCAAAGGCCAAAAAAAACTGGTAAAGCATGCTTCCTTGATCTTGTTCAGAAAGCTCTGTAAAACCAGACAGGCAGCCCTTCCTTTGGGATCATTTATGCAACAAATAAAGGCTGTAGACACCAGAACGACTAGATTAAGCTGAAGTTGTTCTGGTGACTATAGTATCCCTTTAACCTCACTGCTCAATTCTTTGAAATGTAGGAATTAAATTCTAACTGTGACTCAAACAACCTGCAAAAAAAATAAAAAATTTTTTTTCAAATCAGATGTTAACTTCCATATCTCCTCAGCTAGACCCACTTGCTCAACCTCTATTTTCGTCAGCATACCTGCAGTGCTGACGTCTCTCACCATCATAGATGAGCACTGGTGGACGAGATATGCAAGTACAGCCTCTAGTGGCTGTCAGGAAGGCAGACACGAGATGTGGATTTAACCCTACATACTAATTATTACAATGAAGGGTTAAAATGACAGGAGCACTGCACTTGGACCCTTTCATTGAGGTCCTTTACACAACTTTTATAAAAGATTAACGTAAGATGCACAAGATGAAGGATATAAAAACACAACATAAAAGGGGAGTTTTTTTAATTGGAAGAAGAATCACCAGATGACCTAGAGTAGGAAAAACGTTCAATGTTTAGTCTGACTAACCCCATATCTGAGTTTAAAGGGATTCAATAGAGTAAAGAATATAACTTTGTATTCCTTATACTATAGTTCCCTCTGGCCTCCCACCCCCCAGGCATTGCTGCAATGCTTTCCTGTGGGGATTCTCATACAGTGTGTCAGATAACCAAAGTCGATTAGCCACCAGGAAGTGCCTGTAATTGCTGTTTGACAGCCGCTAGATGCAATCTTAGTCCTGAAATTTAAATCATTGCAATTTTTCTAAAACTGCAATGTACTAAATGGGACTGAGACACTGCACCTAGATCACTTCAATGAGCTGAAGTGGTTTGGGTACCCATAGTGTTCAATTTAAGCAACCGGCCTTCCCATATTTAAACAGAGATCCACAAATATGGTCCTGGGAGACATACCGGTGAGCGCCAACTGTCAAGTCAAACAGAGTTTAAACAAAATGGACAATCCAAGGCAGTACTAACCTTGTTTCTAATAGTCTATGAATAATGAAACACACAGGAAAACGTGTTCACCAATGAAAGTACCTTTTGGAGTCAAAACCCCTGTGACCTTTAAACAAAGGCTCACAAGTGTTAGACATATCCCATAAAACCAACAGCCCAGCTGAGGTTAATGGGATTTAAAGAGCAAAGAACCTGCACAATAGCCCACTATGAATTTATCATACATGAGAAAAATAAATGAGAAATATTTGTGGGGATGATTGGAAGTCCCAGAATGTTTCAGTTTCATTGCACACCAGCTTTTTACTCTTTTGTATGAGAGACGCACAGCAAACATGTGCAGCTTGCTGTAGACTCTCCTTTGGGGGACATGGACCTTTCAGAACCCCCATATGCACAGACAATGTACAGCAATCCTATTTCCAAATGTGTTTCCCAATTCTTGCAGGAATTGTGATCTGGCACATAAAAATATTATCTTCATCTTTCTTACAGATGCATTTTTCCATCGAAGTTGCTTAGAGAGACTATTTCACTAAGCAACATTAAAAACAAATTGGCACACTCTGTTTGATCCATTTTAAATATCACATATTACAGTTTTACTGCAAATATTTCACTTTAACCACACACCGAACACAAGCAATATGACAAGAGTTAAATTGCACTTACGGATCAAACTCATGGATGACGCTTTCAAACCTCAAAACAGAAAATAACCTGGTGGAAAAGGCTGTGAAGAAAAAGAAAATAAAAAACACATCAACAAGAGAGAAGCAGAATCCAATCAAAGTGCAGTATTCCTCTTCCACATTTAGTCAAATAGACAAGCTCCCAATGCAGAGCATGCAGGCCTAACTTTAAAACATTGTGTTTATATAATCCCTGGAATATCACACTTATACTCACAGAGAATCGCTGCCATCGACAGGATGAGCAGTTTCAGGAGAGTATCCTGTTTCTCATAGGACAGTCGCAGGAATCCTAATCTAGTCATTTTCACATACAGGGATGGGGGGACACAACACTAAATACCTGCAAAACACAAAAAACAATACATACATTTAACATTAATAACAATTGGACCCCAGCTATGCAGAGCTTAGACAGCTGCTTCCCTCGGTGCAATGCACCCTTAAATCGCACAAACTGATAGTCTGCTGGTGTACGGACAGACTGCCCCCTAATTAAAATGCATCCCAAAGCTGACACACTGCCCCCTTATCAGAATTCACCCAATGAGCTAACAGTCTTTCCCCCTTTACAAAATGAACCCTCAGATATGACAGACTGTCCACACTTAATGAAAAACAAACAGCTGACAGTTTGTCGGATTGTAATATACTCCACGAGTGATAGAATATCCCTTTATCACACTGCACTCCAGATCTGAAAGTCTGCCCCTTATCATAATGTACCACCATAGGATATGCCCCCCTTACTATAATGGTCCTGCAGAGGATGCCTCGCCCCTTACTATAGCACCACCAAAGCAGATAAGTCTTTCCCCCTTATTACAATGCACCACCAAAGCTGACAGTCTTTCCCCCTTATTATAATGCACACCAGAGCTGCTACCCCTTATTATTATGCATCCCCAAAGCTGACAGTCTTTGCCACTTATTATTATTATGCACCCACAGAGGTCCCCCTTATTACAATGTACTCTTAGAGCTGATCCACTCCCCCCTTATTATAATGCACTATCAAACCTGCTCCTCGGGACTCCCTCAAATTATAATGCACCCACAGATCTGCTCCCCTCCCTGCTTATTATAATGTACCACCAGAACTACTCCCACTCCCCCCTTATTATAAAGCACCCCCTGAGCTGCTCCCCTCCCCCCTTATTATAATGCACCCCCAGAGCTGCTCCAACTCCTTTCGCGATTATAATGCATCCACAGAGCAGCTCCCCAGCCCCAGTTTATAATAATGCACCCCCAGAGCTGATACCATCCCCCACATATTATGATGCACCACCATAGCGGACAGTCTTTCCCCCTTATTATATGGCACTCCCAGAACTGCACCTTGGCCCCCTTTAGTATAATACACCCAGAGAGCAGCTTCCCCTCTCTCCCTTTTTATAATGCTCCCCAGGGCCCCCCTTATACACCCCAGAACTGCTCCCCTTTGTTATAAGGCACTCCTGGAACTGCTCTCCCCACCCCCCCTTATTATAATGCACACCCAGAGTTGCTCCCCTGCCCCGGGTTATTATAACTTACCCGTAGATCTGTTCCTCGCCCCCCATACACCCCAGAGCTGCTCCTCGCCTCCCCCATACACCCCAGAGCTGCTCTCCCTCCCCCTTATTATGCACCCACAGAGCTGCTCCTTGCCCCCCTATACAGCCAAGAGATGCTCTCCCTCCCCCTTATTATAATGCACACCCCCAGAGCTGCCCCCTTATTATAATGTATAAACAGAGTTGCTCCCTCCCCCTTATTATAAAGCACACCCAGAGTTGCCCCCCTGCCCCAGGCTACTATAATATACCCCTAGAGCTGCTCCTTGGGTCCCCCCATACACCGCAGAGCTGCTCTCCCTCCCCCTTATTATAATGCACCCACAGAGCTGCTCCTCGCCCCCCTATACACCCCAGAGCTGCTCTTCCTCCCCCTTATTATAATTCACACCTTCAAAGCTGCCCCTTATTATAATGCACCCAGAGTTGCTCCCTCCCCCTTATTATAATGCACCCACAGAGCTGTACCCCCTCTTATTATAATACACCCACAGATCGCCCCCCCTTATTATAGTGTAACCACAGATCTGCTCGCCTTATTATAAAGCACCCACAGATTGCCCCCTTATAATGTACCCACAGATTGCCCCCCCTTATTATAATGCACCCACCGATTGTCCCCCCTTATTATAATGCACCTGCCAGATTGTCCCCCCTTATTATAATGCACCCACAGATTGCCCCCTTATTATAATGCACCCACAGATTGTCCCCCCTTATTATAATGCACCCACAGATTGTCCCCCCTTATTATAATGCACCCACAGATTGTCCCCCCTTATTATAATGCACCCACAGATTGTCCCCCCTTATTATAATGCACCCACAGATTGTCCCCCCTTATTATAATACACCCACAGATTGTCCCCCCTTATTATAATGCACCACAGGTGTCCCTTATTATAATGCACCCACAGATTGTCCCCACTTATTATAATGCACCCACAGATTGTCCCCCTTATTATAATGCCACAGATTGTCCCCCTTATTATAATGCACCCACAGATTGTCCCCCTTATTATAATGCACCCACAGATTGTCCCCTTATTATAATGCACCACAAGATTATTTTATATTATAAATACGCCCTGGGTATCCCCCTTATTATGAAATGCACCCACAGGCGCTGCTCCCAGGCCCCCATTGTGTTTACACACCCCCCCTGTGGCCCCAGCCCCCTGTGGCCCCCGGCTCGCTCACCCCGTTTCTTCTCTTCTTCTCCCATTAAACTCCTCACACTTTCGCTCAGCCGAACCCACAGACAGCCGGACTCCGCCCCTCAACAGCCTAACACAATGATTGGCTGCCGGCACTTCCGTTCCGGATTTGGCGCTCGATGATTGGTTCAAACAAACCAGGACGGGGGAGGGAAGCGGAAAGACTCGCTCTGCTATTGGATAGATCTGGGGCGCGTCATAGGGGGCGGGGTCCCAGTGAGCTGTCACTGGGTTTGGTTGCAGCGAGAGGAGTGACGTGTCCCTTCCAGCGAGGCGCGCGTCAGAGTAACTGAATAGAGCAAGTTCAGAGAGAGAGAGCGACACCCAGCGGCCGGGAGGGGAAACAGCAACACCCAGCGGCCGGGAAACGGCGACACAGCGACACCCAGCGGCCGGGAGGGGAAACGGCGACACCCAGCGGCCGGGAGGAGTAACAGCGACACCCAGCGGCCGGGAGGGGAAACGGCGACACCCAGCGGCCGGGAGGGGAAACAGCGACACCCAGCGGCCGGGAGGGGAAACGGCGACACCTACTTTGCCAAGATCTCCAAAATGGCTCATCTTGTGGGGTGTTCCTGGTATGCATTGGTTAGTAACTACCTAAAAATGTGCAAGGAAGGACTACCGGTGAACTGTCGTCAGGGTCATGGGTGCCCAAGGCTCATTGATGCGAAGGCTAGCCTGTCCGGTCCGATCACACAGAGGAGCTACTGTAACTCAAACTGCTTCATAACGTAACGATGGCCATCATAGAAAGCTGTCAGAACACACAGTGCATCGCAGTTTAGCTCAACGGCAACTTCAGAGGAGGAAAATATGTCCAGCCTGTAATGTTTTATGAATGTATGGAACGAAGACCATGTAGCCGCTTTACAGATATCCTCCAGAGATGCAGCAGATCTTTCTGCCCATGATGTAGCCATTGCCCTTGAGGAGTGAGCCTTCACCGGAACTGTGAGGGGAATATTACCGACTTCGTAAGCTAACTTGAGTGATTCCGTAAGTCATCTGGTGATATTAGGCCAAGAAGCCTCTTTGACCTTGAAGGAACCTTAGAAATTGATAAATAGATCATCAGAGATTCTGAAATCTGCTGATCTGTGCAAATATATTTCCAAGGTTCTTTTAACATCTAAGAGATTTTCTGCTTCCTATGATTGTTCCTGTCCAAAAAAAAAAATTAAGATTGATAGTCTGCCTCGAGATCACTTTAGGCAAAAAGGATGGTTTTGGTTGTAATACCACTTTATTTTGGTGAAAAATAAAGTAAATTATGTTAAAGACGATAGAGCAGTTTCCCATTCCTTCTTGCAGAAGTGATTGCCACCAAAAAAGCAATTTTAAAGGACAGAAGTTTCAAAAATACTTCCTCTAAGGGTTTAAAAGGAGGTCCACACATAGTCTTCAGAACCACTGACAAATCCTATGATGAAAAAGAAGAAAGTTGCGGAGGACATTTGAGGAAAAAACTGTTTTTTGTTTTTTTAAATCTACATTTTAGGATGTTAGATTCCAAATGTTGAACGAGGAAATGGCTTAAAGCTGAAACGTGTGTTTTCTAAATTCGAAGTACCTACTGTTATTTCTCATGTTTGGCCGGTAAGGTATAATCTCCAGAATTCTTGCTTTGGCTGATCTGACCTTTTGAATTATTCGAGCGATCAAACCTACTGCTGGGAAAACAATATGCTATCTTGAAGTTCTATGTTATTAAAAGCCCACCCAGGAAGTGTGGATGGTCCTGTTTCAGGATGGATGCAAATGCTAACACATTTGTGTTATTTCTTGTGGCAATGATATCTATTTCTGGAAGTCCAAACCGATTTACTAACTTTGAGAACATGAGTGAATGGAGAGTCCAACGCGGTCTGCTTAGATCGTCTGCAATGATTTTTTTGTGATCCTATGATGTGTGTTGCAGAAAGGTATTCCAATTCTTCCTGTGTCCATGACATGATCTGATCTCACAGTCTTTTAAGTGATAGCCACTTTGTATCTCCTTGTCGATTTAGGTAGGTTACTGTGGTGGCACTGTCAGACTGTATTCTTACCGCTTGTTTGGAGAGAATTGGTTTGAAGGCCAACAGGGCATTCATGACTGCCTTTATTTCTCTGAAATTTGATGATTGGGCTGCTTCTCTTGCAGACAATTTGCCTTGTTGAAATTGTGATTCTAGGTGAGCACCCCAACCTGTTAGGGAAACATCCGTGGTGATGGTAGTGCAATTTCTTTGCATGAAATGTAGACCCTTGGTAAGGTTGTCTTATTTCTTCCACCAATTTTCTCGTTTTATTACTACCTCTGAAATGCACCAATTGGAAAGTATGTTCCATTGAAGACGTCTGATCTCTGCCTTTGCCCATCTTACTGCTGGGATAGCAGAAGTAAGAAGACCCAAAACACATATTAACTTTCTTATGATACAAAATGTTTTTCTTTGAAGAACCAAAACTTCTTTACTTTATTCTTTTTTTGTTTTCCTTCCAGCAGAAAGGGATCTGGAATCAACCAAAAGCCCTAGAAATTGAATCCTTGTTGAAGGAATAATCTCAGATTTCTTTAAAATTGTATGATCCATTTTATGATAAAAATTGCCTGGTCTCTAGAAGGTTTATTTTTAGACACGGTTTTGAATCTGCCTTCAGAAACCAATTGTCCAAATAAGGTACAATCACAATTACCTTTAATCTTAGAGCTGCTGCCAAGGGAGCCAGGATCTTTGTGAATATCCGAAGTGCTGAGGCTAGGCCGAACGGTAACCCCTTGAATTGGAAGTGTAGAATTTTCCCTTTTCTTAATCTTATAGCAAATCTTAGGTATGCACTCTTCAAGTTCTGATAATGAAGATCTTAGCCTCATGTTTTTTTTCATGTCTCTCTTGAATCTTAACAGCCTCACTGCCATTCTTTACCATATCTTTAAAAGACTCATGCATCTGTGATAGGTAGTCCTGGAACCAGCTTGAAAAATAATTCATTTATTTTTGCTTGGATTTTTCCAATAGTTCTGCTGAGCTCAGATTGCATGTTTTCTTCCTGTATCCATACAACTTAAATGTTTGACTTTACAGGTGGCTTTTCTAGCAGTTGGTGCTATCTTATTTTTTTAACCCTTGGTGTCAGACAGATGTAGCACAACTTTTAGGTAAAATTTTAAAATTTTGCACCAAATATCCAGGTTCTGATCTGCGCAGTGGGAACTTCAGCGGAATGCAACACCTCAAGGCCTGCTTTGTACCTGCTTTGCATAACACCTCGGTATGGAAGCCCTGCCGCTTAGCTCTCCACCCAAGGAGCTTTTGGGCCGCGTTCCCCCCAGGCAGCAGCCTGTGTGCCTCGCCACCGAGATTCAGCTTTCCTGTAATGCTTTTAACAGAGCAACTTGTCCGTCCCAATGTCGGCACAAGAAGAACTGGAGAGGCTTGGAGGAGCAGACATTTATATGGAGTAGGTGGGAACTGTATATAATTATTTTAATTTTCCAGAGCTTGTTGTCCATATGGGGAAGATACTACTCACTTGTGTCAGTACTGCCGGAAAAAATAATTACATATTAACTAGTGCAATCCCAAAGCTGTGGCTTGGCAGTGGGCATTGTGCTATTATCTGGGGCAGTGCTGGTATACCAAATACCTTTGAACTACATTTCCCAGCCTAAAAGGTGTGAGGTGCTGATGTTAGCCACCACTGACCTGAGATGATTCATTGAACAGATAAACTTTGAGTCCCCACTGTCCCCAGGAGAACCTACCTGTGTCACAGTATATGAGAACAGATGGTTTATAAAGAGCACCAGTTAGTACAATAACAAATACACACACACACAAACAGAATCATCCCAATATCTACACGCTTTAGAAAACACCATTCATGGGGAAGCCCTCCCCTGCCCCCCACAGATTTGTAGTTGGGATTACCAATCAGGCAAAAAATAAATACAAATATTTTTCAGATTAAAACATTTTTTTTGTAACAAACTCATTTTTACATACACACACACAACCAACATACATTTTAAAAACAGTAATTAACCCCATCTATTCCTGAGCACTGTAGCTTGGTATGTAATATTTTGCCTTCACTCCCTGTAGCCAAATGGGTTTAAAAAAATAACCTAAAACGATGTGAGCAAACTGGAATTAAAGTAGAATGAGGAGTCAGGAGAAATAAATGACCTATACCCCAAAGCTTACACAATCATGAACAATCAGTAACATCCCCATCATATTAAAACCACTATTTACCAAGATGACTGCAAACAGGCTAGAGAATGCTGCTTACAAGGAGTAGCCGATGCTTCAGTTTGCTGTAAATTCTCCAATGATCATTTAATTTAATTTAATTATTTATTTTTTTAATTAAAATGGAGAATTCCAGATTAAGAAACGGTAGTAATGTAATTAGGCAGATACTGATCATAGTAATTCTCACTCTTCCCTTTACCTTGCAATCTTTACAGAGTGTACCATTTAGAGTAGTTTCTGGTTAAAGGAACACCCCCATCCCCTTGCTGAAACGCTTTAAGGGTTAATTATATACATTTTTAGTTATTTTCATTTGAGTGTTTCTTTAAACATGTATTGGACCTGCTTTATTGGGGTAATCATGGGATGGAATCAAGATACCGTTACGGAAAGAGCAGAGGGGAGGGAACCCACATGGCAGTCACTATGCCCAATACATGGTGGAGAATCTGGTTTAGGTCTGCTGGAGCCAGATCCAGCCTCTCCTCTTCCAAAGTGCATGATTCGGGTAAAATAAAGTCTAACAAACAGCTGACGCCATTACATGATGATAGTAAAAGCACGGCACGTGGAGTGAGGGAAAGACTGCTTTGGCTGTGACTCAGTGCCCCAAAGTGCCCCTCTGTTTGGCAGGTGAAGATTTGGGGCTTGGCTGCTTCTCGGGACCGGTGGAGCCAGTTAGCGTGGATTGAAGGTAAACCGTCTTGTGAAAGAGTCCGTTGCTGAGAAAGACCACCAAGGAGAAAAGGCGCAGCTGGAAAGGACTGCAAAAATAAAAATAAAAAATTTAGTTACATGAATATCCCCGTAAACAACTATTTATCAGGAAAAAAGCAAGATGTCAGCTGCTACTACTGGCCTGGCTTTCTAAACAGTTCTCCCACATTACTGTTTAATGAATGGCTTGAAACAGGCAAAGCAAGGCTAGTAATTTCTTTCTTCATTTGGACAGGATGCTCAACTCTCTTTAGTAAGATTTTTTTTTTTTTTTATAATTCACAAGAAGCAGCAGCTTTTGCTGCAGTTCTGACGTTATGAAATATTTGTAATTTTAGTGAGCTCCAGGAGTGCTGATCCCAAGGTTACATTTAATTGTAACAGCTTTATGATCACAAGATGTCCCAACGAAACCGAAAATGATCAATAACCCTTTCCTCTTCAACATAAACTGAAACATGAGCACACAGAGCCCCCCTGTCCTTAAACTTCTAACAGGAGTTCAAACAGTGCAGGGATCAGCCAAACCCAGGATCCAACCCCGCTCAGACCATCTTACAGGTAAGTGTCCTTGGGCATGACACCCAACAATACATATCCACCTACCTCAAATACTCAGATGGTTTTCTATAATTGTAAAGCGCTGTGGAATATTTTTGTGATAGATTTATATCTCAAGGTAACGGGTGGATTGAAATTGTCCATGATGTTAGATGCTTCTCTTTCCACTCATAAAGACTAATTTAATAAATATTTTGTATTCTCAGCCACTTGTATAAATGGTGTCTACAGGGAAAAGCCTAAGAGATTATTTAGGCGGCTTTTCTACAAAGCCCGCACCCCCCCCCCCATCTCCCCGTGTGGATTGAAAAAGGACAGATCCGATGTAGAGGGCCTCCATGTAAAAAATGGGAGGTTAATTGAATACGGTACAACTACACACAGAATAAAAGGGATTTTTGATACTTACTAGGCTTTCCCAGGAGTCTTTGCTTCATTAGCACTGATAATAAACAGTGGGAAAAGAATAGAGAATAAGCAGCCACTGTAAAGAAATATAAATATCTATTAGCACAGTCAGCAAAATATACATTTTCTTAATTTATTTGAGAAACTGTTACTTTTCTCTAATTTACTGCACTGAACGAAACATTACAAATCACCTACAATTTGTGTTAATATTTCCATGAGATGCCCCAATTTATTTTCGATTTGTATTAAAGATTTAGCAAATTACATCATAATCCAGTTCAGACAAGGCACAGCCAGGGCACACATGTTTGTTTCACTTCTCCTACTCAATCTGCTCTCTCTATACTGACTTCCAGGTGTAAAGGGCGGAGCTTATAACAATGATTGACAGGGAGCTAACATGGAGGTGGCTCTCTCTATACTGACTGCCAGGTGTAAAGGGCGGAGCTTATAACAATGATTGACAGGGAGCTAAGATGGAGGTGACTCTCTCTATACTGACTGCCAGGTGTAAAGGGCGGAGCTTATAACAATGATTGACAGGGAGCTAAGATGGAGGTGGCTCTCTCTATACTGACTGCCAGGTGTAAAGGGCGGAGCTTATAACAATGATTGACAGGGAGCTAAGATGGAGGTGGCTCTCTCTATACTGACTGCCAGGTGTAAAGGGCGGAGCTTATAACAATGATTGACAGGGAGCTAAGATGGAGGTGGCTCTCTCTATACTGACTGCCAGGTGTAAAGGGCGGAGCTTATAACAATGATTGACAGGGAGCTAAGATGGAGGTGGCTCTCTCTATACTGACTGCCAGGTGTAAAGGGCGGAGCTTATAACAATGATTGACAGGGAGCTAACATGGAGGTGGCTCTCTCTATACTGACTGCCAGGTGTAAAGGGCGGAGCTTATAACAATGATTGACAGGGAGCTAAGATGGAGGTGGCTCTCTCTATACTGACTGCCAGGTGTAAAGGGCGGAGCTTATAACAATGATTGACAGGGAGCTAAGATGGAGGTGGCTCTCTCTATACTGACTGCCAGGTGTAAAGGGCGGAGCTTATAACAATGATTGACAGGGAGCTAAAAGGGAGGTGGCTCTTTCTATACTGACTGCCAGATGTAAAGGGCAGAGCTTATAACAATGACTGACAGGGAGCTAAAAGGGAGGTGGCTCTTTCTATACTGACTGCAAGGTGTAAAGGGCAGAGCTTATAACAATGATTGGAGCTAAGATAGAGGCGCCCAGTGGCAGGATAAAGAAGGGTGGATTACTACTTTTTTTTTTTTTTAGTTTTCACCTCACAAATAGACATTTATTAAATAAAATAATAATTTAAATCCTGAAAAGTGACACTTCCCCTTTAGCAATGAACATTTGGGGGTGAATGCAGCATTAGCAGTGATTAGAGTCCCGTGTCAAACAACACTCAGGGTCTCAGTGTGACACATGGATCAGTTTTTTTGGGGGGAATCTTTATTAACATTAAGTTTCACTAAAATGAAAAGAATCTAAATACACACAAACATTATTAGATTTTTCTCACACAGATTTTATTAAAGTGTGTGATCAATAAACAATTCATGCAAACATTCTAGGAAAAGGAAAAAAATAAATAAAAAGACAAAATATTTTCTTGTTTAACAGGAGGAAAACACATATCCCCTAACCTCCGAATAAAAGCGTGTATGCTTTTAAAGATACATTGTTACCCATAGAGGATGCCAGAGATGCGACGCGACACATAGCAAATTACTTGTTTTTATATGGATTTGATACCGGGGAACATTTTATATGAGAAACTAGAAGTCTGATATGAGTAGACAGTGCCATCATGTGGTTAAAGAGAAATTGGATTCTCCCTTGTGGTCTGGACCGTGCCTGAGCTGTCCAATATAGATATCAATACATGAAGGTTTCCACCTGAGCTGGCTTGCTGGTAGCAGAGCATTATCTATTCGGCAGTGATACTCTAATACTCCAGTAACAGGCTCTTCTTCACTACAGACACAATTTAATCTGAATCCGTATCTAGTGTTGACTGGAAGGGAAAATCTTCTAAAACATCACTAATGCTGCTGTCTGAGAATAAGGTCGATACAGATCACAATTGTGGAAAGTATCAAAGTGGAGACGTCATTGCTAAGATACCCAAGCTGACAGCCAACCAAGAGTTAGTTAGTTAGTTATGACCTATGTTTTTTTAAAAATTTTAAAAATATCTCAGTTTCCCCCCCTCCCCCGTTTACATGGACACAACATTTAAATTACATTAACCCTTGCATCGCCGCATATGAGTGTTTGTGATATTGGCAAAGAAATGCCTGAGAATGCATGCATCTGCACAACATAACAGAGGATTGAGACGTCACCCTAAACACAAAAGTTTACAAGTGTTCTGCTTTAAAGTTTTTACGTCATCCTAAAAATCAAAAATGTTTCAGCTACAATCTGCACACTATGTGACGCAGCACTGCAAATCCCCCAGCATGCTGTGCACTTTTGATAAATGGAAGAAAATGAAGGCAAGTAACACAAGAGAAAAAGATTACATTGTAATTTGTGGATAGACTTTTATATTTTTTTATCCAGCATTAAAACACAATCTCCTTAATTGGGCAGGTGAAAAGTCACTTGCCAGCGTCTAACATTAATTCATAATAAAAAAAATAATTAAAAAGCAATTCTAAAACAGGCATTAAACAGATGGCTCCTGATGTACAATTCAGAGATTACCTGATGATATAGGATGACTGCATGGCAGTAAGGGAAGCCAGGGGTAACCCAAATCCAAAATAATAGGGCCAGTTCCGTTCAATGTTTGATAAACGCTGATGCATTTCAATTCCTGGTGGTGTAATAAAAGATTATTAATGGGATATAAAACCTCTGTTTCAGCTTAGCCTGTCTTTAGATTTTTTTATGCACTAAAACAAAACCCACCAACAGCTTCACCTTTAATTTCAAATTCCAAGAAATAACCTGTAAACATTTTTAAAAAATAGACCCTGCTGCATCAAAGAAAAAAAATAAACGAAACCTAACAACAGTGCAAATATTTCCAGACACTGCTGCTGGAGTACTAATCACTGAGCGATCAGCTTGTACACAACAATGAGTACTCCCACTTTAAATATTTATCCAGGGTCTGCGTACAAGCACACTCTAGGTGTCTTATCGAATTCCTTCAAAAAGTCAAATGCAGATGGATTTCATTCATTGGGTGTCAAATGCTGGTCAATCAGTTCTTTTGACTAAAATCTTACATTTATAGGTATTATTTATATCCTGTCTGGAGTGTGGCTTACTACATGGGATCTAAATTGGAATCACCCAGGATCAATGGAGAACAGACAGCTCTTCGCATAGAAAATAATATTTGAGAATAAATTCCTATCTGAATACAGTGTCTCCCAAGGTTACTAAATGTTTACTAACCTTTATTGAACCATCGATACTCAAAACAGTAGAGGGAATAGAGGAGGGACATGTGAAGCAGACTGATCAGCTGTCCGATGATATCAATAGGGAACAGACTGACAAACATCCCCTGCAATACAAGAACACAGACTGTTACATTATAACACTAATATATAATAAACTAATATATCAATAGGGAACAGACTGACAAACACCCTCTGCAATACGAGAACACAGACTGTTACATTAGAACACATTATAATATATCAATAAGGAACAGACTGACAAACATCCTCTGCAATACGAGAACACAGACTGTTACATTATAACACTAATATATAATACATTATAATATATCAATAGAAAATAAAAGATGCTAAAAATAAATTATCTGCAGCAGTGAATTAGAATTTTCTTATTAAAGCCTACTTTACCTGGATTAGAAAGAGCGCTTGCAGTAGAAGGTTAAACAGCATGTCTGCAATGATTTTACTGACACTGGGAAATGCCTGGGCTTTCCTTCCAGAAAATTCAAAGGCCAAATCTGCAATATCCTACATGGAAAGAAAGAAGAAAGTTCTCCTCGATCATGTTTTCAAAGGGGAGCTCAGTACTGACACACTGTGTTTTAACATGGATTTCCAATATGAGCCCGTAACATCGCAGAACATACCTGAAACCAGATGGCATTAACCACTTTACTAAGCACAAAGAGCGGAAGAACCCAGAGAGCACTGAACACAGACATCAGGATAAACTCCAGCCATGACCACACATCCCCGTGTAAGGAAGGGTCTCCTGTAACACAAGTTGGAGAGTCAGGAGCTGAGTACACACCACGTGACCCAAATCAAATCTGATAATGGCGGTAATGTAAGAATTAGGATGAGGTATATTAAAAATGTATGTGCATGTTTCTGGCGGTAGGAGCCAGCCCGCGCGCCTTTCTGGCGGTAGGAGCCAGCCCGCGCGCCTTTCTGGTGGTAGGAGCCAGCCCGCGCATGTTTCTGGTGGTAGGAGCCAGTCCGCGCATGTTTCTGTCTTACCAGATAAGGTTATTTGTGACATGTAGTTGTGCCTCATTACACACAGCATTCCTGGATGCAAAAGTAAATCAATATTTTGTAGTTGATCAAATTCGTGCAAACAAGGTTAGTAGTCAAACTCACCAATTATCCAGGCTGTAAAGGTTTGGAGAAGAGGGATGATCATCCGATAAAACAAGAAGAGACTAAGCTAAAAAAACAAATTGTTTAAATAAATAAAAATAATTTATACATTCTTAAACTGAGAAATCATTATGACAGAGATAAATGAAAACCTAGCATTGAGATAAGATTAATTACATTAAAAGTAAAAAAGAAACAATCCCTTATATACCACCCAAGCATATTTAGCGAAATATGGAGCCTGATTACTGGCACAATATGTGTTACTTGAGTGTGTTTTAGGGCAGACTCCTTCCCCCACGTGGCACCACCCAGAATTGAATAAAGAGAGTAATTTAAACCCACACACCTCTTCAGTCTCATATCTACAGAAACATTACATGTGCCCTTTCAGGAAAGTGGACTCATACAATAGTTTAGACGAGGTGGAATCAGAGGCACAAAGGAGGAGTCAGACATATATAGAGGGGGAACACAGGGG
>OW240921.1:115867968-115917544 GCA_933207985.1 Pelobates cultripes
ACTGCAGCTGGAGTACTAATCACTGAGCGATCAGCTTGTACACAACAATGAGTACTCCCACTTTAAATATTTATCCAGGGTCTGCGTACAAGCACACTCTAGGTGTCTTATCGAATTCCTTCAAAAAGTCAAATGCAGATGGATTTCATTCATTGGGTGTCAAATGCTGGTCAATCAGTTCTTTTGACTAAAATCTTACATTTAAAGGTATTATTTATATCCTGTCTGGAGTGTGGCTTACTACATGGGATCTAAATTGGAATCACCCAGGATCAATGGAGAACAGACAGCTCTTCGCATAGAAAATAATATTTGAGAATAAATTCCTATCTGAATACAGTGTCTCCCAAGGTTACTAAATGTTTACTAACCTTTATTGAACCATCGATACTCAAAACAGTAGAGGGAATAGAGGAGGGACATGTGAAGCAGACTGATCAGCTGTCCGATGATATCAATAGGGAACAGACTGACAAACATCCCCTGCAATACAAGAACACAGACTGTTACATTATAACACTAATATGTAATAAACTAATATATCAATAGGGAACAGACTGACAAACATCCTCTGCAATACGAGAACACAGACTGTTACATTATAACACTAATATATAATACATTATAATATATCAATAGAAAATAAAAGATGCTAAAAATAAATTATCTGCAGCAGTGAATTAGAATTTTCTTATTAAAGCCTGCTTTACCTGGATTAGAAAGAGCGCTTGCAGTAGAAGGTTAAACAGCATGTCTGCAATGATTTTACTGACACTGGGAAATGCCTGGGCTTTCCTTCCAGAAAATTCAAAGGCCAAATCTGCAATATCCTACATGGAAAGAAAGAAGAAAGTTCTCCTCGATCATGTTTTCAAAGGGGAGCTCAGTACTGACACACTGTGTTTTAACATGGATTTCCAATATGAGCCCGTAACATCGCAGAACATACCTGAAACCAGATGGCATTAACCACTTTACTAAGCACAAAGAGCGGAAGAACCCAGAGAGCACTGAACACAGACATCAGGATAAACTCCAGCCATGACCACACATCCCCGTGTAAGGAAGGGTCTCCTGTAAACACAAGTTGGAGAGTCAGGAGCTGAGTACACACCACGTGACCCAAATCAAATCTGATAATGGCGGTAATGTAAGAATTAGGATGAGGTATATTAAAAATGTATGTGCATGTTTCTGGCGGTAGGAGCCAGCCCGCGCGCCTTTCTGGCGGTAGGAGCCAGCCCGCGCATGTTTCTGGTGGTAGGAGCCAGTCCGCGCATGTTTCTATCTTACCAGATAAGGTTATTTGTGATATGTAGTTGTGCCTCATTACACACAGCATTCCTGGATGCAAAAGTAAATCAATATTTTGTAGTTGATCAAATTCGTGCAAACAAGGTTAGTAGCCAAACTCACCAATTATCCAGGCTGTAAAGGTTTGGAGAAGAGGGATGATCATCCGATAAAACAAGAAGAGACTAAGCTAAAAAAACAAATTGTTTAAATAAATAAAAATAATTTATACATTCTTAAACTGAGAAATCATTATGACAGAGATAAATGAAAACCTAGCATTGAGAGAAGATTAATTACATTAAAAGTAAAAAAGAAACAATCCCTTATATACCACCCAAGCATATTTAGCGATATGGAGCCTGATTACTGGCACAATATGTGTTACTTGAGTGTGTTTTAGGGCAGACTCCTTCCCCCACGTGGCACCACCCAGAATTGAATAAAGAGAGTAATTTAAACCCACACACCTCTTCAGTCTCATATCTACAGAAACATTACATGTGCCCTTTCAGGAAAGTGGACTCATACAATAGTTTAGACGAGGTGGAATCAGAGGCACAAAGGAGGAGTCAGACATATATAGAGGGGGAACACAGGGGCTCAGAGAATGGTAAGGGAACAGGGTCACTGGGTGGACTCCGCAGCACAAAGAGGAGTCATGGGCAGGGGAATTCAGCAGCAGAGATAAGAGGGGTACAGATAGGGAGATTCAACAGCAAAGAGAAGAGGGTTTACAGATAGAGTAATTCAGCAGCACAGATAGGAGAATTCAGTTGTAGAGAGGCGGGGGGGGGAGAGGGGGTACAGATAGGGGAACTCAGCAGCAGAGAGAAGAGAGGCCCAGATAGAGGAATTCAGCAGGAGAGAGAAGAGAGGGTACAGATAGGGGGATTTAGCAGCACAGATAAAACAGGGAGTACAAATAGGGGAATTCAGGAGCAGGGAGAAGAGGGGACACAGAGTGGGTACAGATACAAGAATTTAGCATCACAGAGAGAGGAGGAATTCAGCAACCGCGAGAAAGGCAGGTACAGAAAGGGGAATTAAGCAACTGGGATAATAGGAATTCAGCCGCAGAAAGAAAAGAGGGCACAGACAGAGGAATTCAGCAGCAGAGAAAAGAGGTGGTACAGATATGGAATTTCAGCAGCAGAGAGAAGAGGGGCACAGTCAGAAGAATTCAGCAGCATAGATAAAGGAACTCAGCAGCAGAGAAAAGAGGATGCGTGCAGTGAGGATTGGAACAGATATATGAAGCCCATGTTACACTAACTCTATAGGAATATATACTTGCAGAAGGGGCTCTCTCATCCATCTGTATCTTTTTGTTTCTGCCAAATTAAGCCATGTTACCTAGAACTGCACAATTCATAAATAAATGACAATTATACTAGCTTGTGTTTTGGAGGAACACGATATTAATCTTTTATTCAAGTCAATTTTAAGGATTTTTATGATGCTTAATGAAGGAGTTTGACAAAATGCTATCTATTTTTGCATTTTAGCAACCTCTGTTAAAACATCAGACAAAGATTATTTCCATACCCAGAAAACGCCACCATTCCACGCACAACAGTGAAAGATTCTGGTCATGATACGAGGTTCACTGAAAATAGATGATAGAAAATAAAGTTAATATAAATAAATTATCCTTCATGATTAACTATACTAGTTACAGTGGCTTCAAAAATAATATTCAACCTGAAAGCTGATGTGACAACTGCCCAGTGAACAAGAGGTCAGTGCCCCCCTCCATCTAATCACAGCATGGATTGGCTGACACGAGGGGTCAATGCCTCCTTTACCCCTTCATCACAGAATGGACTGGCTGGAAGGAAGGGGAAAGGAGGCATTGACCCCTCGTGTCAATCATAGCATGGCCTGGCTGACAGGCGGTCAGTGCCCCCCTCCCTCCAATCACAGCATGGACTGGCTGACACAAGAGCTCAGTTCCCCGCTCCCTCCAATCACAGCACAGACTGGCTGACACATGAAGTCAGTGTTCCCCTCCCTCTAATCACAGCACAGGTCGGCTGACACAAGAGGTCAGTGCTCCCCTCCCTCCAATCACAGCATAGACTGGCTGATATGAGCGGTCAGTGCCCCCCTCCATCCAATCACAGCATAGACTGGCTGACACGAGAGGTCAGTGCCCCCCTCCCTCCAAACACAGCATGGACTGACACAAGAGGTCAATGCCCCGTTCCCTCCATTTACAGCATAGACTGGCTGACACGAGAGGTCAGTGCCCCCCTCCATCCAATCACAGCATGGACTGGCTGACACGAGAGGTCAGTGCCTCGTTCCCTCCAATCACAGCACGGACTGGCTGACACGAGAGGTCAGTGCCCCCCTCCATCCAATCACAGCATGGACTGGCTGACACAAGAGGTCAATGCCCCGTTCCCTCCAATCACAGCACAGACTGGCTGACACGAGCGGTCAGTGCTCCCCTCCCTCCAATCACAGCATAGACTGGCTGACACAAGAGGTCGTGTCCCTATTGCACTCTGTGTCCAGCTCAGCATGTTACAGGTTTGGCAGGGCACAGATCATACAATCTGGATTGATAATTTAGGTCTCGCTGTTACGTACAGACAGCATAATACAGACAATAAGGTTGACTCACTTGTCCGTCTTCTTTTCCTCACTCTGAGCCCTCCGCTGTGCGAGAGCACTGCTAGCGCGCCGCTTTCTCTGCTCCTCCCTTTTCTGCTGGATCCGAGCATCGAGCTTTGAGATCATGCAGATTCCCCAAATGGAATCTTTGATGCCCTGGAAAAATAATTAAAGTCTGGCATGATGAAATATTCCTCTGCAAAACTCTGTGTTTTCATTAAGAATTAGCAACTAAATGGCCCTTAACTGCAAAACAATCAGCGGCATCCAGCTGAAAGTAAGCACAACTATTAAAGTGAAAGCGTTAGATTAGAACACAGCTGGGAACAGCTATCTGGAACTTGTAGAGCCATAGCAGTGATGGACAGAGTCACTTTAAACATTTGAGCAGCTGCTCACTCTAGGTTGTGTTTAAATAAATCGTTTTTCCCCCTGATATTTTAATGGCACACTATGCACAAACATATACCTTACCCTGAAGTGTTAAAACCACTATCTAGCCCACCTTCCTCCTCCCCCCCAAATATAGCAAAATCTTAACTTTACTCCAGTCTGCTGCTGCTAGCTCTGCCCTTGATCTGCCTGCTTGGCTAACATCATTAGAAGTGTTATTCAAAGCCAATGACACAAAGCTTTCCAATAGGAAAGCATTGAATTGTCTGAGACTGTCAAGGCAGATCAGGAGAAGAGCCAGCACAAGCCAAACGCCACCCTGGCCAATCAGCATCTCCTTATAGAGATTGTTGAATCAATGCTTCTCTATGAGGAAGGTTTAGTGTCTGCATGCAGAGGGTGGAGACACTGAATGTCAGTCACACTGTACAGCACTGGCCCAGGAAGCACCTCTAGAAGCCATCTGAGTGGCGGCCAGTGGAGGTATCCGTAGGCTGTAATGTAAACACTGCATTTTCTCTGAAAAGACAGTGTTTGCTGTGCAAAAGCCTAAAGGGAATGATTATACTCACCGGAACAAATACAATGAGCTGTAGTTGTTCCAGTGACTATAGTGTGCCTTTAATGGCAGATTTCAGGAGGCTTGTTTTGAAAGTCACATGGAAGGGGATAGATAGATTTATTTTTTTTAAGCATCAATTTAAGAATCATCTTTTCCCAAGATTTAAAAAGACAGAAAATAATTAGCAAATTAAGTAAAGGAAGCATGCTGGGAAATGTGAATTAAAAGGACAATATAGGCATCAAAACAAGTTTAGCTTAATTAAAGGACCACTATAGTGCCAGGAAAACAAACTCGTTTTCCTGGCACTATAGTGCCCTGAGGGTGCCCCCACCCTCAGGGTCCCACTCCCGTGGCGCTGAAGGGGGAGGAAGGGGTTAATCCCTTACCTTTTTTCCAGCGCCGTGCTCCCTCAGCGCTGGGACTCTCCTCCCTCTTCTGACGTCACCGGCTGAATACGTATGCGCGCATTCAGCCAGTCCATAGGAAAGCTTTCTCAATGCTTTCCTATGGACGCTGGCGTCTTCTCACTGTGAAAATTACCCCATAGGTAAACATAGCAGTTTCTCTGAAACTGCTATGTTTACAGCAGAAAGGGTTAATCCTGGATGGACCTGGCACCCAGATCACTAAGCTGAAGTGGTCTGGGTGCCTATAGTGTTCCTTTAAGCAGTTTTTGTGTATAGATAATGCCTCTGCAGTCTCATTGCTCAATTCTCTGCCATTTAGGAGATAAATTACTTTTATTTCTGTTTGTGTTGCCCTAGCCATACCTTCCCTGGTTGTGACCAATACAGCCTGCATGAAAAAAAAGTTTCATTTTCAATCAGATTTTAACTTACTTTAAAAGTTGATATCTCCTGCTCTGTGAATTGAACTGTAATCACATACAGGATTACCCTTGCAGGGCTTTGGAGGCCACAAGCATAGCAGGAATAAATAAATTCTAAATTAAACATACTGTGCAGTTAGGGAAGTATAAACATTAGATCTCTTTTTACAGGAAGTGTTTAGAAAGGTTGTGTAAGTCACATGCAGGGAGGTGTGACTAGGGATGTATAAACAAAGTGACTTCACTCCTGAATGGCAGAGAATCGAGCAGTGAGACTGCTGGGGCATGATCTATACACAAAAACTGCTTCATTAAGCCAAGGTTGTTTTGATGACTCTAGTGTCCCTTAAAAAAAAAAAAAAAAAAGCATACATTTTACCCCAAATCTCTTTTTTCTTTGGATTAGAGGCAGTGCATGACAAAAGGGATTTCTCTAATCTGGAGGGAAAAAAGCAGGCATATCCAAAATAAAAATGAACAAGACGCTTCCCCTCTGAACTCCTTCCTTGGCACTATAAAAGTGCCTCTCTACTAAATAATACCCAGTGAATACAAAAGCTGGATAACTGCAACAATAATGTATTAAATAGGGGGGGGAGAGTGTGCACTGCATCTAATCCCCCCCAAAAAAATTACGGTAAGTAAAATGTATACTTTTCCCACCAGATTAGAGGCAGTGCACGACAACAGGGATCAACAAGCAATCTGTAAAGGCAGGAATTATTTAACCACCGCTTGCGCCAAAAACTTGCGTATTCAGTGGCCTGAATGTCTAACTGTTAACGCTTAGTAAACGTGTAGAGTGAAGAACAAATTGCTGCGGAACAAATTTGCGAAAGAGTAGCCAAAGTCTTAAAGGCCAAATATGTGGACATTGCTCTCATGGAATGAGCCTTTATAGTTTGTAGCTGAGAAACCTGCGAGGAGATATAGGCTAATCAAATTGTTTCTTTGATCCATCAAGCTAGTGAACTCTTTGATGCCATTGGACCTTTTCTTGCACCTTGAAACAGGACAAATAGCCTGTTTGATTTTCGAATAGGACAGGTTCTTTCCAAGTACTGCATCAATAAACACTTCATGTCAAGGCTGTGAAACTTTTCTTCTATTGCATTAGAAGGATTTTGGTAAAATGTGGGAAGAAAAATCTCTTGGTTGAAGTTGGGTGATGAGCAAACAGTAGGAATAAAGGATGGATCAAGCTTCAGTAACCCTTTAGCAAAGCCCAGTTGTAGAAACCAGAGGGTGTTCAGAATTGATGCGGTAAAAGGGTCTTCCTGGATCTTGAAACACCAAGCACAGAATATATTCCAAATAAGAGAACAATGAATGCAGAATCTTTTCTCGCAGATATAAGAATCTTAATATCTTCAAGAGACAGCCCTTTAGGTTTCAAGATTTGGCATTCAGTAACCAGGCAGTGAGGTTAAATCTCTGAAGAGGAACCATGGAGTGTTCTAGCATGTCTACTGACAGTGGAATTTTCCAATATCCTCTGGTGGGGATGTTTAGGAGCATCGAGAACCAGGTCCTTCTGGGGCCACCAAGGAAGACTTGCAATGGTTTTTGTTTTTTCTGTAAAAGATCTTCTGTAAGATCCGGGGAATGAGAATTACTGGCATAAAAATGTATGCTAGGGAGGAGTTCCATGGAACTGAAGGGTCTGAAGGGTTGAAGGAGGCAAACCTGTCTGTTTTCCTGTTGGTTCTTGTAGCGATCAGGCCTATCACAAGAGAACCAATTCATGCTCTAATTTTCTGGAAAATTTGAGTTGAAAGAGACCAGTCTGCCTGCTTTAGATGATCGCAATTAGAGGTAGGGTGCTGAATTCTCCTTTTATGTGGGAAGCGGAGATCGGGCAAATGTGCATTTCAGACCAGATCATAATCTGTGAACACGGTTTTTCCAGACAAAAATACCGTGTACCTCCTTGTTTGTTTATGTACCTCAGTGCTGTAGAATTGCCTGACCTGATTTAAACATGAGGTTTCAGGATCTGCGACCTGAATGCTAGTAGAGTCAGTCAAATTGCCTTTAGTTGCTTGAAGTTTGGTTATCTTTTCGCATCCTGTAAATACCAACTTCATTGTTTCTTCTTCAGATGCACACCCCAGCCCTGACTGGAGGCATCTGCTGTCAGAATTAAAAAAAAAAACACTTTGTCCGAAAGGAAAGACCTGTCTGAAGGAAAATAGACGTTGTCAACCACTGCTAACTTCTGAGAGTGCAACTGTTCCGTTTCATTAAATGGATGTTTGCCTGTTCTAAAAAGTTAGAATATTCTTTTGGAGTGGCCTAATTCTTGACTGTGCCTTATTGAGTGCTGGGACAGATGCTGTAAACAGGCCCAGCAGACACATTGCCTCTCTTATGGAGCACTTTTTGATTTTCTAGCCAGAGCTTCTGAGCCTTGGCCACCGCAGTACCTGCAATCAGGGCAGATGCTGAGGAAAGAAAACGCTTTAAGGAAGAGTTAAAACATTTTCACAACTTTCAGGCAAAGTAGTCTTCTTTCCTAATTGGGCTACTGAAATGTGTACTACAGGTAAATCCTCCAATTTACACTCCGGTTCCTTTAGAAAAGGTTGTTTCAAAGTGTTTAGATATAAATGGCTTTTTAGCTGCATATTTCCATTCCCTCAAAATTATTTAAAATAACTTGCTAATTTTCCATTAGCGCCTGCACTTCTTTAATAATCTATTTAATGCATTCTTCTACAAAAGAACACTCTTCATCAGAGGAATCATTAGAATTATCCTGAGAAGTTTTATAAAGGGAGGAATCTGAACTTGAATCAGAATATTCCCACATTCTACGCCTTTTCCTTAATAGTGGGTTCAGAACTAACAGATGCTTGAGCGCACTTTTTTTTTCTAAAACAGGTCTGTTGTAAGTTCTGCTGGAACCAGCTTAAAAATGAGGACATTTCTGACTTTTTGGATTCTTCTGATCAAACTGCACAGATTTGCCTTTTATATCCATCTGGCACAGGTTGCACACATGAAGCAGATTAAATGTTTGGATTTGGAAGTGCATTTTCCTTTCTCAGTAGATCTCTTCACGGACTCCAGATTACACATACTTAACAAGGAAAATAGAGAAGAAAAAAAAATAAGGTAAAAACCAAAGGTAAGGTACCATAAGGTAAAAACAAAATGTCTTACCACAATGGCTCAAAGTGTGCTTGAGGGCAGATGAGAACACACTTGCAACAGAGATTGAGTGCACCCGACAAATAGGTAGTTGCAGTTGGGCTAAATATGTCCTAGACTTTCAAAATCTGTAAAAATGTAAAATTTTGACTCCTGAATTGATTGAAATCGCATTGCACAATGCACGCCGCAATTTATTGCTGCAACACATCGCAACCTGTGCAGAGGCCTTATCAGTCGGCGCTTCTGTGGCAGAACATCCCTGGCTCCATGCTCCGTGAAAAAAAGAACCAAAAGGGGGTACGTCTGACTACCTCTCCTGCTGAAGGCAAGCACAGAACCAGGGATTAATTAATAAGGGGGCCCTATGTAGTGCCGAGGCAGGAGTTGGAGGAGGATATTGTACATTTTTGGTTTAGGTATGCCTGCTTTATTCCCCTCCAGATTACTGAAATCCCTGTTGTCGTGCGCTGTCTCTAATCTGGAGGGGAAAATATTTATTTTTTTCCAGAAAACTACAGCATCATTTATACAAATAAAATAAATAATAATAAAGAAAAAAAGGGAAAAAAAAGGCTGTAAAAGTGTGAGAGGGTCATCTAGTGGCATCAAAGAAATACAGAGGGACAGCTGGTGTTCAGATGACCGAGGTAATTGTCAATCCACCCAAAACTGCCTTTTGCTTCTTAAAGGAAAACTACACAATAACAAGGTTATCGGAATTAAGTATTTACAATGCCAACAGACAAATACGTTCCTAAATCCGTTTTTGGGAATTGGGAGCTACTTATAGACTTGGAGTGTCAGCTGACACTCTCAGCGACACCTGTGTCCGAGGCTTTTGACACAAGTCTCGGAGATCAGCATAACTAAGTATCACTGAATTCAACAATATGTTCATTAGCGGCTTAACCCATGAAGGTAAGCCACTGAGTCATTCTGATGAAGTTGTTATGGTGCCTGGAGTGTTCCATTAAAATAGCTCTGTCATATTTTGCAAAAGCCTGGGGACTAGGGGTGCAGCGATGGTGAGATATACTTACCTGATTCTGTCCCCGAAGGGCACCGCCATCTTCAATATTTAGCTCCTGGCACTTCGTCTGCCAGGACCCAAAAGGTATAATCTTGCAGTGAGCGAGATAATGCCTTATTCCCACACAAATGGACTCCATGCACAATAATCTACAGCAATCTGTAGTATTTACGGTGCTTAAACTGCCCCTTTAATATACAGTGCTCACATACCCGCGTGAGGTCCTGTAGGAAGCTTTTCAAACTGTCTGCCATTTTACTGAACCTTCTGTCAGTAGAGTATCAGCTGCAATGGGAATCTCTCATAATGGAGAAAGGCAAGATGCAACGCGGTCTGAAAGAAAGACAAACAGGTCAGAATATACCAGCCCTGCCAGGGGTAAGAGTATACACAATATATAGTTTGTACCAGTAGCATATAAACACAAACTGTACACATACACATTATAAATTACATACACACAGTATGTAGTTATTACCAGTGGTATATAAACACAGAGTACACAATATATATTAAACACACACAGTATATAGTTTTCATGAGCAGGTTCAGGGAGCATGGTGGCGGACGCCCTGGGAATCATGGAGTCGGCAGGCTGAGGCAGCACGCGAGATAGCAGTAATCTTCCTGCTGCTCCTCTCTGCTCCCTCGTGCTGTATAGTGATGCCGGGTGCCGGAATATGACGTCACTCCGGCCCCGGCATCACAACAGAGAGCGCGAGGGAGTAAAGAGGAGCCGCAGGTAGATTACTGCTCCCTCGCACGCAGAATAAGAGAGCAGCCCCGCTGGACCACAGGGAAAGATACACTCCGCTCCCCCAAAGGGAGGGAGGCTGGGTGGATTAAAATAAAAAAAATAAAAAAAATGAGAGAAAGAGAGAGAGAGAGAGAAAACGAGGATATGAGAGAGAGAGAGAGAGAGAGAATGAGGATGAGAGAGAGAGATTCTCTCTCTGCCGGTGAGTGTGTCAGTTTAGGTACCTGCCCCCTTCTGATCAGAGAGAAAGGTGTTTTTACTCACCATTTTTTCCCACACCGTGACGGTTTCACAGCTGCTTGTCCCACCTCCATGATCTCCACTAAGCCAATGCTTTTCCATAGGAAAGCATTGGGAGGATATTGCGCATGTTCTCTATGGGTAACATTCAGCACCTCTATGCAGAGCGTGGAGCACGGACACAGGACTCTCTCGTGGCCGCCTGCGTGACTGTTACTACTCACGATTCAATTCAACAGCAGATTTATTGGAAACAAGTGCAAAGTTTCCAATAAATCTGATGTTGAGTTGAATCCTGAGTGCCTGGACCACACTTTTGTTCAAAACAGTTGAAGTGGGGACAGCCAACCCCAGGTCAGGCAGCACCTGGATCTCAAAAGTGCGGACGTCCTCTTTTTCCAATAGAGGTGTTACTAGGCAGCAATGTAAACAATGCCTTTTCTCTGAAAATGTAGTGTTTATATTAAAAAGGCTACTGTGACATGCTATAGGCACCAGAACAACTGTTAATATGTAGTTGTTCTGATGACAATAGTGTCCCTTTAAGAATTGTATGTTTCTTCTTGTAAATTAAACTTTGCTAGTTTTTAAAAAGCTGACTCCTAACTTTTTTAGCTTGCTCCTAGAGTCCAAACAAATTACACACACAATGTTTATTGCACTATATATTTCACACAAACTGTACATTACACACTATATATTAGACACACACTATATATTATTATACTCTGCATATTAGACATACACTATATATTACACACTATACTCTGCATATTAGACACACTATATATTATACACTATATATTATATATTACACACTATACAGTATATATTATATACTATTTATTACACACTATACACTATATATTACACACTATACACTGCATATTAGACACACACTATATATTATACACTATATATTACACACTATACACTGCATATTAGACACACACTATATATATTACACACTATACTCTGCATATTAGACACACTATATATTATACACTATATATTACACACTATACAGTATATATTATATACTATTTATTACACACTATATATTATATATTACACACTATACAGTATATATTATATACTATTTATTACACACTATACACTATATATTACACACTATACACTGCATATTAGACACACTATATTACACACTATTTATTACACACTATACACTGCATATTAGACATACACTATATATTACACACTATACACTGTATATTCCACACTATATATTAGATACTATATAATACACACTATACACTGTATATTAGACACACACTATATATTACACACTATACTCTGCATATTAGACACACTATATATTATACACTATACTCTGCATATTAGACACACATATATTATAGACTATACACTGCATATTAGACACACACTATATATTATACACTATATATTACACACTATACACTGTATATTAGACACACACTATATATTACACACTATACTCTGCATATTAGACGCACACTATACACTGTATATTAGACACTATATATTATATACTATATATTACACACTATACAGTATATATTATATACTATTATTACACACTATACACTGCATATTAGATACACACTATATATTACACACTATTTATTACACACTATACACTATATGATATACTATTTATTGCACACTATACACTGCATATTAGACATACACTATATATTATACACTATTTATTACACACTATACAGTATATATTATATACTATTTATTACACACTATATATTACACACACTACATATTACACACTATTTATTACACACTATACACTATATATGATATACTATTTATTACACACTATACACTATATATTATACACTATATATTACACACTATACACTGCATATCAGACACACACTATATATTATACACTATATATTACACACTATATACTATTTATTACACACTATACACTATTATATACTATTAGACACACACTATTTATTACACACTATATATTATATACTATTTATTACACACTATACACTATATATTATATACTATTTATTACACACTATACACTATATATTATATACTATTTATTACACACTATATATTATATACTATTTATTACACACTATATACACTATATATTATATACTATATATTACACACTAAACACTATATATTATATACTATTTATTACACACTATATATTATATACTATTTATTACACACTATACACTCATGTATTATATACTATTTATTACTAATACCTATATTATATACTATTTATTACACACTATATTATATACTATTTATTACACACTATATACACTATATATTATATACTATTTATTACACACTATATATTATATACTATTTATTACACACTATATACACTATATATTATATACTATTTATTACACACTATATATTATATACTATTTATTACACACTATATACACTATATATTATATACTATTTATTACACACTATACACTATATATTATACACTATATATTATATACTATTTATTACACACTATATATTATATACTATTTATTACACACTATATATTATATACTATTTATTACACACTATACACTATTTATTACACACTATATATTATATACTATTTATTACACACTATATATTATATACTATTTATTACACACTATATATTATATACTATTTATTACACACTATACACTATATATTATACACTATATATTATATACTATTTATTACACACTATATATTATATACTATTTATTACACACTATATACACTATATATTATATACTATTTATTACACACTATATACACTATATATTATATACTATTTATTACACACTATACACTATATATTATACACTATATATTATATACTATTTATTATACACTATATATTATATACTATTTATTACACACTATACACTATATATTATACACTATATATTATACACTATTTATTATACACTATATATTATATACTATTTATTACACACTATATATTATACACTATATATTATATACTATTATTACACACTATATACACTATATATTATATACTATTTATTACACACTATACACTATATATTATACACTATATATTATATACTATTTATTACACACTATATATTACACACTATATATTATATACTATTTATTACACACTATATATTACACACTATATATTATATACTATTTATTACACACTATATATTATATACTATTTATTACACACTATATACACTATATATTACACACTATACACTCAGTGCTGATGGAGCAGTTGTTACCAGTCGTAGTGGTTATGGTTGTGGCCCCCGGGGGTCTCAGGCTCCAGGTCCCCCCTCAGATCTGGGGCCATTGGATCTAAACAACCTCAGTGAGCAGGTCAGAGCGGAGCATGCCGGGAGATAGGGCGGGGCTTGTGACTGGGCTTCATCGGAATGGACTGCTGGTGCAATGCATGCCGGGAGTTGTAGTTTCTGCAACTGATTCTGGGAGTGTGTGCTGCTGAGCATGCCTGGAGTGGTACTCAGGCTGTCTGTGCTCTGTGATGATAGTTGTAGTTACTGAGGCTGGCAGGGCCCTGGGATGTTGGGAGTTGTAGTTACTGAGACTGGTAGGGCCCTGGGATGATGGGAGTTGTAGTTAGTGAGGCTGTCGGTGCTCTGTGATGATGGGAGTTGTAGTTACTGAGGCTGGCAGGTTCCTGTGATGATTGGAGTTGTAGTTACTGATACTGTCAGGGCCCTGGGATGATGGGAGTTGGAGTTACTAAGGCTGGCATGAACCTGTGGTGTTGGGAGTTGTAGTTAATGAGGCTGTCGGTGCTCTGTGATGTTGTGAGTTGTAGTTACTGAGACTGGTAGGGCCCTGGGATGATGGGAGTTGTAGTTACTGATGCTGGCAGGTTCCTGTGATAATGGGAGTTGTAGTTACTGATGCTGGCAGGGCCCTGTGATGATGGGAGTTGTAGTTGCTGAGACTGGCAGGGCCCTAGGATGATGGGAGTTGTAGTTAGTGAGGCTGGCATGGACCTGTGATGTTGGGAGTTGTAGTTACCGATTCTGGCAGGGCCCTGTGATGTTGGGAGTTGTAGTTACTGAGGCTGGCAGGGCCCTGGGATTGCAAATAATGTCCACATTTTCCACAGATATGGTCACTAAGGCTCATGACAGAGGGGTGCCCAAGGATTTAACCCTCAAACCTACAATGCAGTATATGAGAGGCATTAAAACCCATATTTCTATGGTAACGTGGAATGTCCCGGGGCCATAGTGGGACTAGACATTTAATTACAAAGACTTTTTATTGCACCTGTATTTTTGTATTGTTTTTCAATTCCCCGCTATTCTGTTTTAGATGAAATCCTGTGAGTCGAAGTGCATTGAGAACTGAGTGGCAAAATCCAGGTTAAATTACCAAGCGGCGATTATAGCACATTTCGAGAAATTATCCAAATCTGCTATTGTGCCCCAAACGTCAGTTTATTTCTGTGTCTGGAGTTTATTCCGATCAATGGAAAATCAACAAAAACCTCACCTTATAACTCATGAAAGTGTAAAATAATATCACCAGATAATGGTGAACACTCAGCTGCTATGTACTCCCATCATGCTGAGCCATTCAGTATCAGCATGATTATACTTTGGATTTGTGAAGAAATGACTATGGGTTTTCCCAATTTAGAATAAAATAGACACGTTTTTAATTCATGCCGTTTGCAATTTATTTTTGTTTTTTTTTCCCAGTTCTCTGCAATTCCCTGTTTAGTAATAAGCACCATAGTTTACAAGGCTTTACATAGAATTGATTGATATTATTGTAAATTAAAATATATTCATGACCTTTTGTCCCTAAATAATTATCCTTAGGCTGAGATTTCACGTAGCTCATACAGCCATGCTATATATAGATATATAGCCCAGAAAGCATACATTAATCACTGCCTTTTCTCCCCCATGAGAATACAGGATCCAGGTAACCATGGAAACTACATCAGCATGGTAACCAGCGAGGAATGTAAACCTGGGCCACTAAGCATTGTGGGAAAATGGTGAGCAGCACATAGCGCTCAGTGCGAGTCGGCAAAGCATATAGCATTGCTCTTAAATCAATTAACATCCATCTCCGGCTTGCACTCAGAGAGCGGATACTCGAGGCAGACATTAATCATTTAACATTACTTCCTCCTTCTATTAATGATGTTTACCTATTTCTACCTCTGAAAAACGGTCTACTTATGTGTTCTCCCTTGTTAGAGAACAGTGATGGCGAACAACGGCACGCGAGCCAACGGTTTGCCATGTGGTGGGTGCTCTAGGGGATGGCGCTGCTATAAAAGGTGTAAAAGGAATGTCTAATGAGCGTGTCCTTCTCTATCACCGCTGGTGTGAGAATGTTTAAGCTTGGAGATTTACAGCTGTTGTTTGTATGGCTCGCCGTAAGCTGAACCTCGTGTTGGCGGAGACTAGTCATTGTGGTGAATAAAGTATTCGAGTATGTTGTCTTTGTCATTTGGAGAGGGAGCATTCAGAAAAGTTGATTTTTTTTTTTTCCTACAAAAAGAAGCATATCTGTGGAAAATGTGGACATTATTTGCAGAAGATGTGATATCTGCATGTTTAGTGAGTAGAGGATAAGAATGAAGAATCATGGTAGTGGTCTCTCATGACAGTAGAGAAGGGAGGAACAACCCAGCGAAACAGGTCTGGATCCCAAGCTGTGGACCAGGCTAACTTGTTCCCGTTACAAAGTGGCACCAGCAGGGGGCGCAGTGTCTAAGGATAATGCAGCCCCCATCAAAATAGACAATATAGTAAATAAAAAAATATGATTCCATGGTGGTCAGGTGGGGGAGCACTTGTGGTTTCAGCACTGAGAGAGAGTCAGTGCAGTTGCCGGGATTCCCAGCATGTGCTCTGATTTCCTCACGGAGCACCATACCAGAAGGAGTGATTAGTATGGTCTTCACCAAACAGAGGTGCAGACCATGGACTCCAAAACCAGACCACCAGGGAATCGTTATTAACATCAGTGGACCACCAGGGATTTGGTAAAGGGAAAACTATAGCTTTCCCGTCCATCGCGGAGGTAGACAGCCAGTAGAGGTGGAGTTAACCCTAAAAAGTATTTATTGCAGTTTCTTAAGACCTGCAATAATTACCTTTTGTAGGGTTAAGGGACCTGGGACAGTGCACCCAGACCACTTCAATAAGCTGAAGTGATATGGGCTCCTATAGTGTTCCTTTAATATGCCCCACTGGCCACAAGGGAATCATTAAAGGGCTACTCCAAAGACCTAAAATCAGTGATTTTAAGGTTATAGGCGTCAGTATGTGCAGTATTTGTGCTTGAAACTCTGCACGTTCAGTGATATTTGTAATTGTGGGTCAGGGGCAAGTTGCACCACCAGCACACGTGACATTGGCACTCCAGAACTCTGTACTGCACACTGCCGACATACTTTAAAATCTTCTCTCCCCATCTAAACTCCCTTCCACCTCCCTCCAATGCAGGCAGCTTTTATTTCTATCATAACCTTCCCACTCCCAGAGGTGGGCCGGGGTAAGGGATAAAAGGTACGTTTATATACTTTTATTTATATATATATATGTGCTGTATATTAGAAATACATGTTTGGCAGACTAACACTATAGTGCCCCTTTAAATATATGGAATGAGCATTTCAAATGCTTTAACGTTTCCTTACTACCTATACCCACATTATATTTGATATAATATTGGATTTGTTCCTGCAATATTGCTCCAATAGAAGTAGCACTGCTCCTGTTTTCTGTATCAATGACATTGACTGTTCTTTGCCTTCTATATTTTCAGATTTTCAATCAGTTGCCCACCCTGACTTAGAACACGGAGTTATTGTTGCATTCAGAAGGGCAAAGTGTCGGCATTTACTCACTTTCCCAGCTGCCATCTGAACGAGCTGTCGGTGACAGTACGGACATATCCACATATTGAGTACATGTCATCAGACCCCGTAGGACGGGAGAGGAATCTGTAAACACAGGAACAACAGAATTAACATGAGAACACCCCATCCATGTGGTATGGTGACCCCCCCACATTATGGTGCCATGTGATTCTTAGCACCAGATGTAGAACTACAACCCCACAATGCTTTGAATGCCTTTAGAATGATAAAGCATCATGGTAGTTGTAGTTTTACAACATCTGGGGATCCACCTTTTGGGCACCACTGCTTAGGGATTTAGTGACAATGCTGTGTCCTCACAGCAGACTTACTTTGATTTGATTTATAACAATTTACTTTAAAAAAATTTTTTTATGTAATTCTTGCAATCAGTGACTTTCCATATTTGTTGTATGTGTTCGATAAAGTGTTTTGTCGAAGCTATTTACTTAGTAATGAGAATTCCATAATAACTGAGGATTGAGATATTAAAACATAATTAGGCCAATGCTTCCGAGGGTCCGTCGGCATCCAGCGCGTCTTCCAGTGCCAATTAATTCTGGCTCCATCACGACTCTGTCAGAAACACCTTTAGGGATTTTGGTTTCCATAGATACGGCCTCAAAGCCTATTTGCTGAGTGTTCCGGCTCGCATGCAAATCGAGTCCCTGGAATGTGACGATTTCCACCAAATATCACATCTTCGGGTGTACACAAACACAGCCCTCTTTTGAACCAGGACACACACTGCGCTCTGGGAAACTGGAATCCATCTTAGGAGGACGATTCCTTAAAGGGAGTCTAAATATATCAATCATTTTTACACTACAATAGGCTTCCTTCTATCCTTGTGACTGTTGTCCACCACTATTTACCAATAAAAAGAAAAATACAGTTTGTTCTTATAGAGAAGCATTAGATTGGAAGTGCGCGTGTGCGGCAAGACACCATATTTATTGGTGGAAGCTGCCTTAGTGACTTCAATGTAAACAATATTGTTCCTGCAAAAAGGCAACGTTTTACATTTCAGGGTTAACATGAACAGCTCCCAGATCACTTCATTGAGCTACATCAGCGAGCTGACGTGATCTTGGTGACTTCAGTGTTCTTTAACGAAAGGTCCGCAAGTGATGATTGTTGCAATTATACCTTTACAAGGCATGGAACAGCCAAGATTATATAATTTGTGTCAATTACAGTTTATGGAAAAATGGACACATGTTGGTATATTGTTAATACATTGAATTTGGGATTTATTACACGTACATTGTATAATATGGACTATTTGTGTGATTCAGAGATTGTTTGCACAGTGTGTTTCATGGCCTGGCCATGTGGTGGCGGTCATTGCATTGGGGGACCGTCATGCACCCCCAATGCTTCAAGACTTTGTGAATTGTTGGGGATCCCTGGTGTGTAACGGTTACCACTCTTCTATTTCAATACTACTTAGGGCTGTTTGAGTTTGCATTTCATATTGGTTGCTAGATCTGTTCTAATTAATGGGTATCTGTTCTAATTAATGGGTATCTTCCAAACTCAATCAATATTTAAAGAGACACTCCTAAATAGCAGCAAATTGAGCAGTGAAACTGCACAGGCATGATCTTTACACAAACTGCTTTATTAAAGGACCACTATAGGCACCCAGACCACTTCAGCTCAATGAAGTGGTCTGGGTGCCAGGTCCCCCTAGTTTAAACACTGCAGCTGAAAACATAGTGTCAGAGAAACTGCATGTTTACACTGCAGGGTTAATCCAGCCTCTAGTGGCTGTCTCCCTGACAGCCATCAGAGGCGCTTCCGCGATTTACACTGAGTAAGTTGCACTTATTTGACGCTGGAGGTCCTCATGGACCTCCAGCGTCAAAAAAGATCCCCATAGGAAAGCACTGAGAAACGCTTTTCTATGGGCAGGTTTGAATGCGTGCGCACTCGGCTCCACTCGGGAGTTGACATTGATGGAGGAGGAGAGGTCACCAGCGGCGAGGGAGCCCATTTGTATTCCCAACGCTATAGTGTTCCTTTAAACTAAAGTTGTTTTGGTTACTATAGTGTCCCTTTAAGAAACTTTTAGTTGAGTGGGCAAACCCATCTTAAGACCCCCAAAAGTGACTGTAAATAATACACTTTTACACAACACACATTTTAAAGCTAATTAAATAAACAATTGATCTTTCTTGATCTACCTGAAATCTAAAACTTCTATCAATTTTTTTCAACTAATTTTTGGTGGGCCAGACCACTTCAGCTCATTAAAGTGGTCTGTGTGCAATGTCCCTGTGCCCCTTAGTCCTGCAATGTAAACCATTGCAGTTTTCGAGAAACTGCATTGTTTACATTGTAGGTTTTTAAGACTGCCTCCAGTGGCTATCTAACAGACAGTCACTGGAGGCACTTCCTGGATTCAGTCGTACTCTGAGGCCTGCATGAGGACGTCCAGCGTCAGTGAAATTCACATAGGAAAGCACTGATTCAATGCTTGCTTATGGCGAAGGCATAATGCGCGCACTGCACATGTCACACATGCACATTTCCCCCCATCAAATGACATCAGAGGGAGAGATCTTGAAAGGGTTGTTTAACCTTTATGTGCTGGGGCACAAGTGAGATGGGGACTAGAGGGCACTATATTGTTAGGGATGCAACTTTTTCTTTAAAACATACTCGTTTTCCTGGCACCATAGTGCCCTGAGGGTGCCCCCACCCTCAGGGTCCCCCTCCCGCCCGGCTCTGGAAGGGGGAAAGGGGTAAAAACTTACCTTTTTCCAGCGCTGGGCGGGGAGCTCTCCTGCCTCCCCTCCTCCCTCCGGCCGTGCTGACGCGCACGCCGCAGCCGCGCCACAAGATTCAGTCGTCGCATAGGAAAGCATTCATATGCTTTCCTATGGACTTTGCGTTCTCACTGTGATTTTCACAGTGAGAAAGCGCGCCTTAGCGGCTGTCAATGAGACAGCCACTAGAGGATTTGGAGGAAGGCTTAACCCATTGATAAACATAGCAATTTCTCTGAAACTGCTATGTTTATAAAAAAAATGGGTTAACCCTAGAAGGACCTGGCACCCAGACCACTTCATTAAGCTGAAGTGGTCTGGGTGCCTAGAGTGGTCCTTTAAAGACACTTTAGATTCCTTTTAAGTGAAAAAAACAAACACAAAAAAACTAGCATATTACAACTAATCTAATGGTGAGCAGCCAAACGGAAAACATTTTTTTCCATGTTTTTACTGAGTGGGGGGCTAATGACAGATTTTTCCCATCAAATATAAATGCGACTGTACCATTACAAAACACTTGATCATTCTAAACTAACAAAGATCTAACTGGCTGAATTATTTAAATTAGGGGGTGATCCATCTGAGGTGTCTGCAACTGCTGCTCTGACTGGACTGTAAAAAATCGGTTGTGAGAAATAGCAATGGTTTCACTGAGCCACAAGAAAATAGACAGATTGATGGAGAGACAACGGGCAACTATGCAACAGACAGCAAATAAAAGGTAGAGACAGCAAAGAATTATAGAAATATTATAACAAACAAGAAACAATTACATAGCAAAAATGTCTAAAATCTGCATCATTAAAGATGTAAAGTTATAGGAACAGCTTGGACACTATAACAACTTTATTTAAATGAATTTGTTAGATTGCCAGGAGGTCCCTGGCTCTGGCTTCATGTAAAGGTTTAACCACATACAAATGTTCTCAAAAGTCTTCAGTTACAGTAAGTGCAGTAGGTATACAGTGTATGTATATTATATTTATATAGCGCTAACAGGTGTACTCAGCACTTTCCAGGTTACATTACAGTAGAGGGAGGTACAGTGCAGTAGGTATACAGTGTATGTATATTTTATTTATATAGCGCTAACAGGTGTACTCAGCACTTTACAGGTTACATTACAGTAGAGGGAGGTACAATAAGTGCAGTAGGTATACAGTGTATGTATATTATATTTATATAGCGCTAACAGGTGTACTCAGCACTTTCCAGGTTACATTACAGTAGAGGGAGGTACAGTAAGTGCAGTAGGTATACAGTGTATGTATATTATATTTATATAGTGCTAACAGGTGTACTCAGCACTTTTCAGGTTACATTACAGTAGAGGGAGGTACAGTAAGTGCAGTAGGTATACAGTGTATGTATATTTTATTTATATAGCGCTAACAGGTGTACTCAGCATTTTCCAGGTTACATTACAGTAGAGGGAGGTACAGTAAGTGCAGTAGGTATACAGTGTATGTATATTTTATTTATATAGTGCTAACAGGTGTACTCAGCACTTTACAGGTTACATTACAGTAGAGGGAGGTACAGTAAGTGCTGTAGGTATACAGTGTATGTATATTATATTTATATAGCGCTAACAGGTGTACTCAGCACTTTACAGGTTACATTACAGTAGAGGGAGGTACAGTAAGTGCAGTAAGTATACAGTGTATGTATATGTTATTTATATAGCGCTAACAGGTGTACTCCGCACTTTACAGGTTACATTACAGTAGAGGGAGGTACAGTAAGTGCAGTAGGTATACAGTGTATGTATATTTTATTTATATAGCGCTAACAGGTGTACTTAGAACTTTACAGGTTACATTACAGTAGAGGGAGGTACAATAAGTGCAGTAGGTATACAGTGTATGTATATTTTATTTATATAGCGCTAACAGGTGTACTCAGCACTTTACAGGTTACATTACAGTAGAGGGAGGTACAGTAAGTGCAGTAGGTATACAGTGTGTGTATATTGTATTTATATAGCGCTAACAGGTGTACTCAGCACTTTACAGGTTACATTACAGTAGAGGGAGGTACAGTAAGTACAGTAGGTATACAGTGTATGTATATTATATCTATATAGCGCTAACAGGTGTACTCAGCACTTTACAGGTTATATTACAGTAGAGGGAGATACAGTAAGTGCAGTAGGTATACAGTGTATGTATATTTTATTTATATAGCGCTAACAGGTGTACTTAGAACTTTACAGGTTACATTACAGTAGAGGGAGGTACAGTAAGTGCAGTAGGTATACAGTGTACGTATATTTTATTTATATAGCGCTAACAGGTGTACTCAGCATTTTCCAGGTTACATTACAGTAGAGGGAGGTACAGTAAGTGCAGTAGGTATACAGTGTATGTATATTTTATTTATATAGTGCTAACAGGTGTAGTCAGCACTTTACAGGTTACATTACAGTAGAGGGAGGTACAGTAAGTGCAGCAGGTATACAGTGTATGTATATTATATTTATATAGCGCTAACAGGTGTACTCAGCACTTTACAGGTTACATTACAGTAGAGGGAGGTACAGTAAGTGCAGTAGGTATACAGTGTATGTATATTTTATTTATATAGCGCTAACAGGTGTACTCAGCACTTTACAAGTTACATTACAGTAGAGGGAGGTACAGTAAGTGCAGTAGGTATACAGTGTATGTATATTTTATTTAGATAGCGCTAACAGGTATACTCAGCACTTTACAGGTTACATTACAGTAGAGGGAGGTACAGTAAGTGCAGTAGGTATACAGTGTATGTATATTTTATTTATATAGCACTAACAGGTGTACTCGGCACTTTACAGGTTACATTACAGTAGAGGGAGGTACAGTAAGTGCAGTAGGTATACAGTGTATGTATATTTTATTTATATAGCGCTAACAGGTGTACTCAGCACTTTACAGGTTACATTACAGTAGAGCGAGGTACAGTAAGTACAGTAGGTATACAGTGTATGTATATTTTATTTATATAATGCTAACCGGTGTACTCAGCACTTTACAGGTTACATTACAGTAGAGGGAGGTACAGTAAGTGCAGTAGGTATACAGTGTATGTATATTTTTATTTATTTAGCGCTAACAGGTGTACTCAGCACTATACAGATTACATTACAGTAGAGGGAGGTACAGTAAGTGCAGTAGGTATACAGTGTATGTATATTTTATTTATATAGCGCTAACAGGTGTACTCAGCACTTTACAGATTACATTACAGTAGAGGGAGGTACAGTAAGTGTGCAGTGTGGGTATATTTTATTTTTATTCTTATTTAATACTTTTTTGATTGTTTGTTGTACACAGCTCACTGGCAGTCATTTTATTAATGCTATGTGCAGCAAACAATAATGCTGTCTCTCTTCCCATCCTTGCTGTCTATTTCTCTCTCCCCATCATCGCTTTCTTTCTTCCCCATCCTCGCTCTCTCTCTTTCTCTCTCTCTCTCTCATCTTCACTCTCTCTCTCATTCTCATTCTCTCTCTCCATCCTTGCTCTGTCTCTGTCTCTCTCTCGTTCTCTCTCTCTCCATCTTTGCTCTGGCTCTCTCTCTTGTTCCCTCTTCCCATCCTTGCTCTGGCTCTCTCTCTCATCCTTGTTCCCTCTCTCCCCATCCTTGGACTGTCTCTCTCTCTCGTTCTCTCTCTCCCCATCCTTGCTCTGTGTCTCTCTCTCTCGTTCTCTCTTTCCCCCTCCTTGCTTTGTCTCTGTCTCTCTCTCTCGTTCTCTCTCTCCCCATCCTTGCTCTCTCTCATCCTTGTTCCCTCTCTTCCCTTCCTTGCTCTGTCTCTCTCTCTCGTTCTCTCTCTCCCCATCTTTGCTCTGTCTCTCTCTCTCTCTCTCTGTCTCTCTCTCTCGTTCTCTCTTTCCCCATCCTTGCTCTCTCTCATCCTTGTTCCCTCTCTCCCCATCCTTGCTGTCTCTCTCTCGTTCTCTCTCTCCCCATCCTTGCTCTCTCTCATCCTTGTTCCCTCTCTTCCCTTCCTTGCTCTGTCTCTCTCTCTCGTTCTCTCTCTCCCCATCTTTGCTCTGTCTCTCTCTCTCTCTCTCTGTCTCTCTCTCTCGCTCTCTCTCCCCATCCTTGCTCTCTCTCTCACCCTTGTTCCGTTTCTCTCTCTCGTTCTCTCTCTCCCATCCTTGCTCTGTCTCTCTCTCTCATCATTGCTCTGTCTCTCTCGTTCTCTCTCTCCCCATCCTTGCTCTTTGTCTCTCTCTCTCTCTCTCTCGTTCTCTCTCTCCCCATCCTTGCTCTCTCTCTCTCTCTCTCTCATCCTTGTTCCCTCTCTTCCCTTCCTTGCTCTCTCCACATTCCCCATCCTCATTCTCTCTTTTTCTCCCGTCCTCTCCCCCCCTCTCTGTAGCCGTGCTCTCCCTCTTGTCTCCTTGCTCCATGTTGTAAGAGAATGCTGCTGTTCCTGCCTTCTCTCTGACTCTGTTCGTGTTGATGCTGGCCAGTTGCTGCCTCCTGTTTGCTACGCTGGGAGGGACCATTCTCCATTCTCTTGTCAGCAAGTCCTGGAGGCAATGAATATTCATGAGTAGTTGAGGCAGGGCTGTGCCTTTAGAGCTGTGTGTCTCTCCAGCTTGGCTGGCTTCTTGCTGTATGGGGGCCCTGGGATTGTATTGCATTGTATATCCTTCCAAGGGATCTTAAAATCCGGCATCTCCTCCGAACAGATCCATGGAATAAGATGTTCACATCCTGATCTGCCATTGTGCTCCCCCGGTGCTGGAGCTGAGACCCTCTGCAGGTGAATATGTATTTTATTGATGGGTTTCTGTGATGGGGAAGGGGAGGGGGAATAGCAAGCTGGGGATGTGAAGATGGGATTGTTGTCAACTGCAGAGGAATGAAGGACAATGACAGTAATGCTGGGGTCTTTTTATGGATAATGATTTAGTAATGACTCTTGTTTAAAGGAATCAGACCGCTAACAATAAACACTGGCTGCACAAATAGTACCTGGAACCGGCTGCACAAATAGTACCTAGCACCGGCTACACAAATAGTACCTAGCACCGGCTACACAAATAGTACCTGGAACCGGCTGCACAAATAGTACCTAGCACCGGCTACACAAATAGTACCTAGCACCGGCTACACAAATAGTACCTGGAACCGGCTGCACAAATAGTACCTAGCACCGGCTGCACAAATAGTACCTAGCACCGGCTGCACAAATAGTTCCTGGAACCGGCTGCACAAATAGTACCTAGCACCGGCTGCACAAATAGTACCTGGAACCGTCTACACAAATAGTACCTAGCACCGGCTGCACAAATAGTACCTAGCACCGGCTGCACAAATAGTACCTGGAACCGGCTACACAAATAGTACCTGGAACCGTCTACACAAATAGTACCTAGCACCGGCTGCACAAATAGTACCTAGCACCGGCTGCACAAATAGTACCAAATACCGGCTGCACAAATAGTACCTACCACCGGCTACACAAATAGTACCTAGCACCGGCTGCACAAATAGTACCTGGAACCGGCTACATAAATAGTACCTGGAACCGTCTACACAAATAGTACCTAGCACCGGCTACACAAATAGTACCTAGCACCGGCTGTACAAATAGTACCAAATACCGGCTGCACAAATAGTACCTACCACCGGCTACACAAATAGTACCTAGAACCGGCTGCACAAATAGTACCAAACACCGTCTACACAAATAGTACCTAGCACCGGCTACACAAATAGTACCTAAAACCGGCTGCACAAATAGTACCTAGCACCGGCTGCACAAATAGCACCTAGCACCGGCTGTACAAATAGTACCTAGCTCCGGCTACACAAATAGTACCAAACACCGTCTACACAAATAGTACCTAGCACCGGCTGCACAAATAGTACCTAGCTCCGGCTACACAAATAGTACCAAACACCGTCTACACAAATAGTACAAAACACTGGCTGCTGAAACTTGACCCAGCACCGGTTGCACTGACCTGACCAAGCGCTAACTGCACCAACTAGAGACAGCATTGACTGCTCTGACTTGACCCAGCACTGCAGCATCCTTAAAGTAAAATCAGTGCATCACCTCTACTCACTGTTCAGTCACTACTCATTATATAGTTTTATAATCATTGGATCGCTCTTTGGACAGTAATTGTAAAATCACTGGAATCGCTCTTTGGTCAGAGATTGTAAAATCATTGGATCGCTCTTTGGTCAGTGACTGTAATATCGCTGGATCGCTCTTTGGTCAGTGATTGTAAAATCGCTGCATCGCTCTTTGGTCAGTGATTGTAAAATCACTGGAATCGCTGTTTTGTCAGTGACTGTAAAATCATTGGAATCGCTCTTTGGTCAGTGATTGTAAAATCGCTGGATCGCTCTTTGGTCAGTGATTGTAAAATCACTGGAATCGCTGTTTTGTCAGTGACTGTAAAATCATTGGAATCGCTCTTTGGTCAGTGATTGTAAAATCGCTGGATCGCTCTTTGGTCAGTGATTGTAAAATCATTGGATCGCTCTTTGGTGAGAGATTGTAAAATCATTGGATCGCTCTTTGGTCAGTGATTGTAAAATCACTGGAATCGCTCTTTGGTCAGAGATTGTAAAATCATCGGATCGCTCTTTGGTCACTGATTGTAAAATCACTGGAATCGCTCTTTGGTCAGAGATTGTAAAATCATTGGATCACTCTTTGGTCAGTGATTGTAAAATCATTGGATCACTCTTTGGTCAGTGATTGTAAAATCATTGGATCGCTCTTTGGTCAGAGATTGTAAAATCACTGGAATCGCTCTTTGGTCAGTGATTGTAAAATCACTGGAATCGCTCTTTGGTCAGTGATTGTAAAATCACTGGAATCGCTCTTTGGTCAGTGATTGTAAAATCACTGGAATCGCTCTTTGGTCAGTGATTGTAAAATCACTGGAATCGCTCTTTGGTCAGTGATTGTAAAATCACTGGAATCGCTCTTTGGTCAGTGACTGTAATGTAGCTGGATCACTCTTGTGGATGTTCTCCCTGCGGCTTGCTGTATGAGCTCAGATGGGAAGAGAATTCTCTGTGTCAGCAGGACAGGATCAGACAGGTATCCTCAGCCGATCCTGCCATTTCATGCTGCAGACACAAGATAATATTCCTTCACTTACAGACTGAGGAATCTGAGTAGAGGAATGCCACAGTCTTACTGATGACAAATGGCGATGACACACCTACACAGCATAGTATGAAGTGCAGTAACACAACACACACACCTACACAGCATAGTGTGAAGTGCAGTAACACAACACACACACCTACACAGCATAGTGTGGAGTGCAGTAACACAACACACACACCTACACAGCATAGTGTGGAGTGCAGTAACACAACACACACACCTACACAGCATAGTGTGGAGTGCAGTAACACAACACACACACCTACACAGCATAGTGTGAAGTGCAGTAACACAACACACACCTACACAGCATAGTGTGGAGTAAAGTAACACAACATACAAACCTACACAGCATAGTGTGAAGTGCAGTAACACAACACACACCTACACAGCATAGTGTTGAGTGCGGTAACACAACACACAAACCTACACAACATAGTGTAGAGTGCAGTAACACAACACACACCTACACAGCATTGTGTAGAGTGCGGTAACACAACACACAAACCTACACAGCATAGTGTAGAGTGCAGTAACACAACACACACCTACACAGCATAGTGTGGAGTGTGGTAACACAGCCTGACTAACCACAATAAAGAATGCAATAACACAACACACAAACTGACACACTGTAGTGAGGTAACACAACACATAATCTGACACAAGGGAGGAGTGCAGTAACACAACACACAAACTGACACACAATTGTGTGGAGTGTGGTAACACAACACGCAGACTGACACCATAGGGAGGAGTGCAGTAACACAGCCTGACACACCACAGTGCGGAATGCAATAACACAACACACAAACTGACACACTGTAGTGACGAAACACAACACATAATCTGACACAAGGGAGGAGTGCAGTAGCACAACACACAAACTGAGTGTGGTAATAGAAGGACGGTGAGGAAATAGTGGCGGCACTGAACATGCAATGAAGTAGTGTTAGTATATAGAAGAGTAAGACATACACTGGACAAAATTATAAATACAACACTTTTGGTTTTGCCCCCATTTTTCATGAGCTGAACTCAAAGATCTAAGTTCTCTCAAATGTTGTTCACAAATCTGTCTAAATCTGTGTTAGTGGGACCTCCACATCCAGCATCTTCACCTCCCACCAGCAACCCGGACAGCTGCTGCAACAATCATAACTAAATAATTTCTGCACAAACTGTCTGAAACCGTCTCAGGGAAGCTCATCTGCATGCTCATTGTCCTCATTGGGGTCTCAACCTGACTGCAGTTCGTCGCCGTAACTGACTTGAGTGGGCAAATGCTCACATTCGATGGAGTCTGGCACTTTGGAGAGGTGTTGAATCCTGGTTTTCACTGTACAGGGCAGATGGCAGACAGAGTGTATGGCGTTGTGTGGGTGAGCGGTTTTTCTGATGTCAACGTTGTTAATCGAATGGCCCATGGTGGGGTTATGGTATGGGCAGGCGTATGTAATGGACAATGAACACAGGTTCATTTTATTGATGGCATTTTGAATGCACAGAGATACCGTGACGAGATCCTGAGGCCCATTGTTTTGCCATACATCCACGACCATTACCTCATGTTGCAGCATGATAATGCACAGCCCCATGTTGCAAGGATATGTACAAAATTCCTGGAAGTTGAAAACATCCCAGTTCTTGCATGGTCAGCATACTCACCGGATATGTCACTCATTGAGCATGTTTGGGATGCTCTGGTTCGGCGTATACGACAGCGTGTTCCAGGTCCTGCCAATATCCAGCAACTTCGCACAGCCATTGAAGAGGAGTGAACCAACATTCCACAGGCCACAATCAACATCCTGATCAACTCTATGTGAAGGAGATGTGTTGCATTGCGTGAGGCAAATGGTGGTCACACCAGATACGAATTGGTTTCCAGACCCCACTGGACTCCCCCAATACAGTAAAACTGCACATTTTAGAGTGGCCTTTTATTGTTACCAGCCTAAGGCACACCTGTGCAATAATCATGCTGTCTAATCAGCATCTTAATATGCCACACCTGTGAGATTGATGGATTATCTTGGCAAAGGAGAAGTGCTCACTAACACAGATTTAGACAGATTTGTGGACAATATTTGAGAGAGATAGGCCTTTTGTGTACATAGAAAAAGTCTTAAATCTTTGAGTTCATCTCATGAAAAATGGGGCAAAAACAAAAGTGTTGTGTTTATAATTTTGTTCAGTGTAGTTTGTAGCAGGTAATAAAAAGGAATTTTTAGGTGCGTGTCCCGTGATCCATCTTCGTGAGCAGTCACAAAGCAATTAATTAAAACTGACTTTAATAATTGTTGGGCCAAGTGTCATTATTAATTATGGGCCCTAATCACCATATTAAACCTTCGGATGAACCTTGCAGGAATTTTTCAGCAAAGAATGATAAAGCCAGGCCTCTACAAGATTGCAGCCGTTGCTTCCCAACCTCTGATATAGCATCAGAATAAGCATCACAGATAATTCAAGCAATAAATGATATAACTCTAGTCCCTGAACAGGCAATCACAGATATGCTGCAGACACTGAAATCCAGAAAGATTGTGTTGGGGGGCTTACACTGATCACATGGAGAATCGAGTGGATTCATTGTGTTGGGTACTCCGCGCACAATAAAGTGGTGGGTAAAAAATACAATCTAGAGGAGTCGTATAACTCCCTGCTGGCTAAGGTGGCCAGCATGGAGGATCGGTCACAACGTTATACTCCAATTATTCGAGGAATTTCTGAGTCAGTTACTGTAACAGATCCACTATACTCCGGCTGAGTATATCCGTTAGTCTCCCGAATCCCAAGTGCTGCAGTGATTATAGCTCTCCTGTTTCCAGCAGAGTAGTGATTAGAGCTCTCCAATTCCCCAAACATGAGCCTAGACTCCCTGACACTCCCACACAAACAGGATAATCCCTCTCCTGTAACCTGAGAGGGGACTAGTAACAATTAAGAAACTCCTCCTCTGTGCCTGAGAGATAATTTAGTCAGGAACTGAACTAACTCAATTATCTCCAGGCACAGAAATACATACAATATTACAAAACCCCCAAAATACCTTTAAAATACATAAAACCCCCACAAAAGTTACATCCCCTGATAGCCCCGATCTGGGTGACCAACAATCCAAAAATCAATCAGATCGATTCAGGAGTTTGAGATTTCCATGGAAGTCATAATTTTGACCGACTGTGCACATGGTCCTATGCCCAAAACTGTTCCAGGGGGAAAAGTGGTAGCAGTTGGTCAAGTTCGGTAGTTTTATAAGAGAACAAACTACCGAACAGAATCCATTGCCATACCGTGGAGCTTGTTCCCTTCATCCAGGCGAACGATCCCACCGAACAGTGTTCTTCTAAGTTATATAAAACCGAAGTTCTTCTAAGTTATATCATGGAAGTCCAGCGGTGCTCGGGAGTTTCAGTGTCCCAAAATAGTTCCATGAACTCGATGACCAAACACTGCTGCCTGTGTGCATGCGAACAAGATGGACACCACTTCGTGGTTGTTCATACGAATTTGCGTCCACCAAGACGAACGATTAGAACACTGTTAGGATTGTTACAATGTATCCATTAGGCTTAACAAGCTCCCTCGTGGTCCACAGTTCATGCAGCTGTTTGGTTCCCGAACAACATAGGGGAATCACATGAACCAAGTAAGTTAAAGGACCACTATAGTGCCAGGAAAACATACTCGTTTTCCTGGCACTATAGTGCCCTGAGGGTGCCCCCACCCTCAGGGACCCCCTCCCGCCCGGCTCTGGAAGGGGAAAGGGGTAAAAACTTACCTTTTTCCAGCGCTGGGCGGAGAGCTCTCCTCCTTCTCTCCGCCTCCGTTCCTCCTCCTGGGCTGAATGCGCACGCGCGGCAAGAGCTGCGCGCGCATTCAGCCCGTCGCATAGGAAAGCATTTACAATGCTTTCCTATGGACGCTTGCGTGCTCTCACTGTGAAAATCACAGTGAGGAGCACGCAAGCGCCTCTAGTGGCTGTCAATGAGACAGCCACTAGAGGAAACAGGGGGAAGGCTTAACCCATTCATAAACATATTTATGAAAGAATGGGTTAACCCTAGAAGGACCTGGCACCCAGACCACTTCATTAAGCTGAAGTGGTCTGGGTGCCTAGAGTGGTCCTTTAAATAGTCGTTTACAGGTTTCCCTGCAGGGCCCATAGTCTGCGGGCAGAAGGCTGGAAAGCAGGCTCCTCCAAGAGCTCGTGGAAAACTCATGTAGGAAGTGGAGTTTGTCACCGTCACATAGCAAGATTTACCTACTTACCGACGGGATTTGTTCTCCGACATATTGCCAGATAGACCAGCGGACGATTGGCAGTTTGATTGGAACCATAGGCTTCCAAAAGCCAGAGGTCTTTTTGTGCATCACTATCTTTCACTATGGCCAGAAAAAAATAATTTCTCAATGTCAGACTTATTCCAGGTTGGTAGACACTTTGACTTTACAGAAGGTAACACAAGTTCACAATGATACTATTATCTGGTTAGGCCATGCTGCAGTAGTTATTGGCATTAAACCTAAATTTAAAAAAAGGCACGTAGTGTTTGAAACTGAAGTTCAAGAAAATATCTGGGTGGTTAAATAATATTATTTTTCTTGTTATGATAATTCCTCTAGTTCTATCTGGAATACATGGTTGGCACATAAAGTGGTACTAAGTGGACATTTTATTAAAATTGGTTCTCTTAAAAAGACGAAGGCAACATTGACCCAGCTGTGGCTCCTCCAGACCTTAGACTCACTCACTGCACAACATAAACAAAACCCTACAGATAATACCTCTGCCAAAATTTAAAGTATCAAGAAAGAGCTACAGTCTCTCCAAGTACAACATACTTCTTTTTATATTTAAAAAGTGGGTTGTCTTTTTTTATACTCCGGGTAATAGGGCATGAAAATTATTAGATTCTAAATTGAAATCCAAGTTTCTTCAAACTATGATTTCTCCTGTAATTACATCACCTGGGACAAACATTTTCAATCCTACTTGCAGTGTTAATGATGTGGCTCATTATTACAATTCTTTATGCACTGATACAAGGAAGGTAGTAGGAGGGAGTCGGGCAACCTTACTTCAATAGTGGGGAAGGTGATGGAAACCATGTTAAAGGACCACTCTAGGCAACCAGATCACTTCAGCTTAATGAAGTGGTCTGGGTGCCAGGTCCCTCTAGGATTAACCCATTTTTTTTTATAAACATAGCAGTTTCAGAGAAACTGCTATGTTTATAAATGGGTTAATCCAGCCTCTAAAGCCTCTAGTGGCTGTCTCATTGACAGCCGCAAGAGGCGTTTGTGTGCTTCTCACTGTGAAAATCACAGTGAGAAAATGCCAGCGTCCATAGAAAAGCATTATGAATGCTTTCCTATGAGACCGACTGCGCGCGCAGCTCCTGCCGCGCATGTGCATTCAGCCAAACAGGAGGAACGGAGGCGGAGAGCTCCCCGCCCGGCGCTGGAAAAAGGTAAGTTTAACCCCTTCCCTCTCCCCAGAGCCCGGCGGGAGTCGGACCCTGAGGGTGGGGGCACCCTCTGGGCACTATAGTGCCCGGAAAACGAGTATGTTTTCCTGGCACTATAGTGGTCCTTTAAAGAACAGAATTGTTGAACATCTAAAATCACATGGATTTCAAGATCAGAGACAAAATGGGTTTACTTCAGGAAGATCATGCCAAACTAATCTTATTGGGTTTTTTGATTGGGTAACTAAAATAATAGATAGGGGTGGTGCAGTAAACATTTCTTACTTAGATTTCAGTAAGGCTTTTGACACTGTTGCACATAGAAGGCTTATCAATAAACTGCAATCTTTAAGTTTGGTTTACAATATTGTTGAATGGGTTAGGCAGTGGCTGATGGACAGGCAACAGAGGATTGTAATAAATGGAGTATATTCAAAGCATGGTCTTGTTATCAGTGGGGTACCTCCAGGATCTGTACTTGGACCCATTCTTTTTAATATTTTTTTTAGTGATACTGCAGAAGGTCTTGATGGTAAGATATGTATTTTTGATGACGATACTAAGATATGTAACAGGGTTGATGTTCCAGGAGGGATAAGCCAATGACAAATGATTTAGGTAAACTAGAAAAATGGTCAGAGCTATGACAACTGACACTTAATGTAGAAAAGTGCAAGGTACTGCATTTTGGGCGTAAAAACCCAAGGTCAGAGTATAGAATATTTGATACAGTTCTAACCTCAATATCCGAGGAAAGGGATTTAGGGGATTTAGGGATTTTGTCAGACGACCTAAAGGTAGGCAGACAATGTAACAGAGCAGAATGCTTGGTTGTGTAGGGAGAGGTATTAGCAGTAGAAAGAGGGAAGTGCTCATGCTTTTGTACTGAACACTGGTGAGACCTCACTTGGAGTATTGTAGGCAGTACTGGAGACTGTAACTCCAGAAGGATATTAATATTTGGGGAGAGTTCAGAGAATGACTACTAAACTGGTTCATGGATAAAACCTATCAGGAAAGGTTAAAGGATCTTAACATATGTAGCTTGGAGGAAAGACAAAAAAGGATATAATAGAAACATTTAAATATGTAAAAGGAACCAACACAGAAAAAGAGAAGAGTATATTCAAAAGACGAAAAACTACCACAACAAGTGGACATAGTCTTAAATTATAGGGGGAAAGGTTTAAAAATAATATTAGGAAGTATTATTTTACTGAGATGGTAGTGCATGCATGGAATAGCCTTCAAGCTAAAGTGGTAGAGGTTAACACATTGAGGAAGTTTAAAAATGTATGGGATAGATATAAGGATATCCTAAATATTAGATAAGGCCAGGGACTGATAAATGTATTTAGAAAATTGGCCAGACAAGATAGGCTGAATGGTTCTTATCAGCTGACACATGCTGCATAATCGCAGACCGATAACATGATGTTCCCGGTCCACTGCCGACTTCACTTTCAATGAGGAGGTAAGCATCATAACTGGACCATGGAGCAGTGGAAGAAGATTGTCTAGTCTGATTAACCATATATTCTTTTAGGTCAGGTAGATGGCCAGGTGCATGTGCGTTGTTTAGCTAGGGAAGAGATGGTACCTGAATGCACTATTGGAAGAAGGCTGGCCAGCAGAAACAGTGTTATGATCTGGACAATGTTCTGCTGGGAAACCTTAGGACCTGGCATTGGTATGGATGTTTCTTTGACATATACCACCTACCTAGAGATTGTTTCAGTGTACCCAGGCTCCTGAGAGAATGTGGCCTGTTTGGTTTCTAGCAAGCGGACAGCTTGAGCCCTTTTTTTGTGGTTCCAGCTGTTCGCCTAGCTGGACTTTTTCTATCTGGGTCCTCCCTTCGTTACTGCCCAATAGGTCGGGAAGAGGTAGTGTCTCTGTGTCTTCCCCTGCTGGAGCACAGATAGCGGTCACCTCCTCTGCCCGTTCCTGATAGGCCTTAAGCATGTTGATGTGAAAGGTTCGTTTCACATCCTCATCCTCGCAGCTAGCTATGGTGTAGGTAGTGTCGCATATCTGCCCTATAACTTTATAGGGGCCCTGCCAGGCGGCCTGGAGCTTGTTTATTCGGACCGGTCTTAGCACCATGACGTTTTGGCCGATCTGAAAGCTCCGGTGCCTAGCCCGTCGGTCATACCATACCTTCTGGCGCTGCTGGGCCGCCTGGAGGTTTTCCTGCACCGCCTGGGCTAATTCCTCCATGCGGTCCCGCAGTTCCAGCACATAAGGTACAACCGGGGTCCCCTCAATCTCTGTCTGCCCCTCCCAGTGATCCTTGATAAGATCTAAGGGCCCCCTCACCCGCCTCCCATAGAGAAGTTCAAAGGGTGAGAATCCGGTCGATTCCTGCGGCACCTCTCGGTAGGCAAAGAGAAGGTGTGGCAGGAATCGCTCCCAATCCTTGTACGCCCCTGTGAACGACTTCAACATTTGATTTAGCATCCCGTTGAAGCGTTCGCACAGGCCATTAGTCTGGGGGTGGTATGGGGAACTAGTCAGGGATTTAACTCCACAGACTTTCCATATCTGCTGGGTTACCTCGGCCGTGAACTGCGTACCTTGGTCGGACAGAACCTCCGTGGGAAAGCCCACTCGGGAGAATATCCTGACTAGCGCATCTGCCACCGTCTCAGCCTGTATGTTAGAAAGGGCCACAGCTTCGGGGTAACGTGTGTCGTAATCTACCACTGTGAGGATATAACGTTTGCCGGAACGGCTAGGTTGGGCCAGGGGTCCTATGATGTCCACGGCTACCCTCGTGAACGGTTCTTCAATTATGGGCATGGAGACCAGTTTAGCCTTTGGGTGGTCTCCCTTCTTACCTATGCGTTCACATATCTCGCACGTCTGGCAATACGCCCGGACGTCATCGGATACCCCAGGCCAGAAAAAGTTCTGGGTTACCCGATATCCCGTCCTGCGTATTCCCAAGTGTCCTGCCAGAGGAATGTCGTGCCCAATTCTCAATAACTCCCGCCGGTATTTCCGTGGAACTACCAGCTGGCGTTTTTGCCTAGGCCCAGGTGCGTTAACCTGTGTCTCGGTGAGCCTGTACAAGCGGCCTTTTTCCCAGATAAACTGCTCCTTCTCTAACCCCCCCTTTTCCCTCCTGGCTTTCTCTTGATACTTTCTGAGGGAAGGGTCTCTGGTCACCTCCCTCCCAAAGTCTTCTGGGGTGTCCCAGGGTAGGGGTACTATAGTCAGGGGTAGGTCGGGTTGGCTTACCTGGGTCTCAGTAGGAAGTGGATGGCTCTCGGCAGCGCGACTTTGTGCTCTGGTGGTTACTGCGTGGGCCTCCTGAGCGGTGGTTGAGGCGAACGCCGAAGTCAGGGGGCAAATTTCATTGCCCAACACGACTTCAGAGGGTAAGTCTTTCATTACGCCCACGTGAACATTGCCAGCTCCCGCACCAAAGTCCAGGTGTACTTGTGCGGTAGGAATGCAATACACTGCCCCCCTGCCACTTTCACAGCAATTGATTTCCCCGGCTTCTCCTATGAGTTAATGAGATGTCGTTGTACTAGCGTGATGGTTGCACTACTGTCTCTTAATCCCCGTGCTGTCTTGCCGTTAACCATGACCAGTTGACAATGGTGTTTCCGATTGTCTGTGATGGTGGATTGTACCATGAGGGCTTCGTAAAGGGTGCCCAATGGTTCTTCCTGACCCAGCTCCTTGGGATCCCAAGTCGAGTCTACACAATGGGCTGCTGCTGGTGGTTGGTGGTACCCAGGTCGAGACCAATTTGACCTGGTGTTGTCCATGGGGCAATTCTGTCGGATGTGACCCAGCTGTTTGCACTGGAAGTAACATAGCTCGCTGTCATCCTGTCGTGGATAGCGAGAGTTAGAAGTCACCGGTCGGTTAGGAGGTTGGTATCTGGCTGCTGGTGGGTGTGATGGCACCATTGGTCATGGAGGCTGCACCCGTGGTGCGACCTGGTTAGTTTTGCGAGTATCTGCATACTCATCCGCCAACTTGGCGGCCTCTGGTAGAGAAAGGGGCCTGCGGTCTCTCACCCAGTCTTTGACATCCGCCTGGATATGGTTGTAAAACTGTTCCAGGAGTATCAGTTGCAAAATCTCCTCCGCGGTGGTGGCCTGGCTACTGTTAACCCAGTTAGAGGCCGACAGGGATAACTGGCATGCCCATTCCACGTAGGAATCTTTAGCGGTTTTGCATGAGTCCCTGAGCTTTTGTCGCTAGCATTCTGGGGTTACTGCATAACGAGCCAGGAGCGCTTCTTTAACCCTGGCGTAGCTATGGACCTCCTGTTCTGGTACAGCCCGGAAAGCATCAAAGGCTTTGCCTGACAGCTTTCCTGACAATATCGAAACCCATTCTTCCTTAGCTACCCGGTGCAGGTTACATTGTCGCTCAAAATCTGCTAAATAGTTATCAATCTCACAGTCTTTTTTGTCAAAAGCTTTAAAAGCGCTGAACGGAATTTTTCTTGTATCCGCTGTATTGTACTCACTGTTTGGGGAGTGTGCTGCTGCCTGCTGGACCGCTGCCAATTTTAATTGTAGATCTGCGTCTCTTTTTTGTTTAGCCTCCTCCGTTACAAGGTTCATTACTTTCAGAACAATGTCAGCTGTTGGGTTCAGACCGAACCATGCTAGTTTCTCCCTCATCTCTTTGTTGGCTGGTGATTCCTCCTCCTGAATCACTGGTGTCTCCATCTCCTGCACAGCTGGCATTGCTGCAACCAAGTTCTCTCAGTCTAGCTCCATTAACTCTGCTATAATGACACGCTTGGTTTTGTTGCTAGCAATCCTTCCACGAGCTTCCAGTAGTTCTTTCAGTGTATTTCTTTTAAGCAGGGTGTACCAGCCTTCCATTCACTGTTCCCAGTGTCTGCTTGGAATCCTGGTGCAAAGGAAAGTAGAAGGGAAAATCCCACCGCTGCCACCAGTTGTGAGGTAGTATAGGGTATCACCGTCAAGCATTCCCTTCTTCCCATAAAAGAAAATCACCCAATATTTCACGAGTAGAAATATCCCTGGAATCGCCGAATAATCCACACATGAGCCAAAGCTTAATGCTGGAACAAGACTGATTTACTGGCACACAGAACTCACAATTTATGCAACACAGAACTCCTCCTCTGGGCCAGGCTAGCTAATTGAGTTTTAGCAATATACACAGCTCAATTATCTGCTGGCCAGAAAATTTACAGTTTTTAACAATTTTAGAAAAGTACTTTCTATTCAACATACAAACATAATTTCAACTTCCCTGGGTGGCTGAGGATACTGGTAGTCATATATCCAAATCTCACAAATTTCCGTTCGGTAGTTTCCGTGTCGCATCGTGTGGAAGTTTGACCGGCTCGCCATGTGGAGGTATCCGATCTAGAGTTCCATAGAATCAGTAGCAAGAGCCGGTCTCCGTTCGCATCTAACTACACGAAAACCACCGTTAGTATGGTGCAGCTGGTTACATGTGAATGTTCCCCTCATTTGGTAGATTCTATCTACCGAACGCCAGTTTGATTCGTGGAGGGGAACGTATTCATCCAGGACTTCCATGGGAACCGGGCGTTCGCATGTTTGCCGTGCCGAAATTAGTTTCTCTGCGTTCCAATGCTGATTGCTACCCTGGGTGCGTGGTCTCCGTTCGGTAAACGAATACATTCATTCCATACATATTGAACCGAACTCATACAGGCATTTAAACAGCAGGGAGAAGGTTTAACTGAAGGCACACAGGTAAATACATGAAAATCCTTCACAGGCTCTTTACACAGCTCCACAGGCAAAACTGCTGAATTATTATTTTTTTCTGATACCTCAGTATATCTAATGGCACATGTCAGAGATGTCCATTATCACCACTTATATTCATATTGACTCTTGAACCTTTAGTACAACTGATCACTAGTTTAGAAGGTTGGTCTGCATGAAATTGCATTATTTGCAGATTACATTTTCTTATTTATGAAAGTCCATCTTCATCTCTCCCATCTCTTATACCTTCTTTAACACTTTTTGGACAGGTATCTTATAAAAATAACAAAAGTAAAACACAAGCTTTACCAAATATCCCTTAAGAAGAAATTATTGTTACATTAAACAAAATATAATCAGTTTGATTGGAAATAAGACAATATCACCCATTTAGGTGTTCAACTTACTGAAAATACACATTCTTTACTTAAAGCAATCCATTTAAAATTATTATCAAAAATGCATAATACATTTGTATTGTGGTCATTAATGGCGGTGTTGTGGCTGTGTTGTCTAAATGTTTTAAAAATGTCAATGTTACCAGGTATTCTTTATCTGTCTTTATATATATTCTAATGTCTTTCTTTCAATTAAGGAATAAACACAATTTTCCCTCAAGGGAATTATTTATATATCTTAGGGTAAAGTATATGTCTCACAATCTTGAAAGCTATGATGTTAATTCACTTTCCTCCTTGGGTAGGACGTGCTTAATGGGAGGCACAGCACCAGGGTTGTTATTAGTATCTTATAAAAATTTAAACTGTATTATGACACAAGTGAAATATCTGTATGTCAGTCTAGTCTAAAGAATTAGTACAGATGAAAGTAGTTTCAAAGATTTCACTAATTGGAAGTCTAGTCAAAAACTTTTATTGGGGTATTATTTAGTTCCCCACGTATTTCTAAAATCTATCCTGGCTTGTCTACTTTATATTGTAGATGCGGGAAGCCACAATTTTTCATATATTTTGGGCTTGCACAGTTTTAGTACAATTTCGGTTAATATTAGGATAATACTGTGACCCAACGCACAGAATTAAGTAAAACACAGAGAAAATACTAAAATAGATAAACGTATTAGTGGGCCTTAGAATGGCCGGATTTAATGTAAAACGAATAGTAAGTAGCAAGCCAAGATCAGGGCCACTGACAGATGCATAAACGTATAGACAAAGCCACAAGGTCAAGGATAACAGAATAAGAGGTAGTCTGGAACAAGCCAAGATCAAATACCAAAAGAAATAAGAATACACTCTCAGATAATCTGCACGACAGGGCACTGATTTTAATAGCAGTTGTAGGTTTAAATAACCCTTAAAAGTTTATGATTGGACAAAAAAGATCTTGTGACTCCAGAATGTGCGTTCGCGTCACTTTTAAACCAGTCGGATACAGGGCTTTATAATTTTGCGGGAATACAGCGGCCAGAATCCCTTAGTCGGTCACACTCGCCGGGGCCTGCAGTATTAGAGAATCAAGGGGCGTTCCACAGTGATGTGGGTAAATATTCTGAACTGTTAATAGTGTTACCGCACCGATTGGGTGTGTATGCGCCCGTGCTGGGAGCTATGACAGAGATTAAAATCTCATTAAAATATTTACCACATATAAATTATCCCTACTGCAGGAATATTATATATTAGGTATGCTACCAAAGGATCTTTAAGGTCCAAATATACATATGGCTCTTCATATTATTATAATAGCTAACATTTGTATAGCTGGATTCAAGAAAAATACATCCCCTCCAACCACGGTGATGGTAATAGAATCCATCAAAAATCCGACTGCTATGAAAAAATTTATGTCCAGACTAATAATTCCCTCTGTTTATTTAAAAAAAATGTGGGTGAAATGGAATTTCGTAACACATGTGAATTATTTTTGGAGAGATAAAGTTAAACAAATTGGTGATATCCTATTTAAAGGGACACTATAGACACCAGAACAACTACAGCTTATTACATTTGTTCTGGTGAGTAGAATCATTACCTTCAGGCTTTTTGCTGTAAACACTGTCTTTTCAGAGATAATGCAGTGTTTACATTACAGCCTAGGGATAACTTCACTGGCCACTCCTTAGTTGATTGTTAGAGATCCTTCCTGGGTCATGGCTGCCTAAAATGCATCCAAACATTCAGTATCTCCTCCCTCTGCATGCAGATACTGAACTTTCCTCGTAGAGATACATTGATTCAATTCATCTCTATGAGGAGATGCTGATTGGCCAGGGCTGTGTTTGAATTGTGCTGGCTCTGCCACTGATCTGTCTCCTTGACAGTTTCAGCCATTCCTCTGGGGAAGCATTGTGATTGGATCAGGCTACCACTTCTGCTGATGTCAGCAGGCAGTGGGCAGGTCAAAAAGAAACAGTGACAAAGCAAGCCTCTCCAGACTTGAATACAAGTAAGATTTTACTAGATTTATGGAGGCATGAGGGGGACAGGGTGGCTAGATGGTGGTTTTAACCCTATAGGGTCCTGACCATATACATGTTTGTGTTCCTTTAGCTTAAAAGCATTAATTATAGTGTAATATGATTATGGTCCTGGAGCTGCTACTAGTTAGCGGGTATTTTTACTTTGTTAGTATTTATTATGTTCACTTTAATAATTAGTCTATCAGAGTTCATGCATATTCATGCGCATAAAGTCAGAAGAAGTGTGCGAAGATAACATTGTATTTATTTTTTGTTTTCTGTTTAATTGTTTTCTCTTCTTAATGTGTCATAACTGAGGTCGTGGCTTGAATTATTTGCTTTTAGCTATGGTAAATAATAAAAGGCCTTTGTAAAATAATTTGTATTGTTTGTATTATACTGATGTTTAAGATGTTTTGTATGAGCATTTTATTTTGCCAAACTAGAAGTCTTTTAAATATGGTCTTGTGACCACAATTTTTCTCTTCCACAAATATGTGTTGTTTTTTTTTGTTTTTTTTGATATTATGTATTGTTTATGATGTGACAATTTTATCGTCTTGTAGAACTTTCACTTTTCTAGAAATTACCTCATAGACTAAAACATAACTTAGAATTTGTTTTAGTTATTTTTTAAGTCATACTCAAAGAAAACCAAAAATAAAAACGTTTTACACCGTATTCTTAATTTAGCAATTGACATGACTATCTAGTCCAGGGCACATACTGCTCTAGTAAACAGAAACCTCTCTCTGTGCTGTCAGGTGTAAATTGCGGAGCTTATAATAATGATTGACAGGGAATAAGGTGGAGGCCCCCAATTACAGGATAAAGAGATTTGGAATTTATTTATTTGATTTTATTTTTCACACCTCACAGATCATATTTGTTGAAAAAACAAGATCAGAAAATACATTACAGATACTGGGAAGTGAAGGTTTACATTAAACAAATCAATACTAGTAAGTGTGAATGATATACATTTAGTACACAGTCCCGGCATTCCTGCCTGCAGTATACACAGTCCTGGCATTCCTGCCTTCAGTATACACAGTTCCAGTATTTCTGCCTTCAGTATACACAGTGCCAGTATTCCTGCCTGCAGTATTCTCAATCCCGGTATTCCTGCCTGCGGTATACACAGACCCGTATTCCTGCCTGCAGTATACTCAATCCCGGTATTCCTGCCTGCAGTATACACAGTCCCAACAATCCTGCCTTCAGTATACACAGTGCCAGTATTTCTGCCTTCAGTATACACAGTCCCGGTATTCCTGCCTGCAGTATTCTCAGACCCAGTATTCCTGCCTTCAGTATACACAGTCCCGGTATTCCTGCCTGCAGTATACTCAGACCCAGTATTCCTGCCTGCAGTGTGCACAGTCCCGGTATTCGGTATTCCTGCCTCTGGGGAATTTTGGTCTGTTGTGTTTTCTCTCTGGTGCTTAGCTATAAGAACAATGTAAATAATGTGTGGTTACTTTGTTTCTTGACAGACAAGCTGAAAATCATACATTACTGTGTGTCTCCACCCCCGAGGAGCTCAGAGATGGAGGCACCGCTGGTATGCCTGGACGAGGAGTTTGAGGATGTTCGTTCTTACTCTGAAGAACGAGAAGACAAATCTCGGAATATTTATATATCCTCTAATAGACACCTGGAGGATGCCTCCCTCTCCGAGTTGGAAAACTTCAGCTCCGAGATAATTAGCTTTAAGTCCATGGAGGATCTCGTCAATGAATTTGATGAGAAGCTGAATGTTTGCTTTCGAAATTACAACACCAAAACTGAGAATTTGGCCCCGGTGAAGAACCACCTGCAAATCCAAGAGGAGGAGGAGCATCTGAGGGATGAAGAGTAAGTGTGACTCTCGTTAGTGAGCTCCCAAATTAACGTAAGGCCAGGTATCTGTCCCATCTTTCTTCATGTTTCCAAATCCAAGAATAATCTGGGTGTGTTTAGCTGATGGTAGCCAGATTCCATATTTTGACTACATTAGTGAATAATGAGCCTCTCACTAGTACGAAACATGAACTTCTAGAAGCATAGACTCAATCGGCCCATTTAGTTTGTGGGTTAATGTACATTTCGATGTGTGCATACAGCACGCTGTATAAATGTCACCTTATCCTATCCAAAAGGTAGCAGTTTGTGGTTACACTTTAAGTGATCCAGATGCTGGGACTAACTTCAATATAGCAATAACAATATGAAGAATCTTTGTATTATAAATATAGTGACATCTGGTAAGTCTCTGCTTCTGTATTGCATACCATAATACACTCCTTCCCCTGGCACCCTTGGATACATTTGTGTTTTAATGTAGCACATTATGAATAATGTATGCCTCTATATACAGTTGGAATAAAAAATATTTAACCGCCATTGAAAATCAGGTTTATTGTCAAAATTTACAGACTTTCAGCTGTTTGCAATGAACAATTCAAACAAAAGAAATAGCTCAACACAACAAATGCTTCCAGTGGCTTTCCCAAATTCAACTGAAAACGCAACTTCTAATGACTTCTCCAGACTCAAAATTATTCAACCCCTGGAATAGAAGCTCTCACAACAGCACTAGTTGCAAAACAGGTGTTGTCTCAAGCACAGCTGATTCAATTAATTAATTAAGACTGCCAGAGACAAACAGGCTCTGGCCTGTCGCCTACCAAGAGTCACATTGGGACTTCAGATATCTGCTAGTGCAAACCGAGCGGTGATTGCAGATGGCGAGGGACATTCCTAGAGGAAGTGATCTCTGAAAACTTCTACCTGGCCATCCTGATCTCTATATACACAGAGATGCAGAAAAGGCTTCCCCCTCATACAAATAATACAGCCACACACGGTTCCCACAAACAAAACACCACTGACATTCTACATACATGCACACAAGTCCAGAAGCAGTCTCTCACATGCATTACCACAAGTAACCCCACATGTACACACACCAGCAAACACACAAAGTGACATCCACACAGTTCCACAGGCAACACCCATACACAACCCTCATTCATAGGTATCATACACAAGACCACATAGTACACATGAATATATAAAATATAACAGGCCACTGGAGGTTTCTCTAGGCTGTAATGTAAATACTTACATGTGGTTACTAAAAAATGCCTGAAGGGAATGATTATACTCACCAGGAGAAATACAATAAGCTATAGTTGTTCTGGTGACTATATTGTCCCTTTAAGTATGGTTGTGGCTCGGTGATGCTATGGGGCATTAAAGTATCAGGAAATCCTAGGAGGAAATATCATGCCGTCTGTGATGAAACTGAAGCTTGTGTATCATTGGACCTTCCAACAAGACAATGATCCCAGGCATACCTCTAATTTCACCAAGGCATGTTTGCAGAAGTACAGAAGTCCTGGAAAATTCTACAGTGGCCATTGCAGTCACCTGACTTGAACCCCATAGAAAATCTCTTGGGGGACTTGAAGAAGGCGATTTCAGCACACAAACCCACTGGAGGCCATTGCTCATGAGCTTTGGGCTAATATACCTCAGGAACGCTCCAGAAGCTGGTGTCTTGCTATGCATCTTGTTTGCAGCAGGTCATAACAGCAAAAGGGTGCCCTACTAATTACTGAAGATGCTTGCCATGAAGGGGTTGAATAATTTTTAAACTTAAAAAGTCATTATAAGTTGCATTTTCAGTTGTATTTGGGGAAATCACTTGAAGCATGCATTATGTTGAGCTATTTCAATTATAAAATTGTTATTGTTAAAAACACCATATATCCCCCCTGGACTCCCCGTGCCCCCCTAAACATAGTCAAATCTTACCTTCATTTAAGTCTACTGCTGCTGGCTCTACCCCTTGTAACGGATCACCTGGCACCCCGACTGGGTACCTCCGTTATTGGATGCTCCTAGCGCTTCCTGAGCGCTGTTCCTCATCACAGCAGACCCTACCCGCTTTAGGTGCAATCCATAATGGCTATAAGAATTGAACCAAGCTCAAAATTGGGCCAGTGCTTTTAAAAAGCCAAAATCCTCATTGCTACACCATGACTTTAGACACATTAACTTTCCTGCTGCCTTGATACTGTAGCACACAGCACAAGTAATATCTCACAAATTACTACCCTGGAGATCCTTTTCTTCAGTTTACTTCCTAATTCCCTGTACTCGTTCTTTAAGACCCTTAATTTCCCTCTGACTTTCCTCTGACCAATATGGACAATGACGGCTTGGTAATCCATCTACTCTGTCAGCAATATGCCGGACCCGAGCACTCAGGAGATGGCAAACCTGAGGCGATCAGCACGGCAGGTTACCCAATCTACTCTCTTAACAATAGAGTGCCCTACCACCACAACCTGTCTAGCCTTCCTTACATTCTCAACCTCACAAGTACATTCTCAACCTCACAAGTACATTCTCAACCTCACAAGTATGAGACTATATTTATCACTAATATACAATATGAGACTATATTTATCACTTTTATACTATATCACTAATATTCCATATGAGACTATATTTATCACTAATATACAGTATGAGACTATATTTATCACTTTTATACTATATCACTAATATTCTATATGAGACTATACTATATCACTATTATTCACTGTATTACTGGCCACACATGGTGCTTTCCAAGGGTTCATTCTTTTTCCCATTGTGTTAATGTTTTCCGTGTCTCTTCAGCCCTATAACAAGAATCAGTGAAATCATCGTTAGACGCGATTTTTCTCCATCCCATGCACAGGCAGAGAAAAGATTGCTAACAAATGTCTTTTTCATTTGCAGGGTCTGGGATGCTCTCACTGACAATTATATTCCGTTAACAGGCGAGAAATGGAGAGATCAGAGCCTGGAGTCACTGAACGGAAACATGTCAGAATCTGAGGTATTTACTGCTCAATCCAACATGTCTTTTTTTCACATTATTAAGACAGAGCCCATTCTCATTCAAAGCAGAAGATAGTATTTTAAGGAATCTGCTCAGATTCCAGATTCATCAGACTTTCCAGAAAAATCTAACAAACCCAACAAATGGTAATTATGTTGTGTATTGATAGGCACAGTCCTCAGAATAGAGAATAAAGGAACACAGTGCGGCTATCAAAGAATAAAGGAACACAAGGCAGTTATAGAATAAAGGAACACAGTGCGGTTATAGAATAAAGGAACACAGTGCGGTTATAGAATAAAGGAACACAGTGCGGTTATTAGAGAATAAAGGAACGCAGTGCGGCTATCAGAGAATAAAGGAACACAGTGCGGTTATCAGAGAATAAAGGAACACAGTGCGGCTATCAGAGAATAAAGGAACACAGTGCGGCTATCAGAGGATAAAGGAACACAGTGCTGCTATCAGAGAATAGAGGAACTCAGTGCGGTTATCAGAGAATAAAGGAACACAGTGCGGCTATCAGAGAATAAAGGAACACAGTGCGGCTATCAGAGAATAAAGGAACACAGTGCGGCTATCAGAGGATAAAGGAGCACAGTGCGGTTATCAGAGAATTAAGGAACACAGTGCGGCTATCAGAGAATAAAGGAACACAGTGTGGCTATCAGAGAATAAAGGAACACAGTGCAGCTATCAGAGAATAAAGGAGCACAGTGCGGCTATCAGAGAATAAAGGAACACAGTGCGGCTATCAGAGAATAAAGGAACACAGTGCGGCTATCAGAGAATAAAGGAACACAGTGCGGCTATCAGAGAATAAAGGAACACAGTGCGGTTATCAGAGAATAAAGGAACACAGTGCGGCTATCAGAGAATAAAGGAACACAGTGCGGTTATCAGAGAATAAAGGAACACAGTGCGGTTATCAGAGAATAAAGGAACACGGTGCGGTTATCATAGAATAAAGGAACACAGTGCGGCTATCAGAGAATAAAGGAACACAGTGCGGCTATCAGAGAATAAAGGAACACAGTGCGGTTGTAACGGATCGCCTGGCACCCCGACTGGGTACCTCCGTTGAAAGATGCTCCTAGCGCTTCCTGAGGACTCCATGCACTGCAGCAGACACCACAATCACCGAACCAGAGAAGCGTATACCTTCTCTCAAGCATAAGAATGCTGTAGACAGTTGAATAGGAACCATACGAATAGGTTTACTCTCCTAGCAGTCAAACTGTAACAGCATACAATAAATCCTTCCCCCAATAATGAGACGACACTTCACTTTGAGGGTTAAAACAGGAACTCCCTGTACTGTCACATACAGTCTCTTTTATTCCCAATCCACAAACATAGTACAGCCCACGGGGCGTTACAAAACAACCAATCACATCACAGTTACATCCCACATATTCCCTCCCCTTATCCTGAGAGGAAACTCAATTATACATACAGTTAAAACATACTTTCTACCCAACTTTCATAACTCCAAAACCATACATCACATTTACATAAAATTACATATTCACAATCAATCCATTCAGGGGAACAACATATTCAAAAATGGCACAAATCAGACAAGGGGTTCAAAAGTTAGTAAAAAGTCCTTTGTGACTAAATGAAGCATGGCTTTCTGGCCCAAACCAGTTTCAGAGTCTTCTATCCTGGAGATAAGTAATTCAATGATCTCCCAGGACAGACACAAGACTCCATTAAGCACATGGTTGCAAAAAGAAACAAAACACTTTAAAATACATAAAGTCACATTTTACACATAACACACAGACATTTCACATATCCCCAGATAGCTCAGGTCTGAGCGCACATTATTAAGTGAATGGCGCTCGGACCACACAAATACAGTTTAATCGCCATGGAGCCAAAGTCTTTACAGCCAGTTTCATACGAATGGGCTCCATGGGATTCCTATCTGGGGTATAACACATTCACATAAAGTCTGGTCCATAGTCCAAAGGCAAGAGGCGGGCAAGCAGCCCCCTCCAAGGACACGTGGCGAGGCCGGTTTCGCCACATTTCTCCCCTTTACCATCCAAACTAACAGGGTATCTGACCTCCTGCCGGTCAGTGCCCTGGTTAGTCCAGCAACCCACCCACGAAGCACAAACAGCAATACAGCCCACCCACAATAACTGATTACTACACCTGGATAAAATAGCAACTTGTCCATGTCCAGGTGCCTCACCACAGCTGTGCGGGGGGCTGGTAGACTGCCTTGGTGGGTTGCTGAGTGGGCAGAGACCAGCGGTACTCTTCCCGGGTGCCAGCGCTACCACTGAAGTAGCCTGGTTGGAGCCTGGTTGGGGGAGGGGGAGACCGACTGTCTCCCCTCTGGATACACTGCTCTGTGGCTGGGGGACAGGACCGACCGTCCTTGCCCCTGGGGCTGCAAGTGCAGAGACTACGGTCCCATCTGCATAGTTGTGGGGCTTAACATCTCCCCTTGGTGGGTTAGGCTGCCGCTGGAGAGAGGGTGTAACAAGCTCCTCTCTCTGAACTGTAGACTGCCGCTGGGGAGAGGGGGTAACCTGCTCCTCTCCCTGACACTCTCTTTGCTGGTGGAGAGAGGGACCAACTGTCTCCCCTTTCAATATTTTGTCCTGCGGCTGGGGTGCGAGACAGATGGTCTCTGCTTCCTGGGGTACACACTGCCGCTGGGGAGGAAGGACGGCACCTTCATCTCCCTGGAGTACACGCTGCCGCTGGGGAGGGGGGGTAACGAGCTCCTCTCCCATACATACTTTCAGCCGCTGGGGAGAGGGGATAACAAGCTCCTCTCCCTGACACTCTCTCTGCTGTTGGAGAGGGGGACCAACTGTCTCCCCTTTTAATATATTGCCCTGCTGCTGGGGAGCGAGACCGACTGTCTCCGCTTCCTGCAGGACACACTGCCACTGGGGAGGAAGGACTGCACCTTCTGCTCCCTGGGGTACACACTGCCGCTGGGGAGGAAGGACTGCACCTTCTGCTCCCTGGGGTACACACTGCGGCTGGAGATCTGGGCCGACCGCCCAGCATCCCTGTAGGGCCGGTAGAGAGACCGCCATCCCATCTCCACCTGCCATCTGTGGGTCTTCCCAGGACCAGTCTATGAGGTCCCCTACTTCTGCCGCTGGTAGTGAAGCAGGGGGTACCTCGGCTGCGTTTTCCCAGCTGTAGGTTGGCAGGTCTGGGTCTCCCAGCCATTTTTCCTGTTCTGTGTCTATGCCCTGTGGCTGACATGAGTTTAGTAGTTCCACATAGTCCATCTCTAGCTGTCGTTCCATGGCAGCCAAACGGTGGAGGTCTTGTCCCAGTCCCATAGATCT
>OW240921.1:115917644-116003113 GCA_933207985.1 Pelobates cultripes
ACAAGCTAGGAAAAAGTTCCTTCTTGACCCCAGAATGGCAGTCAGATTTATCCTTGGATCAAGCAGTTATTACCCTACATTGAAAGATTATATCCTTGAATATTCTGTTCTTGCAAGTATGCATCTAGTAGCCGTTTGAACATCTGTATGGACTCTGATAAAACCACTTCTTCAGGCAGAATTCCACATCCTGATTGTTCTTACAGTAAAAAAACCTTTCCTTTGCCTTAGACGAAATCTTCTTTCTTCCAGTCTAAACGCATGGCCTCGTGTCCTATGTAAAGTCCGTTTTGTGAATAGATTTCCACACAATGGTTTGTATTGGCCCCGAATATATTTGTATAAAGTTATCATATCCCCTCTCAGGCGACGTTTTTCTAAACTAAATAGGTTTAAATTTGTTAACCTTTCTTCATATCGAAGGTTCCATTCCTTTATTACCTTTTAGCCCGCTTCTGCACTTTTTTCTAGTGCCATAATATCCTTCTTTTAGAACAGGTGCCAAAATTGCACAGCATATCCAATATGGGGTCTTACCAGTGATTTATAAAGAGGGCAAAATTATATTCTTGTCCCGAGAATGAATGCCCTTTTCATGCATGACAATACCTTACTGGCTCCTACACTGCTGATTGACATTGCACATTGTTGCATAGTTTGTTGTCTATAACAATTCCCAAGTCCTTTCATGTGTTGTTATCCCTAATTCGCTTCCATTAAGGGTATACGTTGCTTGTGTATTCTTTACGCCGAAGTGCATAACTTTGCATTTTCAACATTAAATTTCATCTGCCATTTGAGTGCCCAGTCCCCCAGTCTATCTAAATCCCTCTGCAGCAAAGTAATATCTTGCTCACATTGTATTACTTTACAAAGTTTTGTGTCATCTGCAAACACCGAAACATGACTTTCAATGCTGTCTTCAAGATCATTTATAAACATGTTAAATAGAAGGGGTCCCAGAACAGACCCCTGAGGGACACCACTTGCCACCTCTGTCCAGCTTGAAAATTTACCATTAATGACAACTCTTTGTACTCTGTTTTAAGCCAATGTTCTACCCAAGAACAAGCATTTTCATCTAGACCGATTTCCTTGAGTTTGAAGACTAATCTATTGTGTGGAACTGTATCAAATGCCTTGGCAAAATCCAAAAAGATCACATCCACGGCAACACCCTGATCTATACTTCTACTTACTACGGTTATAGAATAAAGGAACACAGTGCGGCTATCAGAGAATAAAGGAACACAGTGCGGCTATCAGAGAATATAGGAACACAGTGCGGCTATCAGAGAATAAAGGAACACAGTGCGGCTATCAGAGGATAATGGAACACAGTGCTGCTATCAGAGAATAAAAGAACTCAGTGCGGTTATCAGAGAATAAAGGAACACAGTGCGGCTATCAGAGAATAAAGGAACACAGTGCGGCTATCAGAGGATAATGGAACACAGTGCTGCTATCAGAGAATAAAGGAACACAGTGCGGTTATCAGAGAATAAAGGAACACAGTGCGGCTATCAGAGAATAAAGGAACACAGTGCGGTTATCAGAGAATAAAGGAACACAGTGTGGCTATCAGAGAATAAAGGAACACAGTGCGGTTATCAGAGAATAAAGGAACACAGTGCGGTTATCAGAGAATAAAGGAACACAGTGCGGTTATCAGAGGATAAAGGAACACAGTGCGGCTATCAGAATAAAGGAACACAGTGCGGCTATCAGAGAATAAAGGAACACAGTGCGGTTATCAGAGAATAAAGGAACACAGTGCGGTTATCAGAGAATAAAGGAACACAGTGCGGCTATCAGAGAATAAAGGAACACAGTGCGGCTATCAGAGAATAAAGGAACACAGTGTGGCTATCAGAGAATAAAGGAACACAGTGCTTAATAGAGAATAAAGGAACACAGTGCGGCTATCAGAGAACAAAGGAACACAGTGCTAAGCATCAGAGAATAAAAAGAAACAGCAGCAACAGAGAATAAAGGAAATCATTGAAAAGCGCTATCAGAGTGATAAAGGAACACAGTGCTGCTATCAGAGAATAAAGGAACTCCAGTAGCGTTATCAGAGGAATAACAAAGGAACACAGTGCGGCTATCAGAGAATAAAGGAACACAGTGCGGTTATCAGAGAATAAAGGAACACAGTGCGGTTATCAGAGAATAAAGGAACACAGTGCGGCTATCAGAGAATAAAGGAACACAGTGCGGTTATCAGAGAATAAAGGAACACAGTGTGGCTATCAGAGAATAAAGGAACACAGTGCGGTTATCAGAGAATAAAGGAACACAGTGCGGCTATCAGAGAATAAAGGAACACAGTGCGGCTATCAGAGAATAAAGGAACACAGTGCGGCTATCATAGAATAAAGGAACACAGTGCGGCTATCAGAGAATAAAGGAACACAGTGCGGCTATCAGAGAATAAAGGAACACAGTGCGGTTATCAGAGAATAAAGGAACACAGTGCGGTTATCAGAGAATAATGAAACACAGTGCGGCTATCAGAGAATAAAGGAACACAGTGCGGCTATCAGAGAATAAAGGAACACAGTGCGGCTATCAGAGAATAAAGGAACACAGTGCGGTTATCAGAGAATAAAGGAACACAGTGCGGCTATAAGAGAATAAAGGAACACAGTGCGGTTATCAGAGAATAAAGGAACACAGTGCGGTTATCAGAGAATAAAGGAACACGGTGCGGTTATCATAGAATAAAGGAACACAGTGCGGCTATCAGAGAATAAAGGAACACAGTGCGGCTATCAGAGAATAAAGGAACACAGTGCGGTTGTAACGGATCGCCTGGCACCCCGACTGGGTACCTCCGTTGAAAGATGCTCCTAGCGCTTCCTGAGGACTCCATGCACTGCAGCAGACACCACAATCACCGAACCAGAGAAGCGTATACCTTCTCTCAAGCATAAGAATGCTGTAGACAGTTGAATAGGAACCATACGAATAGGTTTACTCTCCTAGCAGTCAAACTGTAACAGCATACAATAAATCCTTCCCCCAATAATGAGACGACACTTCACTTTGAGGGTTAAAACAGGAACTCCCTGTACTGTCACATACAGTCTCTTTTATTCCCAATCCACAAACATAGTACAGCCCACGGGGCGTTACAAAACAACCAATCACATCACAGTTACATCCCACATATTCCCTCCCCTTATCCTGAGAGGAAACTCAATTATACATACAGTTAAAACATACTTTCTACCCAACTTTCATAACTCCAAAACCATACATCACATTTACATAAAATTACATATTCACAATCAATCCATTCAGGGGAACAACATATTCAAAAATGGCACAAATCAGACAAGGGGTTCAAAAGTTAGTAAAAAGTCCTTTGTGACTAAATGAAGCATGGCTTTCTGGCCCAAACCAGTTTCAGAGTCTTCTATCCTGGAGATAAGTAATTCAATGATCTCCCAGGACAGACACAAGACTCCATTAAGCACATGGTTGCAAAAAGAAACAAAACACTTTAAAATACATAAAGTCACATTTTACACATAACACACAGACATTTCACATATCCCCAGATAGCTCAGGTCTGAGCGCACATTATTAAGTGAATGGCGCTCGGACCACACAAATACAGTTTAATCGCCATGGAGCCAAAGTCTTTACAGCCAGTTTCATACGAATGGGCTCCATGGGATTCCTATCTGGGGTATAACACATTCACATAAAGTCTGGTCCATAGTCCAAAGGCAAGAGGCGGGCAAGCAGCCCCCTCCAAGGACACGTGGCGAGGCCGGTTTCGCCACATTTCTCCCCTTTACCATCCAAACTAACAGGGTATCTGACCTCCTGCCGGTCAGTGCCCTGGTTAGTCCAGCAACCCACCCACGAAGCACAAACAGCAATACAGCCCACCCACAATAACTGATTACTACACCTGGATAAAATAGCAACTTGTCCATGTCCAGGTGCCTCACCACAGCTGTGCGGGGGGCTGGTAGACTGCCTTGGTGGGTTGCTGAGTGGGCAGAGACCAGCGGTACTCTTCCCGGGTGCCAGCGCTACCACTGAAGTAGCCTGGTTGGAGCCTGGTTGGGGGAGGGGGAGACCGACTGTCTCCCCTCTGGATACACTGCTCTGTGGCTGGGGGACAGGACCGACCGTCCTTGCCCCTGGGGCTGCAAGTGCAGAGACTACGGTCCCATCTGCATAGTTGTGGGGCTTAACATCTCCCCTTGGTGGGTTAGGCTGCCGCTGGAGAGAGGGTGTAACAAGCTCCTCTCTCTGAACTGTAGACTGCCGCTGGGGAGAGGGGGTAACCTGCTCCTCTCCCTGACACTCTCTTTGCTGGTGGAGAGAGGGACCAACTGTCTCCCCTTTCAATATTTTGTCCTGCGGCTGGGGTGCGAGACAGATGGTCTCTGCTTCCTGGGGTACACACTGCCGCTGGGGAGGAAGGACGGCACCTTCATCTCCCTGGAGTACACGCTGCCGCTGGGGAGGGGGGGTAACGAGCTCCTCTCCCATACATACTTTCAGCCGCTGGGGAGAGGGGATAACAAGCTCCTCTCCCTGACACTCTCTCTGCTGTTGGAGAGGGGGACCAACTGTCTCCCCTTTTAATATATTGCCCTGCTGCTGGGGAGCGAGACCGACTGTCTCCGCTTCCTGCAGGACACACTGCCACTGGGGAGGAAGGACTGCACCTTCTGCTCCCTGGGGTACACACTGCCGCTGGGGAGGAAGGACTGCACCTTCTGCTCCCTGGGGTACACACTGCGGCTGGAGATCTGGGCCGACCGCCCAGCATCCCTGTAGGGCCGGTAGAGAGACCGCCATCCCATCTCCACCTGCCATCTGTGGGTCTTCCCAGGACCAGTCTATGAGGTCCCCTACTTCTGCCGCTGGTAGTGAAGCAGGGGGTACCTCGGCTGCGTTTTCCCAGCTGTAGGTTGGCAGGTCTGGGTCTCCCAGCCATTTTTCCTGTTCTGTGTCTATGCCCTGTGGCTGACATGAGTTTAGTAGTTCCACATAGTCCATCTCTAGCTGTCGTTCCATGGCAGCCAAACGGTGGAGGTCTTGTCCCAGTCCCATAGATCTCGGGCCCTGTACCATCTCACCCCTGTAATAAAAAATAGCCCAGTACCGTGACTCTGCTGGACTGCCAAAGTCGACGTCTTCTGCTAAGGCCTTCCACAACAGGCCAGGGCTAGTGTAGTTCTCCCCCTCCGGCTGGATGCCCTCTGCCCTCCACGTCTCTGGCTGGACAGTGCACCACCACAGTGCCCGGTATGAGGCGTCAAGGCTCAGTTCCCTTTCCACGAGGTACTCAAGTTGTCTGACCTGCTGCCCTCCGGGTTGGTCTCCCAGAAGCGGCATCCGCCAGGCCATTTGTTCCTCCAGCCGGTATGCGACACCAGGAAGGCGCTGCTGCCGTTGATACTGGACTTCCTCCAGGGCATTGTACCATAGTTCTTGCCGGGCAATATCTCTCCAGTCCAATTCACCCTCTTCCTCAGGTGTGCAAGGTGCCCAAGGATCCACGAACCCCATTTTCCCAAATCTTTATGTAGACAGGGACGCTGTATAAACACTAGCGTCGCCTTCAATTTGTAAATCCAAACGACTGTGTCTCTGAGCTGCTTTACCTCGCACTAGGACGCCATCCCACCGCTTGCCACCAATGTAACGGATGACCTGGCACCCCGACTGAGTACCTCCATTAAAGGATGCTCCTAGCGCCTCCTGAGGGGACTCATGCACTGCAGTATCAACCAGAGTAGTTTATACCTTCTCCTCTTTCGCTAAGAATGTTGTGTATAAAGCCGAATAGGAAACCATACTTAATAGGTTTACTCTCCTAGCAGCTTCAAACTGAACAGCATACCATAAATTCTTCCCCAATAATGAGACGCATACTTCACTTTGAGGGTTAAAACAGGAACTCCTGTACTGTCAATACCTACAGTCTCTTTACCCCAAAATCACAAAACATAGTACAGTCTTGGCTGTATACAAAACAACCAATCACATATCAAAGTTACATCCTACACTTCTCCTTATCCTGCGGAGAGTGGAAACTCACTACACATACAGTTAAAACATACTTTCACCCAACTTTCATAACTCTAAAACCATACATCACATTCACATAAAATTACATATTCACAATCAATCCATTCAGGGGAACAACATATTAAAAAATGGCACGAATCAGACCAGGGGTTCAAAAGTTAAGGGAAAGTCCTTTGTGACTAAATGAAGTATGGCTTTCTGGCCCAAACCAGTTTCAGAGTCTTCTATCCTGGAGAGTAATTCAATTATCTCCCAGGACAGACACAAGACTCCATTAAGCACATGGTTGCAAAAAGACACAAAACACTTTAAAATATATAAAGTCACATTTATTACATAAAACACAGACATGTAACATATCCCCAGATAGCTCAGGTCCGAGCGCACATTATTAAGCGAATGGCGCTCAGACCACACGAATACAGTTTAATCGCCATGGAGCCAAAGTTCATAGCTGCTTCATACGAATGGCCCATGGGATTCTATCTGGGGTATAAATATATCTACATAAAGTCTGGTCCATAGTCCAAAGGCAAGAGGCGGGCAAGCAGCCCCCTCCAAGGACACGTGGCGAGGCCGGTTTCGCCACAGCGGTTATCAGAGAATAAAGGAACACAGGGGCGGCTATCAGAGAATAAAGGAACGCAGTGCGGTTATCAAAGAATAAAGGAACACAGTGCTGTGCAATAAAGATAATTCTACCCCCTAATGTGGGGGGGGAAGGCACCACAGGAGTGAAGATCTCCTGCGCTATGATCGTTGCAGCCTGGTCTGGCAGAAGAGGTACTCAGAGACCCCAGTTGAGCTTCGGCGACAAGGTCTCAAGTGCTCCAGTTTCTCTGATAGCAGCGAAAAAGCTGACTTGGTGGACGTACACAGTCTGAGTACGTGAGCTCTGTCATGCTCTGAAATCAATATTTCTATTTTATATCTTTCGTTAACCATGAACACTGCATGTCGGCTATTCAAGTGTATGAAATACGCTTGCTTTGTGCTGAAATAGTTAATTATATTGACGGTTGCTCATCTGTTACTCTTGCGTTGAAAGAGTTAATAGTATTCATTGCTGCCTGTTCGTCCTGGCACTCCCTGTAAAATGCTGAATGGGATGGGTTGCATTTTCAGGAAGTGCTTTCCTTGTGAGATCTAATGGGATTTAATGAGTGGTGTGCCAGGATGAATGGATAGCTAAAAGCAGGATGCTAGCTCGGTAATGCTGACCTTGCCGACAGACATTACTGGAATCCCAGACCCTGGACGCATTGGGAAAAGCTGAGGCAATATTGTTATGGCAGGGAATTTACTGCTTGTCCCACACAAATCATAGTGTTCGCAAATCTCTTGGTGCACCCAGTTCTACAAGAAATAGGTGGCAAACTATCGGCCTCCCCTCATCACATGTTGCCTCCCTTCCTCCTCTCATCACATGTTGCCTCCCTGCCTCCCCTCATCACACGTTGCCTCCCTGCCTCCCCTCATCACACGTTGCCTCCCTGCCTCCCCTCATCACATGTTGCCTTCCCTCTTCATATGTTGCCTCCCCTTTACACGTTGCCTCACTGCCTCCCCTCATCACACGTTGCCTCCCTGCCTCCCCTCATCACACGTTTGCATATTTGGGTAGATTTGCATATTGCTAATTTTGCAGGAACGTGAGATATTTTCTGTTAATTATTGTCTCCCCCACCTCTTTAAAAATATGCCATTGTGTTATAATAAGTCACTGTATGTTGCCTGCTATGATTTGACTGTTTGTAATTTTATTGAGTTTTCACAGCAATATTAATGTAATGAGCATATGGGCTAGTTCCAAGTAAACTAAAGTTTTAGACAGTTTTACTTCACCCTAAATTTGGAGTCCTGTCTCTTATTGGGGGAATCTGCTGTAAGGGATTGCAATGCTCTGCATATTCCCTTGCTTTAATCACTCCTAAGCTCTTGTAAGAGCTTGCTACTGCTTTGCTTTGAAGGAAGAGAGGTTTGGCCTGTGGTGGTTGTGGTGTCGCTAGAGTGCTTGGGGTCCTCAAGAAGCGCTAGGAGCATCCTTAAACTGAGGTTCCCAGTCGGGGTGCCAGGTGATCCGCCCCTCATCACATGTTGCCTCCCCTCATTTCACGTTGCCTCTGTTCCTTCATCACATGTTGCTTCCCCTCATCACATGTTGCCTCCCCTCATCATCACACTTTACCTACCCTGATCACAAGTTGCCTCCTCACTTTATCACGCTACCTCCCTGCCACATATATGTTCTGTGAATCTGAATCCAGCCATGTGACTAGATTTGTTGCTTGCTTTGCTATATATTTATATTTTTTATTAATTTTTTTCTTACTCAATATATTCTATAATCAGACAAAAAGAGATCTGTTGATCTGTAGATGGTTTCCCTTGTTATTAGTCTGTGTTGGATTGCATTGCTTTCCCATGGACAGTGTATGAGCTGTGTATTGTTCATGTACTGTTTACCTGTGTGCAAGTAATATATCTTGGAAACAATGGCATCCGGAGCAAATCTAAGCGATATGAAAGAGGTGCGCACAATATTAACACAATATAACTGAATATAAAAACATGACATAAAACCTGTTTTTTAAAGGAAATCCTATGTCATGTAGATGTCTTTCTGAACCAAAAGCTGGATGTGACTGTAAAACCAGGAGGGTTATGGAGAAACTGTCCCCTCCCCGAGGAGCAGCCCACGTCGCTAAACGCTACAGGCTAGATTTGGTTTTAAGAAATAAGAATAGTTCCCAATAGATGTCAATAGAATGCTGCTATCACGTGTTGCATCGTTATTGGAGCATGACGTACTGATAACGTCATTCTATGTTGTTCGCTATATACGCACACTTATCAGGACCGCACGGGCTAAAATGTGATATTGTTTATATGATCTGTGTAATAATATTTATTTTCCTTCTAGTTTCATGAAAAAGAGGAAGAGGAGCTGAATGAGAAAAGCGAAGTTGATTCTGGGATTAATGAGGAGCCTTTATTCACTGCCGATCAGGTGTGGCCTAACTGTTTCCCGCTGAAATAAAATATGGAGGTTGTAATTCTTTGTCAATTCGCTATAATTTCCAATTTAGTGAATAAGCCCACAATCTTTATTGGTCTTTTAGCCACGTCATTATTTCTGCAGTGTAGCTGAGCAAATAACAGAATAATTATTTTAAGTGATGCCTAAAAAAGCCTAGATTCAGATATTTATATATAAAGAAACATATTTTGTTGTGTTCATACATTTTATTCTGATTTTACCTGAACTGGGGACTATTCAAAGTTTTATTTATTTATATGTTTACTTATTTGTAAATTAATATAAAATGTAGAAATCCACAAATCTTTATCCTGTAACTGGGTGCCTGCAACTTAGCTTACTGTTTTTATTATTGTTATCATTTTATAAACTCCACGCTTTATACATGGCAGTCAGGACTGAGAGAGCATACAGGGAAGAGGAGAAATAAAACAATGTTGGCTCATCCCGCTCAGTAATACCCACATTATAAGTCTCCAGTAACGTGTGCCCATCCCGCTCAGTCATACCCACATTATATGTCTCCAGTGACGTGTGCCCATCCCGCTCAGTCATACCCACATTATATGTCTCCAGTAACGTGTGCCCATCCCGCTCAGTCATACCCACATTATATGTCTCCAGTAACGTGTGCCCATCCCGCTCAGTCATACCCACATTATATGTCTCCAGTAACGTGTGCCCATCCCGCTCAGTAATACCCACATTATATGTCTCCAGTAACGTGTGCCCATCCTGCTCAGTAATACCCACATTATATGTCTCCAGTAACGTGTGCCCATCCTGCTCAGTAATACCCACATTATATGTCTCCAGTAACGTGTGCCCATCCCGCTCAGTAATACCCACATTATATGTCTCCAGTAACGTGTGCCCATCCTGCTCAGTAATACCCACATTATATGTCTCCAGTAACGTGTGCCCATCCTGCTCAGTAATACCCACATTATATGTCTCCAGTAACGTGTGCCCATCCCGCTCAGTAATACCCACATTATATGTCTCCAGTAACGTGTGCCCATCCCGCTCAGTAATACCCACATTATATGTCTCCAGTAACATGTGCCCATCCCGCTCCGTAATACCCACATTATATGTCTCCAGTAACGTGTGCCCATCCCGCTCAGTAATACCCACATTATATGTCTCCAGTAACGTGTGCCCATCCCGCTCAGTAATACCCACATTATATGTCTCCAGTAACGTGTGCCCATCCCGCTCAGTAATACCCACATTATATGTCTCCAGTAACGTGTGCCCATCCTGCTCAGTAATACCCACATTATATGTCTCCAGTAACGTGTGCCCATCCCGCTCAGTAATACCCACATTATATGTCTCCAGTAACGTGTGCCCACCCCGCTCAGTAATACCCACATTATATGTCTCCAGTAACATGTGCCCATCCTGCTCCGTAATACCCACATTATATGTCTCCAGTAATGTGTTCCCACCCCGCTCAGTAATACCCACATTATATGTCTCCAGTAACATGTGCCCATCCCTCTCAGTAATACCCACATTATTTGTATCTAGTAACGTGTGCCCATCCCGCTCAGTAATACCCACATTATATGTCTCCAGTAACGTGCCCATTAGGCTCAGTAATACCCACATTATTTGTCTCTAGTAACATGTGCCCATCCTGCTCAGTAATACCCACATTATATGTCTCCAGTAACATGTGCCCATCCCGCTCAGTAATACCCACATTATATGTCTCCAGTAATGTGGTCCCATCCTGCTCTGTCAAACCCACATTATGTGTCAGCAGGTTATTGAAGAAATCGAGGAGATGATGCAGAATTCTCCAGACCCAGAGGAGGAAGCAGAGGATGAAGACCAGGAAGCTGCTGATATATCAGTTCATTCTGATTCTGTCCTCCTACAGGAGATGCAGGCTCTCAGCCAGACATTTAATAACAATTGGTCCACAGAAGGTAAGTGAGGCACAGTTTTTCAGCCACAGAGACAGAATTACGGTATATCTAAAAGGGTCACTATGCATCATTATGGTGCCAGGAATACTCATGAGCTCCCCTAATGTAAGTAGTTTGACTTTTTACCTGGGGTTTGCCAAGCACTGCTTCCCACCTCTACTACAGCCATCAAAGAGCCAGGCGCTCTCTGTATAAACCCAGTACGAATGTGCAGGGCTTAGCTCTTTGGATGAGAGCGATCAGCTAATGTGTTGGCCCTGACTACAGGAGAATAAACGGGGAGCTTCTGGCTCTCTAAAGGCTGCATTGGAAGTGGGGAGCAACGCCCAGCAGACCCTACGTAAGAAGTCAAAGTGCACGTTGTAATGGTTTTGGTGCTTGTAGTGCTTCCTTTAACATTCGGCATGCTGCTAAAAGCCAAAATCTACCATAATCTTTTTAAATCACTGCTCTTAGGGTTTTTTTTATCTAAACTGGTGCAAAATTAGGCAAACAATAGTGGTGCTATTACACTTGTTTCTCCAAAATGTCTTTCTGATTAAGCTAAATTATATTCCAGTCTAATATTTCCTTTATGTAGATTCTGCTAACTCCACTTGCTTTATCTATTACAAAATACAAAGAAGTATCCCACTGCACCAAGGAGTTAATTGCTCCCTTCGTTGCTCCATCCCGAGAGGATTGAAGCCCCTCGTCAATGCAAAATTCCAAATACGAACGGGCGTCCACAAATGGGTGAATTATTGATTTTTACCCATGTTTAAAAAAAAAATAAAAAAAAAATACATGCCTTTTTGGCCATCAAGGTTTTCATCATAAATAATTGGTGTGTATTTATGGGTGAAAAGCATTATTAAAGATTGATACTGTCATGGAAGCCCGTTCCTATCTGGTATTTTGCATTATCCGTTACAATTACCAAAACCGTCCTCTGGGGTGAAATAATAAAATGATGGCAGATTTAATGATGAGAATGTATAAACAGTAGATCATTAAAAATAAAACAGGTTGTTCTCTAATCTCTGGATGTATCTTAATTCTACATCTTACATGTAATATTCTTTAGTGCGCGCTCAGCTGTCAGTCATAGTTAGACTCCCCAAAATAATAATAGATCATAATTTTTCACAGCCTCCTCAAGCTGTATACTTGTTTGCAAAAAAACAAATGTGTAATGCACACACTAAAAAAGGGGGAATACTTCCTGCAGGGTGCTCAATAAAGGGAGGGCCAATCCCTGAAGACACCAAATGGAAGCAAATAAATATCCAGACACACCTGATGTTTCTTCTAAAAGGCAGTCTTGAAAAAGTTGAAAAAAGAAATGGGAGACAATGTTTCAGCTCCTCTCTGAGACTTGATAAAAGCTCAGAGAAGAGCCGAAACGTTGTCTCCACTTCATTATTTAAAATAAAAAAAAAAAAATGAATTTCAGAAGAAACCTCAAGTGTGCCTGGATATTTCTTTTTTTTTTTCTCCAGCTGTGTAGACCTGTAGAATGACTCTGCAAAGGTTTGTTTTATGAAGAGTTGGCATCGTATGTGCTCTTATAGTCTAGCAGATAAAATGTGTTTGGACCCTGTGCGTCATGATACGAGTCTGCCGCCTCTGCCAAGATCTGTGTACTGCTTGTGAGGCTTGTAAAATCCATAAATACATATGAAGGAAGCTACTTCCTGACTCCAAGCCTGACAAACACTGGCGCAGGGCCAACATGTTGTCAGGCCTCCACGTTCTGAGGGTGGATTGCGTTTCTTGTCACGCGTCAGAGCTGTGGAGTCCTACAATAGATTGGATTCAGTAAATGTGAAAGCATCGTATGATCAATGTCGATCTCATTATTCAGAATTTATTTCCAAAGAAACAATATGAGCGTTTCTGATAACACAGCTTTCAGCACAGTTCCGCGTAATTGTGAAATCAGCCTCTTAGCCAGGATCCAGCAGGTAATCTCACATCCATAAATATATTTCTAGATTTTCATGCATTAAACCCCAGCACAAAATAAGAGTACTAAACATATGGCTGTTTTTTACATATACCAATTACAATACATACATAGAATGCCACGACCCATCAAATAAGTTATTTTAACTTCATCCAAAAGCCTTCTCATTTCCATAACTCTTTTTGTGAAGTTTTATGAAGCGGTTTGCAGCTCCAGTCCTAGCAGACAGCTCCATGAGGTCATGTCCCTCTGCCCCACCTAATGAAAGAGTAATACATTTATATTCGGCATCGAGTAGAAGTAAAGAAAATTAAATAAACATATGTAAATATATTTAACGTTTGGTAGCTGTGGTAGCTGTGTAATGTTAGAATTACACTTTTTGTAAAAGGAAAGAAACATTCTTGAAACTGCTGCCTCTTCTCCCATGACCCCCTTTTTGTCTTGACATATTATCCAGTAAATAATATTGATTGATAATGGTCAGTACTGGTCCAGGATATACTCTGATTGATAATTACCAGTACTGGTCCAGGATATACTCTGATCGATAATGGTCAGTACTGGTCCAGGATATACTCTGATCGATAATGACCAGTACTGGTACGGGATATACCCAGTAAATTGACTAAGATGACTGTGTGTGTCCAGCAGGTTTGCAGCACATGACCAGTATGGAACTGGCCGAGTTACTGGAGCGGGTGGAACGGGCGATATGCGAGTATTCGGAGGAATTGGTGCAGCAGTTGGCGAGACGGGATGAACTGGAGTTTGAGAAGGAGGTGAAGAATTCTTTCATCACAGCCCTGATTGAGGTGCAGAACAAACAGAAAGAACAAAGAGAACTACAGAAAAAGAGACGGAAAGAGAAGGGGATGAGCCTACAGAGTAACCGCACGGAAAGAAATGGGCAGATGCCAATGAAGGTAGTAAAATATTACAATTTAACCACTAATACAGATCGTTTACTATTCCATGGCAAACCCAATCAATAAACCTTGGCTCATTATATACTCGGTTATAGCGTGATCGATAATGAATAGACAGGATATACTCTGATCGATAATGAATAGACGGTATATACTCTGATCAATAATGGTCAGTACTGGTCCGGGATATACTCTGATTGATAATGACCAGTACTGGTCCAGGATATACTCTGATCAATAATGGTCAGTACTGGTCCGGGATATACTCTGATCGATAAGGACCAGTACTGGTCCAGGATATACTCTGATCGATAATGGTCAGTACTGGTCCAGGATATACTCTGATCGATAATGACCAGTACTGGTCCAGGATATACTCTGATCGATAATGACCAGTACTGGTCCAGGATATACTCTGATCGATAATGACCAGTACTGGTCCAGGATATACTCTGATAATGACCAGTACTGGTCCAGGATATACTCTGATTGATAATGGTCAGTACTGGTCCAGGATATACTCTGATCGATAATGACCAGTACTGGTCCGGGATATAGTCTGATTGATAATGACCAGTACTGGTCCAGGATATACTCTGATTGATAATGGTCAGTACTGGTCCAGGATATACACTGATCGATAATGGTCAGTACTGGTCCAGGATATACTCTGATCGATAATGACCAGTACTGGTCCGGGATATACTCTGATTGATAATGACCAGTACTGGTCCAGGATATACTCTGATTGATAATGACCAGTACTGGTCCAGGATATACTCTGATTGATAATGGTCAGTACTGGTCCAGGATATACTCTGATCGATAATGACCAGTACTGGTCCAGGATATACTCTGATCGATAATGACCAGTACTGGTCCGGGATATACTCTGATCGATAAGGACCAGTACTGGTCCAGGATATACTCTGATCGATAATTACCAGTACTGGTCCAGGATATACACTGATCGATAATGGTCAGTACTGGTCCAGGATATACTCTGATCGATAATGACCAGTACTGGTCCGGGATATACTCTGATTGATAATGACCAGTACTGGTCCAGGATATACTCTGATTGATAATGACCAGTACTAGTCCAGGATATACTCTGATTGATAATGGTCAGTACTGGTCCAGGATATACTCTGATCGATAATGACCAGTACTGGTCCTCTGATTGATAATGACCAGTACTGGTCCAGGATATACTCTGATTGATAATGGTCAGTACTGGTCCAGGATATACACTGATCGATAATGGTCAGTACTGGTCCAGGATATACTCTGATCGATAATGACCAGTACTGGTCCGGGATATACTCTGATTGATAATGACCAGTACTGGTCCAGGATATACTCTGATTGATAATGACCAGTACTAGTCCAGGATATACTCTGATTGATAATGGTCAGTACTGGTCCAGGATATACTCTGATCGATAATGACCAGTACTGGTCCGGGATATAGTCTGATTGATAATGACCAGTACTGGTCCAGGATATACTCTGATTGATAATGGTCAGTACTGGTCCAGGATATACTCTGATCGATAATTACCAGTACTGGTCCAGGATATACTCTGATCGATAATGGTCAGTACTGGTCCAGGATATACTCTGATCGATAATGACCAGTACTGGTACGGGATATACTCTGATTGATAATGACCAGTACTGGTCCAGGATATACTCTGATCGATAATGGTCAGTACTGGTCCAGGATATACTCTGATCGATAATGACCAGTACTGGTACGGGATATACTCTGATTGATAATGACCAGTACTGGTCCGGGATATACTCTGATTGATAATGACCAGTACTGGTCCAGGATATACTCTGATTGATAATGACCAGTACTGGTCCGGGATATACTCTGATCGATAAGGACCAGTACTGGTCCAGGATATGCTCTGATCGATAATTACCAGTACTGGTCCAGGATATACTCTGATCGATAATGGTCAGTACTGGTCCAGGATATACTCTGATTGATAATGACCAGTACTGGTCCGGGATATACTCTGATTAATAATGACAATTACTGGTCCAGGATATACTCTGATTGATAATGACCAGTACTGGTCCAGGATATACTCTGATTGATAATGACCAGTACTGGTCCGGGATAAACTCTGATCGATAAGGACCAGTACTGGTCCAGGATATACTCTGATCGATAATTACCAGTACTGGTCCAGGATATACTCTGATTAATAATGGCCAGTACTGGTCCAGGCTATACTCTGATCGATAATGACCAGTATTGGTCCAGGATATACTCTGATTGATAATGACCAGTACTGGTCCGGGATATACCCTGATCGATAATGACCAGTAGTGGTCCGGGATATACTCTGATCGATAATGACCAGTACTGGTCCAGGATATACTCTGATCGATAATGACCAGTACTGGTCCAGAATATACTCTGATTGATAATGACCAGTACTGGTCCAGAATATACTCTGATTAATAATGACCAGTACTGGTCCGGTATATGTTGGTATAAGACTGCCAGTTGGTTTCCTGTGTGCAGGAATAAATCATTTACCATGAGCATGCTGCATGACTGTCCTTGCTGTACAATTGTCCTTCGTTTTGGCATGAGCGGTTGAATTGTGGGACTGAGCTTCGAGGCATTGGGGCTTAATATATACTATTAATAATGCGTGTGTTGTATATTTACTAATTTGTATGTGACTGCTTGTGACTGTGAGCTCCCAGCTTTTACATCTTTCCAGTTCTGATCATAATAATACGATTTACATCCTAATAACACTACTATGTTTTTCTCTCAGCGTTTCAGCATGGAGGGGATCAGTAACATCCTACAGACTGGGATCAGACAGACGTTTGGGAATTCTGGGAGTGAGAAACAAGTAAGAAATCCCTGAACAAACAAACGCATGGAATATTCTATACCAAAAGCAGGATTCTTTGAAAATTAGTCTAATTCAGACTTTGTCCTGTCTAGTTTAATCTTGCATTCTAACCATCCAGATTTCGGAGGGGTAGTCCCAATTCTCTGTCCCACCAAGCTGAATTTGTTCCATGGTGGCCTGCTTTTGGTACCAGACAACTGCCCTCAAACTGTATAGCTTGAGCATATCGTTAGATGCCCTCGTGCTGCATTCTGAGCAGGTCTGCCCCTTCTCGGTATGCCAATGTTGAGGGGTTTAGAACAGATCCCAGTCTAGAATTAAACAAATCCCGGCTAAGTTTATTGCAGGTCCCAGCCTAGTTTAATACAGATCACGGCCTAGTTTAATACAGATTCCGGTCTAGTTTAATACAGATCTTGTTCTAATTTAGTAGAGAATTAAGCTTAGTTTAATGCAGATCCAGAATTAGTGTAATACAGATCCTGAACAAATTAAATGCTGAACCCATCCTAGTTTAATACTGATCCTGGCCTAGTAGTTAACTGCAGACCCGGTATAATTTAATACAGAACCCATCCTAGTTTAATACTGATCCTGGCCTAGTAGTTAACTGCAGACCCGGTATAATTTAATACAGAACCCATCCTAGTTTAATACAGATTCCGGTCTATTTTAATACAGATCATGTTCTAATTTAGTACAGATCCCAGCTTAGTTTCTAACAGATCCCGAACTAGTGTAATACAGATCCTGAACTAATTAAATGCAGAACGTAGTTTAATGCAGACCCGGCCTAGTAGTTTAATGCACACCCTGCCTAGTTTAACACAGATCCCGGCCTAGTTTAACACAGATCCCGGCCTAGTTTAACACAGATCCCGGCATAGTTTAATACAGATCCCGGTCTAGTAGTTTAATACAGAACCCAGCCTTGTTTAATACAGATCCTGAACTAGTTTAACAAGCCTTGTTTAACACGGATCCTGACCTAGTTTAACAGGCCTAGTTTAATACAGATCCTGACCTAGTTCAATACAGATTCCAGCTTAGTTTAATACAGATTCCGGCCTAGTTTAATTTTCATTATATACTCCGATCGATAATGATCAGTACTGATCTGGGATATACACTGATCGATAATAACCAGTACCAGTCCATTATATACTCTGATCGATAATGACCAGTACTTGTCCAGGATATACTCTCATTACTACCTTATCGATAGTGACCAGTACCGGTCCAGGATATACTCTGATCGATAGTGACCATTTATTGTCCAGGATATACTCTAAATCGATATTGACCATATACTCGGTCAAGACAAAGACACTTTCAGGGGTCGAAACGTTGCGGTGTCTCACTTGTCCCAATAAATACATTTGAAGATACTTGGAGTGCCTGGATCCTCTTTATACCATTGATATCTACTCCCTGGGGCTGGTGCTCGCCCTTGGTCCAGTTTAGCACCCAGATAATTCACCAGAATTGGCATATTTTAGGCCAAAATAACCAAATTAGAAAAAAGGCACGTTCCCACTAATTTGGCATATAATGTGCAATTCTCTGGTGAATACCAGACATTTCACAGTTTAGTGAAAAGCACTGTGTTCAAATATGTTCTCTAAGAACAAAAACACCCAAATTAGTTTGAATGCTATTTTTGGGACATTACATTCCAATTTTAAAGCAGTATAACTGCCCCTGTGATTTAAATGCCTGGAAGAAGGCATTGATCATTGTTTTTAGTTTAAATAGACCGATTCTATTCATAATCAGTACTATATACAGAACACAAGATCACGCATATAGACTGGAAGAAAGGAGCTACAGTCTGATGCAAAGGAAAGGGTTTTTACATTAAAGAGACACTTACAGTCACCAGAATAACAACAGATTATTGTATTTGTTCTGGTGAGTATGATCAGTCTCTGCAGGCTTTTTGTAGTGAACACTGACTTTTCAGAGAAAAGGGAGAGCATTGTGATTGGTATGATGTCTCTGCAGGCTTTTTGTAGTGAACACTGACTTTTCAGAGAAAAGGGAGAGCATTGTGATTGGCTGTCATAATCACTTCTGATGATGTCAGCCAAGGAGGCAGATTAGGAGCAGAGCCAGCACCAGCAGACTGGAAAAAAAAGGTAAAGGTAGATTTTACTATATGTAGGAGGGCAGGGGGGCTAGATGGTGTTTTTAAGACTATAGGATTAGGAATACATGTTTGTGTTTCTGACTCTATAGTGATCGTTTAAGAACAATAAGAGTGTGTAAAAATCTGCCTGAAGACATGGTTTTATCAAAGTCTATACAGATGTTTAAACTGCAACTGATAAATACTTGCAAAAACATAATATTCAGGGATACAGTTTTTAAATTGTGGAGTAACAGCTTCTTGATCTGAGGAGAGATCTGACTGCCATTCTAGGGTCAAGAAGCACTCTTCCCCACTCCCCCCCATTTTTTCCTAGTTTGCTGCAAAATTGGAAAGTGCTTCAAACATTTTTTGCCTTCTTTTGGATCACCAGCAAAGACAGATGTGAGAAAGGCTGAATTTGATGGACATGGGTCTCTTTTTAGCTACCGTATATACTCGAGTATAAGCCGAGTTTTTAGGCACATTTTTTGTGCTGAATAAGCCCCACTCGGGTTATACTCAAGTCACTGTCTGTATTATGGCACCTTACATTGCCATAATACAGACCAGGACCGCCGTGCTCATTTCAAGCCCGGCGGTCCTGGGGGGGCCGGCAGCAAGCTGTTACCTTTGTAGCAGTTCCGGTCCGCTCCGTTCACCTCCCCCGTTCAGCTCACAGTGTAAGTATCGCGAGACCCGCGGCCTTCAGAGTGTTGCTCCACGTAGAGACTTACACTGTGAGCTGAACGGGAGAGGTGAACGGAGGTGACCAGAGCTGCTACAAAGGTAAGTAACAGCTTGCTGCCGGCCCCCCCTACACAACCCATGCCACTGGACCACCAGGGTTGCCATAGCTCCCTTCCCTGTCCAGGTAACAAGCAGCGAGGGGGGACAAAAAAAAAAGGGGGGAAAAATAATAAAATAAAAATATTAAAATAACAATATTAAATTTTTTTTTTAAATAATAAACATGCCCTCCCCCCACCCAGTTTACACACACTACACAAACACACACACACTCTGCATCATATACACACACTGCATTCATACACACACACACACTGCATTCATACAAATACACACACTCTGCATTATATACACACACACTCTGCATTCATTATATACACACACTCTGCATTCATTATATACACACACACTGCATTCATTATATACACACTGCATTCATACAAACACACACTCTGCTTTCATTATATACACACACTAAACACAAACACACACTGCATTCATTATATACACACACTAAACACTAACACACACATTCTGCATTCATTATATACACACACACTACACAAACACACTGACCTTAGAGATAAAATAATGTGTCTTGTGCCCATTTAAGGACTGCATCCTTTTCTTTTACAGTTTGGTGGGAATTCACTTGTTATCTTCTTTTTTTGTGAAACATGTTTGCGAATAATTTAGTTGCATAAATACATGTATGCGTTACGTGTAACAGAAAAACATCTATTTGTTTTAAACTCGTGTCATTTCTTTTAGTATCTGAACACCGTCATTCCATACGAAAAGAAACCCAGCCCTCCCTCTGTCGAAGACCTGCAGATGCTGACAAACAGTAAGAGTGACACCCGGTGGCAACTTCTTTAACTGCCTGAGTAATGTAAAATTAATCCTGGTACATTGGTATAAATATTTATTTAGAACTTCTATATTGCATGTCTCTAATTACCTGATTTACCTATAACTCCATCAAGTTTGGAGAAAAATAAATGAACTGTCAATACAATGTCTTCTTTTCCAGTTCTCTTTGCGATGAAGGAGGACAGTGAAAAGGTTCCTATGTTATTAACAGACTACATTTTAAAAGGTAACAATGTTCAGATGCTTTGCTTATTACAGAAAAAAAAATCACCTTCATTTCACCGTAAAATGGTATTTTTATGTAGAATAATTATCATATTAGCTGTAGTCACTGTAGACACTTAGTTACATAGTTGACTGTGATTAATTGATTAATGAATTCAGATGTTGTTGGAAAGATAACAGTCTTATTGTTGGCTTTGTGAGACCATATGATTTTTTTTTTGTCTACACATTGATTTTCTTGTCCATTAATTTGAGACAAATGGAGGATAAGAGAACGAAATGGAGAGATGACTGGGGGGATAGAAAGAAATCAAGCAATATTGGATAAAAAGATGAAGACATGCAGGGATTTTGGGGAGAGAGAAACTTGGAGAGATGGTGGGGAGGAGACAGAGATGGCTGGGAGAAGAGAGGGAGACACTTGGAGAGGTGTTGGGGGGAGAGAGATATGTTGGGGAGAAGAGAGAGAGACACTTGGAGAGATGGCAGGGGGAACAAGGAAAGACATTGAGAGATGTTTGTGGAGAAGACAGGGAGACATTAAGAGATGGCGGAGAGAAAAAGGAGCCAGCAAGTAATTTTGTGGCTGGGGTATTAAGATTTTTACTTACTTCACTTAGGTTGTTCAGCCAGTTAACTCTGATATAGTGGAGCTCTTCCTGGTTTTTAAAATGTGCACCATGCACACAGTCTTCTTAATTATTTCTTTCTCCTCAGTGCTTTGTCCAACCTAATCCGTGCCATGGAGTCTGGACCCAGAGGGAGGATGTCACAGATCTGGGACTGCATGGTTTAACAAAGTATTTCCTTATTTCAAACCACACATAGCATTAACCCAAACAGACGTGGGCCCTCCCCATTACCTACTCAACCTGTACTCACTCTCATCTCAGAGTATTCTTTAATCTGGAATTAAACCCACAATTCCTTGTGTTTACACACGTTTCTTGTGCCATGATAATTGGAAAGAAGGATTCTCCCAGAATTGTCGCCATAAATAACTCCATCTAGAGTATTGAACCAATAACATGATCCTAAACCTACAACATTATTTGTAGGAATGATTAGAAAAATACACCACCCCATGGAATATATAAGAAACATAAGGAATTATTGCACATTTATGGGGCAGGAAATTGCAGGAAAATGTGCAGCTTTTGGGAAAAAAAGGTTATTTTGAGCGATTACATCGTTTGCTTTGGTGGTCTGATTGTGCAAATGTTTATATTGAAAAGTAAAATACATGAAAAGTGCTCTTTAAAAACATTTGCCAGTATAGTAGGCTGAGTGGCCCGTGATACAGTGGAGAAAAAATGACTAGATTCTGCTAGCAGGAGAACCGATCATCCGTCTGATGGCATTAGCGATGATCTCATCTCCTGCAGCATAGGAGCTGCTAACCTATAATTGTGCTTGTTCTCGTCTTTTACGTATAGACTATTGGCCTCGCTCAGTATGTCTGCTACCCAAACTCACTGGAAATACCTCTCTGTAGATAATATAAGTGGGCCACCGCCCTTGAGAAGAAGGTCGCTATATTCACTACTCAATTAGCAAACTTTTCACCTCATTTATCTGTGTTTTCTCCTGTACATATATTACGTTCTAGAGAATGATTCCCTTATAGCATACCCGACTCCTATTAATAAGCCCCCCAGCCCTGTAACATCATGCAGAGTGTCAGTGAATGCGGAATGTCGGCGGTCAGACGGACCCACATTCTTCTGCCAAATAGCCTGCTTATTGGACAGTTACCTGGAAGTGTTTTTATTAATTATTCATGTTTTGGCCGCTGCCCAATCGTTATTTCTCCATTATTAACATAACGCAGCAATGAAGAGCGAATGCATTGGTCACGCCAGGCTCAGGGGCGGCTGTGTATATTGTAATGTATTAGAACGTGTCTTGATATGTATTATCTGAAATAAATCGGATGTAATATCTGCCACATGTGTATTGTGTTATATGTGTGTTTTTTCTAGTTTACAGTTTTTAGTCTGTCTTTTAGTACATGTGTTTAATAAAAGTATTCAGCCTCCAACACTTTTCACGTTTCAGTCCACCAGCTGTTCAATATTTCCATTTCTTGGAATGAATGCACTTAAAAAAAACTTGCTTTTTCCAGTTTAGTGACCTGTTAGCTTCTTTGTATTTTATGTATGGAATTGCTGACCTTTTATTTTTTTGGCTTAGCACTAAGCCACAATGTATTAATGCTAGTTTATGTAGATTCCAGTTGGGTGTAACTCCTTAGGGACTCAGGCATTTTTGCTGTGTGTTTGTTCAGCCATACGTTCTCAATAAGTGCCATCCACACATATTATATATTGGTTTTTCAAGGACAGGTATGGTTTTTCTCTGATACATTATATGCATAGCATAATATTATGAATAAATGAGAGAAAAATATTTAAAAAAAAAAAAGTTTTCTTAGTTTTGCTTATAATAACGTCTTCAGACCTCATGCAACTAAAAAAACTAACTCCGTACATTAACATTTTAGTTCAGATTGTTAAAATGCATCGTGCATCCAAAATTTGAGTTGATTTTAAGAAGTTGTTGGACAAATTACATTTACATGAATTATGGTTTTGAGCAAAACCATTCGTCTGCTGAGTTGATAACATTGCAGTCACATAATTTAAAAAAACTCGAAACAAAAGTTTATATTTATAGAAAATAGACCCCCGGAGTATTTAATTAAGAGCACAGCAGAGTGCGTGAATTTTAGAAAGTGAGAAGAATATAGGTTGGTGTCAATCCAGAGGCCCCAAAACGTGCAAACAAGGTGCCCAGAATACCATAAAGACTGTCTCTGTAGAAACACATACTATGAAAGCATGATTGGCAACATCCAGCGTCTGATTTGACTCCGGAACGATGCACGACTAGGCAATGTGAGGGTCGAGGACACATTGGTGTCACAAATTTTAAGCCATCTATATTTCCAGATGCTTCGGGGGTCCCATTATTGAAGGACTCTGGTCATGCGCTGCTCCAGCCACTTACAGAGATTTCCACCTAACTGTCAGAGTTATTCACTAACGTGAGAATTCAAAGTGAATTTTAAATTTAAGGCAAAAGTAGCTGAATGGGAAAAATGGCTAAATTAGAGAATTGTTTTTGGTTTGACCTTAAATTTAGAATTCACTTTAGCGAATAACCCTTTGTATCCAGAGCATGAGAGATGAAATGCGTGGGAGAGATTCAACACGTCGTACCCACTAAAACCGCCAAACGTGTACTGTGAACTAGCTCACATCGCTTTCCTCCCTAACCTGTTCACAATGTAATCATACTAAATATCTTAGCTCCCCTTCTTTTCGCGTTGCATATCGTTGGTTTGATTAGACACCATTTAAACAGTCTTCATATACGATCGGTCCTCCATGAGTTAAGTCACTAGTCCATTCCTTAAATAATTTGTATTAGAAAATCTCTCTCTAGCTCAGATCCTTTCCTCTCCAGCCCACACTCCTGCTCTGTATCTTGGTGTGTAGTTGGATTTTTCAGCTCACCACCAGAGGGAGCCAGAGTGGAATAACGCAGATGAAGCATGCGCTGTGGAAATATTGAAAAATACATGGTAATTATATTCTGTTGATTCTGTTGATTAGAATGCTTATGACATAATACAAGTTAGCAGTAATAATAATAAAAAAATGGACTGTACAATTTTTTTATTTTTTTTTACTGTTTAAAGTTAATAAGGAATTTGCAGAAAACATGGCCTGTGTTACAGGCTCTGTAGTTTATAACTGTATATTTTACACTTCTCTTCCCCCACCACCTATTAATGTGTGGCTTCCTCTACCATATTACAAATGGAGCTATCGATCTTCCTACCAGCTGCCTTCCTCTAATCGGCTTCTCGTGAGACTATCAATCATCGCACCCCATACCAGCTGCCCTCCTCTAACTGGCTACTGGTGGTGCTATTAATCATCATACTCCATACCGGCTACTCTCCTCTAACCGGCTAGTGGTGGGGCTATCAGTCATCGTACCCCATACTGGCTGCCCTCCTCTAATCTGCAACTGGTTGGTGATATCCGTCATCATACCCCATACTGGCTGCCCTCCTCTTATCTGCAACTGGTGTGGCTATCAATCATCATATTCCATACCGGATGCCCTCCTCCAATCGGCTACTGGTGGGGGCTATCAATCATTGCACCCCACACTGGCTGTCCTCCTCCAATCCACTACTGGCAGGGCTATCAATCATCGCACCTCATGCCTGAGGCCCTTCTCTAACCTGCTAATGGTGGGGCTTTCAGTCATCGTACCCCATACCAGCTGCCCTCTTCTAATTCACTACTGGTGTGGCTATCAATCATCATACTCCATACAAGCTACCCATCTCTTATCTGCAATTGGTGGGGCTATCGATCATCTCAGCTCATACCTTCTGTCCTTCTCTAAGTTGCTACTGTTGAGGCTATCAATCATCACACCCCATAATGGCTACCTTCTTCTAATCCGCTACTGTTGGGGCTGTCAATGTTTGCACCCCATACCAGCTGCACTGTTCATATCTGCCGCAGGTGGAGCTATCAATCATTGCACCCCATACCAGCTGCACTCCTTTAATCTGCTACTGGTGGGGCTATCAATCATCAAACCCCATACCAGCTGCCCTCCTCTAATTGGCTACTGGTGGGGCCATCAATCATCATACCCCATACCGACAGCCCTTCTCTAATTGGCTACTGGTGAGGCTATCAATCATCTCAACTCATACCTACTGCTCTTCTCTACTGGTGGGGCTATTAATCACTGAACCCTCATACTGGCTACCCTCCTCTAATCCGCTACTTGTGGGGCTATCAATCATCATACCCAATACCAGCTGCCCTCCTCTAACGGGCTACTTACTGGGCTATCAATTATCACACCCCATACCAGCTGCCCTCCTCAAATCTGCTACTGGATGGCGCTATGAATCATTGTACACCATATCGGTTGCCCTAGTGTAATCGGCTAATGACTGGGCTATCAACCATCACACTTTCCCTGGCTGTCTTATTCAAAGATGTCACCCAGTCTCCATTCCTTCAAAACATCTTTGAAAACTCACTTCTTCAGGAAAGCAGATCAGTTAAACTGTTAGCAGGTTTTCCTCTCCCACCCCCCATGACTCCTCACCTGCAACTGTCAAAAATAACCTATTAAGCCCTCAGTGAATACTTTTCTAGCAACCTACTTTCTTACCCTTACCCTTTGGTGTCACTATACCCCAACCCTCTAGCATGTAAGCTCATTAAGCAGGGTCCTCAACCCCTCTATTCCTATGCGTCCATTTGTCTGGTTACAATTACGTGTCTGTTAGTCCACCCACTGTACAGCGCTACAGAATTTGCTGGCGCTATTTAAATAATAAAATAATATATGTTGTCACTAATTTACAGTCCGTACTGTTCTATGATTGGTTAGCATTCGCAAAACCACTCAAAACTCTATGTAAAACAGCCAGTTAGAACACTTAGGTCATTGAAGGAGTGATACCATAATAACTAAGAAGTCGTCTTAAGGCATCAATTGCGCATAATATGTGTGCAGACAGTGAAAAGAAGTGTAAAAACATAGAGAGCACAATATAGAGCTACAAAGGGCAGAGTATGTGGCATCATGCAAACCGTCTCCTTCTCAGAATTAGAAACATAGAAACATCGAATGTGACGGCAGATAGGAACCATTCGGCCCATCTAGTCTGCCCAATTTTCTAAATACTTTCATTAGTCCCTGGCCTTATCTTATGTCTAGGATAGCCTTATGCCTATCCCACACATGCTTAAACTCCTTTACTGTGTTAACCTCTACCACTTCAGCTGGAAGTCTATTCCATTCATCCACTACCCTCTCAGTAAAGTAATACTTCCTGATATTATTTTTAAACCTTTGTCCCTCTAATTTTAGACTATGTCCTCTTGTTGTGGTAGTTTTTCTTTTAAATATAGTCTCCTCCTTTACTGGGTTAATTCCCTTTATGTATTTAAATGTTTCTATCATATCCCCCCTGTGTCGTCTTTCCTCCAAGCTACAGTATAATTAGAAGCTAAACAGGGACTGGAGGAGGTAAAGCTCTAACGGGGAGCATTAAAAGAGCAATCCAGATTCCCAAAGCACTTTGGTAACAGTGTATAACCCCTTTCTGACTTTATAACAGTGTGGATTTCATGAAAGATCTGGCCCTTTATTTGGGTGTTAAGTTGCAGCGTCCCAGCTGTCAGACGAGTGGTAGGATACTCCTCCTGGCCGCGGTGTGCCCCAGCTCACTGTCAGTGCTGTGATTGCTGCGCATGTTTCTAAGTGAAACATTGGATTGGCTGTGAGATTGGAGGAGTGGCTTAGCCGTACGTTTTTTTAAAAGAAAAGGGGCCCAAAATACTCCACAACACTACAGCGCTATGAGAAAAGGTATTCATTTCTAATGCTGTATGTTCCTTTAATGACAATATTAGCTGTAAATCTGAAGTAAGTCTTATTCCATTGCTACTTACATGGCTTCTGTTAAATCATGTAATGTAACTCTTTGTTAATATGATACTCGTCTTTCCTACCAATTATAGCAGTCATTTCATCTACTTAAAGGAGAACTGTCACTTTCGAATAACACATCACCTAGAACTTGTCTTAACATTTTTCATATATATTCTCTGTTTTCTTTTACATTTATATTAAAGATTTAGCAAATGACCCAACAATCCAGTTCAGACAAGGCACAGCCAGGGCACACAATGCTAATAAAGGAGGAGAAATAGTAACATTGTTTCATTTCTCCTCCTCTCTGTGTGCTCTCTCTATGCTGACTGCCAGATGTAAAGGGCGAGGCGTATTACAATGACTGACAGGAGCTCAGATGGAGGCCCCCGTTGCAGTATAGAGAGCTGTGCATTTGCACATTTAATTTTATTTCTCACACCTCAGAAACACATATTTCTAAAATATAATATTTTGTAAATAATAGTATCCTGGGAGTGACAGTTACCCTTTAATTACATTCAAGCTTAGACCCTAAAATGATTTAAAAATTGCTAATGTTTTAAATCAATGTTATACATATCTTCGTTTAGCAGTTATACATGAACTATGTCACAGACTGACATATCTGGGACACAGCGGAGCTGCCGATGGAGATCTGATGCATGGTAGATTATAATTATATATATACATACACACATATTACATGAAACACGTACACATGCATGAGTGGTTTATAATCATCATACTCTGTTTATATGCAAATTTCATAAAACAGTTTACTTCTCAAAATAGATGAGTCTCATATTACATCATTTCAAGGATCGGGGATGCAGTTTTCATAATTTTGCACACAAATATCTTACTTCTGTATTGCTGGTAAATAACTTCAATTTTCCTCTTCCATATCATATATATATATACATACACACACACACAGATATATACATGGTGGATATAATATATGTGTATGGATATATATATATATATATATATTATATATAAATTACACAAAACCTTTCCGATGGTCTCCCATGCTCATGACTTTTTTTAAATATTAAAATCTATTTATTTATAGTTTGATACGATGACCAGTCAGCATTTCAAGATATCTTGCCAAAAGTCTGTTAAAGAAACATGATAGATTCTTGTTGTTTCAAACTAATATATTTGAATAATTTCGGCCTTAACCAAAGAGTGTGTGAAATTGTCTCAAACAGATTGTATATCCCCTATTCAATATAAGTCTATGTGTGCGATAGTGTGTCTATATATACATATATCACATATACATGTATGTATACACACACAGACATTTCTAAAAACGGCATTCAAATAGCATTCAGTAACAATAAAGGAAAAAGCTTTTCCTAAAACACGTTAAGTTCCTAAAAAAAAAAAAAAATAACAACAAAAAAAAACAAAACAAAAAACTTAATGGGCCACAATATGTGGCTCTGTAAACACATGTCCTTCACTTAAATAAAAGGAGCCCAGTTGCATTGTTCGTAATGTTGACCAGTCCCTGCCGCTGTCAAGCAAACAAGCAGGTGATTCAAAGTGAAAATTTGCAGTTTCTTTTCCGTTTACGGAGCAGTTTATGAAGATTGTTCTTTACATAAAAGTTCCAGCATTGAAGTCCTGGTGGTTTAAATGTAAATTAATTAATATTCTTGTGGGAAAGGATAGATGATTCTGTTCCCTTTTTGAGGGTCATTCCCACCCGATACGAGAACACGTGTTCTTCCATCCAGAGCCTGGTTTCAACTCTCGATAGTTGGTTAGTCTTTTTTTATGTAGGAGTGATTGGGAAGCAGAAACTAATAGAAGTGATAATCTGAGGCTTTCATCAAGTTAAATTGTGTCTCTAATGCACTTTGTCCTTTGAGAGGAACATATTGCTACTCCAGGGAGTCACTGTGTTCCAAGCCAAGCTCACTAACATTCGTTGTCTGCAATTCTTCACTGTCTTCTTCAAGATCATCCTCTTCCATCTCTTCTTCTTCATCATCATCATCTTCCTCTGTCCCGTCCAAAGAGTCATCGTGAACTCCCATTATGGCCTGCTGCATTGAGAGCGCCTCGGAGGACAGTGATTGCAAGCTGTCCATGTTGACGGAACCTGGAACACAAAACAAGCTTATCATCCAATAAATACAGATATATCCAGCTCCAATATATATATCTGTCATAGAGGAAGAGCAATATCAAAGGTATACTTTAATACAATATATAAATGTAAGGTTTCTTGTTAACCAACCATTGTTTCAGCCAAATAAATGAGGCTGCTGCAGTTTTATTAAAGAATATTATAGATAAAACCAAATCTATAACCACATGACCACATTGTCTGGTTGTAATACAAAATGTCTTTGTAATGACGCAGTATATTTTACCTCTTTATATTTACTTGTACCTCTCTCAACTCTTTCTGGATGATTAGTCATGAAATAAGTTACTTTAATAAAAACTATATGGCAGCAAATGTCTCCAAACTCACCATCAGGATTGCTTCCGGGTAGGACTCCGGGCTGCTGTAGCACTCCCGCGGCAATGGAATTAGGCCAGAACCTTTGTGTTGGCCGATGCTGAGACTTTATTTTCTTGGCTTTTGGTGCTGGGTCAGGGTTGCTGGCATCTAACATGGGCTGGAGAATGCGCCTCCTGGCATTAATGAACCTAGAACAGAAATTATAGCATTTATCACAAGTTTCTTAAAGGGATACTAAAGGCATAAAAACTATTTTAGCTTAATGAAGCAGCTTTGGTGTATAGTTCACGCCTACCATTCTCACTGCTTAATTTTCCGCCATTTGTTTATACAGCCCCAACCACGTCTCCCCTGGCTGTAAATCACACAGCCTACATGTAAACAAAATGGTTTCATTTTCAATTAGATCTTAACTCAAGTTTTATCTCCTGCTCTGTAAATTGAACTGTAATTACACAATGGAAGCTCAAGCAGGGTCTATCAGGCTATTAACAGAGCAGGAGATAAAACATTCTAAATCAAACAGACTGTGCAATAAAGGAAGTATAAACATTATATGACTCTTTACAGGAAGTGTTTATGAAGGTTGTGGAAGTCACATGCAGGAAGGTGTGACTAGGGCTGCATAAACAAAGTGATTTAACTCCTAAATGAGAGGGAATTGAGCAGTGAGACTGCAGGGGCATGATCTATACACCAAAACTACTTTATTAAGATGAAGTTATTTTGTTGCCTATAGTATTTTATTTATTTTTAAAAATTTTTGTCAATTAAAAATGTAAGAAAAATAAATAGCAAAAAAACAGACAATAACCTCATTTGACATTTAAGAAAAAATTATTAGTCAGACTAGACTAATGAAATTAGGAAACTGCTTCTGAGGCTCATAAGTGTGACATTAGACATTAGGAAACCAAGTATATTTAAACCTCATTCGGTAGTTTCCTCCCGAACCGCCAGAGCCTTAGTGATTATAGCCCTCCGTTCGGTAGATAGAATAGACGAACCATATAGTAATCCCAATAGCTTCACAAGATGATTCCCTTAGTGAAACACACGAATCCCCAAACATCAGCCGAAGTCAAGAAGAAGGGTACAAGATGAACTAACTTTTAATGGATACACACAGCTTTTATGCAAGTCCCCATGCAAGGGGACTTCCCTCAGGGAGGGACAAATATTCACCAATCATATACTGGGAAACGTTAACACACACCCACAGTTCCCTCCCCTAGCCCTGGAGATAATTAAGTCTGATAAAAGAATACTGAAGAAGCTCTATTTGAGAGTGAAACGCGTATTGGCCATTTTTAAAGGACTTTTATTTGAGGACTTTTATCATCTTTGTTTTTATGTTTATTTTAAACTAATAAATTCACCATTTTTATTCAATACCTCATCCAAGTTCCTTTTGGAGCCTCCAAGGAATCCTCACAGGGGTAGTGCCATCCCCATTCAAACTGGCACAAAATCCACATACCTAGAGCCGGGATTCGTAGGCTCAGGACCAGGTGAGCACCCCATTTATTGAACACATATCTGTGCCATCTATCACCATAAGTCTACACATTGGTTTGCTTTCTTCTCTTTTTTTCGTGTTCCTGAGAAATTCTTCAAGCCGAAGTAGGAGGGTGGTGCTACCATAACAGCACACAAGCCTTTATACGGAGCCAGTGTTTTCTATATACAGGCTCCTTGAAATGTGAGTGTAATATTCAACACAATATTATTATAATCACTGTGAAGCCATTTTTTAGTACTGTCTACACTATATTGTATTTTCTGTATTTTATGTTGACATGTACCCCATATTTTACCATTGAATGAGACTACGTTTTGGTAAGATTTATCTGTGTTTGAGCGCTCCACTTATAGGTGTAGGTCCTTGTCACTTACACCGCACCAATATCTGATAAAAGAATAACTTAATTATCTCCAGGCTGAAAAATCACTTTTTTCCCCCAATAACTGGATCATACTTGGGGTATCCCCACAAATAACATGTCCCCTGATAGCCCTGATCTGGGTGACCAACATATTCGAATTTCACCCAGATTGGTTCAGGGGTTCGCAAAATCTATGGATGTCTTCTGTGACCGGCTCACCCTGGGCTGTATGCCCAAAACAGTTCCATGAGTTTGGTGGGTTTTGCCGGTCACTTTAGAAATAGCAGAAAAGCGAACAAAGTACCGAATGGATCCCTCTGGCTCCTAGCAGCGATCGTGCCGCTCTGTCGAATGCACCAAAGTACCGAATAGCGCTCTTCTAGCTATTCAGTAAGTAGAGTTCCAGCGTTCGTCTGTTTGAGACCGGTGTTCGGGAAGTCGAGTGTCCGTTTTCAGTTCCAGACACTCGACGACCAAGTCCCGCTGCCTTTGTTCGCATGAACAAAGATGGCCGCGGTTTTCTCTGCCACGTGGTGTTCGGCTGTACGAACGCTGGCCACACAGACAGAGGTAGCAATTGAATCAGTCTTTGATGTTTAACGAGCCAGAGGGGTGGTTTTTGTTCGGTAGTTACATCTACCGAATGCAGTGGGCAGAAATAGTGTAACAAAAGGGAATGCAATGGGCAGAAATATTGTACCAAAAGGGGGATTTCTTCACATTAGATAACTAACAGTAGAACTTAAAGTAGATTAGCAGCATTGCATAGTAGTGAAGTGGAGAATATAAATTCTATGTGTAGGAATGCAGCCTTAATCAGTATCTTGGCCAGACAATTAGTGTCCGGACAACCTCAGCCTATACCAGCTCTAATGCTGGTCTGGGTTTGGATGATGTGAAGGAAAGGTGAGCACATTACTTCAGCAAGACTACCTGGATGCAGGTAGATACTAGCAAAGTCTCCTGCTTAATCTCAAGCCAGCGCAATCCCCTGTACTCCTGTTCTTTGTAACCTTGGCCGGTCCCTGTTTATCCTTAGTCTCTTATCAGAATGTGTTCTGTACTTACTTGAGCCCCGCTACTCTAGGGACCAATAATGCATATTCTTTATTTAGAATCTCATGTCTTGGATTTTTCCATTTGAGGGATGACCCAGAAGAGTGGCAGAGTGGTGGTTTCCCTGTACGCCATCTGAGTGTGCTTTTACTATACAGCCATCTTCCTCTGGCTGGGTTTAGAGCATAATCAATTAAGTCGACAGCCAAATAAATTAGTGGACTTCCTTCAGAATAGACTTGAACAGAAATGTGCACAGATTGCATCAAATGCCCTAAAATAGTGCTTGAGAGTCATGTAAGTTTTTGTTTTTTAATTGTATACACTCTTCAACTCCTCATTGTGGTCCACAGGGCACGCCATCACAGTGGGGCACAGTATCGTCTAGAGATGTGTGTCCCCTCTAGACACCATACATCGCAAGTCTATCTTTTCAGAGCTCCTCATGGCGCAAGGTGTGGAGCTCTGGAAAACCATGCCTCTAGATATCAAAACAACTGAAGGCCATCATATATTATGGAAAAACTGATCAGTCGAGGGTTGGCAATAGGGGTTGGAGGTGATAAGAGCTACTGACCCCTAGGCCTCTAACATGTAGGATATGCTGACTAGTGTTTCATATCATCATTCGTCTGCTGTTTAAAAATAGCAGGCAGTGCATTGTGATGCCAGTTGGAGCAATACTGCAGGAGTTAGGCAGGAGTTAGGAGCTAGCCTAGCAGTGTGTGGGTTTGTATACAGGCTGGTGGCCCATTGTCACATTCGCCAACAGTACTCACCTGTCCCATGGTGTCCACAACGCCCTGGAGGTCAGTCTGCAGCGGTTATAATGCCTGTGGCTGCTGCACCCCAGTCTGCATACTATGAACCTCGATTCATGGCCAGGGAACTCGGAGTGATTGCTCCAGCATTCCAAGATGGCAGTCGCTGCATGAGGAGACTGGTCTGCAGGTCAGAGGTTGGACGAGGTGTGGCTGAGGGGCGGAGCTTCCAAGATAGCAGCTGCTGTATGAGGAGATTGGTCTGCAGGTCAGAGGTTGTAGGAGGTGTGGCTGAGGGGCAGAGCTTCCAAGATAGCGGCCGCTGCATGAGCAGACTGGTCTGCAGGTCAGTGATTGGAGGAGGTGTGGCTGAGAGGCGGAGCTTCCAAGATAGCGGCCGCTGTATGAGCAGACTGGTCTGCAGTTCAGAGGAGGTGTGGCTGAGGGGCGGAGCTTCCAAGATAGCGGCCGCTGCATGAGGAGACTGGTCTGCAGGTCAGAGGTTGGAGGAGGTGTGGCTGAGGGGCGGAGCTTCCAAGATAGCGGCCGCTGCATGAGGAGACTGGTCTGCAGGTCAGAGATTGGAGGAGGTGTGGCGGAGGGGCAGAGCTTCCAAGATAGCGGCCGCTGCATTAGGAGACTGGTCTGCAGGTCAGAGGTTTAGGAGGTGTGGCTGAGGGCAGAGCCAGGACAATGATGCATCCAAGATGTGGCTGAGTCCCACAGTCTGTCACATTGATCTCAGGCAACCCCTCCTACAGGTGAGATCAGATTATGTGATTGAGCCACTCCACTTTCAGTCAGTGCTTGGTTGGTTTTTTGCCTGCCTCAGAACTCCTAGTGTTTGTTTCCCTGTGTTTCCTGTCTTTGCTGGTTGCCTGACTTTGCCTGCTCTCTGGATTTTGCTGATTGCCACCCGCCCTGACCTCTGGACTGTCTGAATCTGATTTCTGCCTGACCCTTCTACGAATACCTAGCCTTGGATTTTTCTGTTATTTTATTAAAGCCCCTGTGCCATCACTGAACCAACAGAATCCTGTTCTCAATCTCTGGATCTCTGTAGATTGTGCTTGTAAGGGAGAGCTCCAGGACTGAACACGACTCCAGTGGTTTGTTACACCCATAATGTAATTGTAACATTTCCAGGGAGACTGCAGTGTGTGGAGCTATAATGATTATGTTCAATGTCCCTGGAGGTGTTTGAAGTAAGGTACGGGAAGTGAAGAGACATTCATTACACATTGCCTTGATCTCCAGCATTTCTCCTTTTACCCATTTCAAACCTCACTTGCCCTAACTCTGCAACCTCACTCTACAACGTCACTCTCTCCTCTCAACTAGACATCATGGCACCTCCTACTTTAAATGCAGCAAGCGTTCCCAATTACAACCCTGGCACACCAAACTGACTCGATATCTCCAAAAATGTTCCAGAACTGCTGAACGCTGTTGGAGAAATTCTCACTCTGCATGAGTGACTTCCTCCACTATAAATTTATGCTGCGCTCCTACAGTCTGGCTCTTTCCTCTGCAAAAGTAAATTACTACAACACCCTCATAAGCACACTGTCCCGCCAACCCAAATCCCTATTTCACACTTTTACTACTCTCTTTCGCCCTGTTGCTCCCCCTCCTCCTACCGGTCAGTCCGCTTCAAACTTTGCAACTCACTTCACTGAGAAGATTTCTTAAATCAGGAAAGAGATCTCTAACCTCTCTTTTCTTCCAATATATCACCCAACCCCACTCCCTTTGCTGTTTTATGCTCATTTGCACCTACTACAACAGAAGAGGTTTTTGCTCTGCTCAGGTCCTCCTGCCCCACCACCTGTTTCCTCGATCCTATTCCCTTATATCTCAGCCGCACTCTGTCTCCCTCTCTCGCTCTTCCTCTCACTGAAAATTTCAATCTCTCCCTTTCCTCCGGCACATTTCCATCACCCTTCAAGAATGAAACCATAACGCCAATTCTGAAAAAGCCCAACCTTGACCCCAATTCCCCATCCAACTACCACTCTACATCGCTAATGCCGTTTGCCTCCAAGATCCTTGAGAGAGTTGTGTATGCAAGATTTAAAGACTTCCTTGAATCAAACTCTCTGCTTGACCCGCTCCAGTCTGGATTCTGCGCTCGTAACTCTGTTGAAACAGCTGTGACCAAAGTATCCAATGATTTAATCACTGCTAAATCTTGCAGCCATTACTCTATCCTAATTCTCCTTGATCTTTCTTCTGCCTTTGACACTGTTGATCATCAACAGCTTCTTCTCATTCTACGCAATCTCGATCTACGGGATAATGGTGCTCCTCCTACTTCCTCCTCCTTCTCCCAGCACTTTTTCAGTATTTCTTTCTCTGGCTCTGCCTCATTCCCCCAACCCTTCTCTGTTGGTGTTGTCCTTGGTCTGTCCTTGGTCCCCTACTGTTCTCTATCTACACTGCCTCCCTTGGTAAACTCATCAGATCCTTCGGTTTCCAGTATCATTTCTATGCAAATGACACGCACATTTATCTGTCCTCTCCTGATCTCTCTCCGCCCATCTTGACTCCTGTCTCTGACTGCCTCTCCGTGATTTCCTGGATGGCTGCTCATTTCCTTAAACGCAGCCTGTCCAAAACAGAACTTCTGGTCTTTCCTCCATCAAGTGTTGCTACCCCCGTGTCTGTCTCCCTACAAGACAATGCTGCCACCATCACCTCTACCTCGCAAGCACGCTGCCTAGGTGTTCTCTTTGACTCCGACCTCTCCTTCACCCCTCATGTCCAGTCGATAGTCAAATCCTGCCACTTCCATCTCAAAAACATAGCTCGCATCCGCCCTTATTTAACACCAGATGTGGCTACGGTGCTGGTCCATGGTGTTGTTCTTTCTCGCCTTGACTACTGCAATCCCCTTCTCAGTGGTCTTACGTGTTCCCAGATTGCACCGCTGCAATCTATAATGAATACGGCGTCAAGGCTCATTTTCCAGTCCGCCCACACCTCCCATGCCTCCCCCCTCTGTCAGTCCCTACATTGGCTTCCAGCTAGATATATGGCTCAATTTAAGATTCTGGTGCTTGCTTACAAGTCCCTACATAATGCTGCTCCAACCTACCTATCCTCCCTAATACACAGGTATGTCCCGTCAAGGCCCCTATGCTCTGACAAAGACCTACGTCTATCCTCTACCCGTACACCCACATCTGATGCTCGCCTCCAAGACTTCTCCAGGGCTGCACCTTTTCTGTGGGACTCCCTTCCCTTCTCCGTTAGACTTTCACCCAGTCTACACTCCTTCAAAATATCTTTGAAAACACACTTCTTCAGGAAAGCATATCATATAAACGGTTAGTGGGTTTTCATCCCCACCCCCATTACTCCTTTCCTGCAACTGTCACAAATAACCTACTAGGTTCTCAGTGAATACTTTTCTAGCAACCAATTTCATTACCCTTACTTATACTCTTTGTGTCATTGTAACCCACTCCCTCTAGCATGTAAGCTCATTGAGCAGGGCCCTCAACCCCTCTGTTAGTGTGCGTCCATTTGTCTGGTTACAGTTACGTGTCTGTTAGTCCACCCATTGTACAGCGCTACGGAATTTGCTGGCGCTATATAAATAATAAAATAATAATAATAATAATAATAATAATAAAGAGGGTCTCCATCTCCAGGCACACACAGATCTCTTTACACTGCGTCACGCCACACAGGTCACACTAATGGAGAATGGAGACATATGACGCCACACCTTACAGCAGCTCCATTTGTCAAATTCATAATTATTGCATATACAGAAACTAGCCACCAACCAAGGTTTTGGATTTCCTTCTTGTCTAATTTTTTTCACAGATTTATGCTTTGTTTATTTTTATCGACTGGTTTTCCAGGTGTTTACAGCTTGGTTTATGCTCTATATAAATTGACGTAGTTTTACAGGTTATTTGATATTTTATTTTAAATTCCTCAATGCTTCTGAATTCCATCTCTCTTTACGGACATCATAATCCCCCTTGTGATCCATGCTATAAAGATCATGTAGCCGTACATTTTCCTAAACCGTCTGCATTTTGTTGGAAATATTTTCTCAGAGGTTTATCGACCTAATTATATATCTCAAGGTGTAATTTATCCTTCGTCCACGAGAGGGAGCACATAGCTTAGGAATGCCAGTAGAGTGCGTGTATTACTCCACAGGAAGAACAAGCACCATAAAATCCGCTTCAAGTTTAATAATAAAAGTGAGGCACATAACTAAGGCACAAACTTGTCATAGAGTCTCGAACAGGCCTAATCAGGATTAAATGTCCAAGGTTTTTGGAGTTGTACATGACTTCTATTATGGTTGCATTTAAAAGACACAAGAGTAAAATGGGTTAAAGTATTGCTCTATCTATGCACTATATCCATTACAGTGTTTTGAGGTGGTCATGGTGTTTGGAACCTGTATGTGTGGCGGTAGAAGTCCATAGAGTTTTGGGCAGGCTAATATCAATTGGTGCATAAAAGGCATACGTAGATGGATGGCCAATGGCAGCACGTCCTCTTCTACTTCAGCATTATCTCCAGGACATCCCACCTACTGCAGGGAAGGGGACTGACATCTGAGAAAAGGTTTGGGTGAAGGTAGAACTCGTCACGGGATCACAGGTAAGTTTAGGAAGAGTTTCTCCACCCAAACACAATGTTTTATTGAAATACTCTTTATGACTGGAGTAACACTTTAACCAAAAATTCTATTAATGTAAATTAGATAATTGAGCACAACGGAATAAGTTTTATTTAGTGTTATTCATATCAGCGCATTAAGGACAACTTGATGTGCTGGATCCTAAACATTACCCAGGTTTGTTTATATTTGCTTAACTTGAAAATCTGTTTATTACGTAATTAAATGCTGAGGCCTTACATAAAGCCTAAGGCAGGGATGCTCAAAAGGTAGATCCCTAGACGTTGAAGAACTACAACTTTACATGATTCATTCGTTTTGTTGAGCTATTTCAATTACTTTTGTTTGATTTATTCATTGCAAACAGCTGGAAGTCTTTAACTTTTGAAAATAAACCTAATTTTTATTGGGGATTGGATAAATTTGATTACAACTGTACGTCTGTTACCACTTGCAAACAGCAGATCACAATATTAAATTTAATCCACCATAATTTTATAGAGCAAGTCACCATTTTAATAGACATATACAAATTAATATATAAAAATATCCCTAAAGTATGATTTTTTCATATAAATTTCTAAACATCAATAAAACCAGACATCTCTGTGAGATTCTTTCGTTACTGATGATGTATCTTCTGCTGGGTCTATTCAATAAACTCAGCCATCCAGCTGTCATATAGCAAAATGTAAAACTCATCAACTCCTTCGGCTTCCAGTATCATTTCTATACAGATGACATGCAAATGTATCTGTCCTCTCCTGATCTCTCTCCGCCCATCTTGACTCGTGTCTCTGACTGCCTCTCTGCTCATTTCCTTAAACTGAAGCTGTCTAAAACAGAACTTCTGGCCTTCCCTCCCTCAAGTGTTGCTACTCCCTTGTCTGTTTCCGTCCAAGTCAATGGCGCTACCATCCTCTCTACCTCTAAGGCTCGCTGCCTAGGTGTTCTATTTGACTCCGACCTCTCCTTTACCCCTCATGTCCAATCAATCGCCAAATCCTGCCGCTTTCATCTCAAAAACATTGCCTACTGTAATCCACTTGCACTGGCTTCTCATTGAACTGTAATAGTTGTTCTGTTTTGGTAAGATGATATTTAATAAGCCATCAAAGAAAACATAAAAAAATTATTTTATGCATGTTATCTTTAGGGTATATCTACAAAATTGTAACTTTTTTTAATGGAGTGGTTTTTAAACCCAGCGCAATCTCCTGCAAGCTGATGGGGGCTATCGCGTGGCCCATGCACTTACGGCCACCTAATGGCCATTTTTGATCAGAGATCTGGTTAGGCACAATGGCCCTTTAACAGCACAACCTGTACGTGAGTACAATGCACTTCGTGACGGTAGTCATCATCACCTGGGGTTTCATACAGATATTTTATATAGGGCCCTGGAGTGTTCCTATGTTTAAGTCACCCTGTGTCCATTGTGGTTGCAGGGTGTGTGTAATGAGGTTGTTTAAAGGATATTGTGTAATAACAGGACGGCAGGTTAGTGTGAGTGTGTAATAACCAGTGGGGCAAGTTAGTTGGCCTGAATAAGATAGGGGTTCAGTTTAATAAAGTTTACTTTTAGTACATTAGGAGTTTATATTGATTAGCAGTACAAGTAACTTACATATATAGATATTTTGGGGTGCATCAAAGATGCAGGTTAACTTTGAATTCTGATTTTTATTCAGGTAAGGAGTGTGTTACTGGTTTTAGAGCAGACTCAATCAGTCTGTGTAAAGTCATAGGAATCCAGATATTAGTGAGAGAATCATCTTCGATTGGGAGCATTCAGGGAGAATCATTGGCTCTCTGGCGGTGCAATACGTTTAATACATAAAAGTGATGTCAGAATACTTTACTGAGAAATTCTCAAGTACCCTGACCAGTCGTGGTCCCTTTTTGAAAACCTGCAAGTGGTAAATCACATTGATTAAAGTTGGAAGTGGCTCAGAATAAGGTGGTGATGGAAGGATAAGTGGAAATGTAGTGACCTTGTCGTACTACCAAGCATCTTTCAAATCATCAGCCACTACAGGACAAAATCTTGCGCACAGTTTCCGAATCATTAGCTATTCAGAGGCCCCACAGCTTGTCCTTCTCTGAGAATTTTAGTTTTATGGGATCTATATTCAGAGTCTCTTGATTCATTAGATAACATATATTTATCCCCTTTCCCTGCTTGCTAATGATCAATCCAAAGAAGCACTATATTCCAGACTCGGAATATTCTGTGTATCATATTAAGCTGTATTGATGGGAGAGAGATTCTGTCTGCAGTTTGTGTGCGGCCTCATGTGAGTTTGTCTAGAGGGAAATAATTTATAGCTTGTGCACGTGTTAATAAACATTCTTCACGCCTTTCACATTCACACGGTTCATCTGAGGGCACTCACCAGTTGTTGACTTGCAATAGTGTAAGATTTGTCTGAGTTGCGATTTGTCGCTTCTCATCCTCGGTGGGGTATGGGTGCTGAAAGAGACAGAACAGAGCGGTCAATATGTGGAAAACCAGTTAACAGGTAGTTACGGTGAGAAAAAAACACATCTGGTAATTTGGGAAATCTTTGACGGTGGAAAAGGATTGGAAAAAGTTTATAAAACCTGACTCTGTAACCGATAAATTATTCCCTGTTGCAAGACATTGTTTAGAATTTTAAATAATTAAAAAAGACTTGTTCCACTGTGTCCCTTCACTCATCTATATAACACAAGTTAATAGAGGAGGTTCATCGGCCTGTGTGAAACACATTTCGCAAGGGCCGATACTCATCTTGCGTAATCTTTGTTGGAACATATTGCCTATTGTTATTAAACATGCTCACATTGATAGACACGATCTGATTGAAATGTATCCGATGTAGTCTTGGTTGCACCTTATTATATAATTCTGATCTCAATTATTTCAGTAGATACCCATTGGAAACATGATTCAACTTTGCCACATATTATACTGTCTGTAAATATGATATATCACAAAAATTAAACCATTAACTCTGAAAAATAGACAAGATGCCTTCTACTCCAGATCTTGCCAAACAGGGAACGGCCTTTCTAGAGAATCTTTCTAATTCATTGAAATCCACCCAAATATTTGACTTGAAATATTTATATAGATACAAAATATCTTTTATCATGGTGGACACACACACTCCATTTCAGCTTCAACTAGGAATCAAATGTAGATCAAGCAGATAGTCTATCATTTCCAGAGCCCAAAGAAAAGGACGTGATTGTTCAAGGAGCACCATTAACTTAGGTTTTGTTCTATTTAAAGTTATAGGGGACCATTTCATGTCTCCTAGAAACAGGAGTGGCAGCGAAGACGTGCCATACATACAATGAGTAAATTATAGACGGTACCATGGCTTCAATATCTTCAACATACACAGCACTAAGGACACATGCTACCAATTGACACATAAACAGACCGCTGCAGTTCAACAAAGACTGAGCAGATTCTTTGGTGCATTTTAGCCGTGTATGCGGACAGAGAATACTTAAAGGTACAAGCGTCACTTGACAATCATTTTCTTTTAAACCAGCAAACACTTTTACAAATTTGCAAACCAAATTGAAGCAAAATACACTTTGAAACGTGTGTTGCATTGTTGGGTAGGTCTCTCTGCTAGGGTAGTTTATTCAGCCCCCCTATCCTCCCATCTCAGTTTCAGAGCAGTCCAGTAATGACAGAAACAGGCCATCATTGTGCAGCAGTAGGAGAGGGAAACCCAACACCAGAGCCTGCTCTGCATGGTCACACTGATCAGACACCCTCTCTTTTCCTCCTGTCTGCATGTAACAAGTTGAACAGATCTTGAAACTCCTCATGTGTAAATCTGTCAGGCACGCCCAATGCACATTTCCTGCATTCCTAGGGATAGCACAATGATTGGTTAGATCAGTGTCTCCCCTGGAGTGAGTGTAGAAAGCACAACAAAGAAGAAGCAGGTAAATATGAAGAAAAATAAATATATCATATTTACCTGTTTTTTTTCTTTCATGCTAAATCTTGTCTCAAAGTGATGCATGTCTCTTTAAAACTTCAGAAGCCAAACCAAACCCCTCAGCTAAATTTCTAGCACTGAAGCTATGCTTATAGGACCGCAGATGGCAGCAGCGAGCTATAAATCCTCCCTTCTTGTTGTGCAGAATCCCCTTTCTGTGTTCAGGTTTGCCCTATCTCTTCTTATTAACTGTGTCTCCTGTAACAGCCTTCGCTCCAGCCTACTGAGACTTAACGTTAAAGAAAGGCTGTTTAGGATTTTACATTCTTTCAGTGCAAAGAGTTTTGTGTTTTGCCCTGGAGTATATGCCTCGGACAGCTTACTTATTGTGCTTTGTAGAAATAGACTTCCAGCAGTGAGGACTCGAAGAATCACCCTGTACGAGGGATAGAATATATTCTCTCTCTGCGGCGACTGAAACCCAGTACAAGGGCCAGGCATCTCATCAGAACTTTATTTATGGGGTTCTGAAAAATTCTAGAAAAATTCTAGAAAAATTTATGTTTTGTAAACCTGAAGCCAACACAGACGGCACTTGGAGGGTGTCAGACAATTGAAACACTAAAGGGATGTGATAATCTAAATGACATTAGCCTAAACATTCCATTGCAGTGTTAATATTTTCTTAAGAAGGTTTGTATTGTTTAACATATACATTGATACCTTCTGACAGCATCTATTAAGCCTCTCTATATAGTGCGTTACACCATTCACGGACTGGCTATTTGTCGTAATGTGAATAAAGTGCGCACCCCATGCATGTGTTACACCACTCCCATATTTAAAGGGTTACTCAAATAATTAAAAAAAATATTTCCTTTCAACTAAGCAAATAGATTTTAAAGGGAATTTAGGAAACACACACCCAGGTCCTCTATCTTTATATGAAATAAAACATTCCGTAAAGATCACACCACAGCAGACAATGTATGTGTTTAATGTCCTCTCTTGTCACCTTACGTCCTCAGCAGCCGAATGTATCCACATCTAACAATTCAAGAGGAAAAAAGAGGTCGATCCCGTGAGTTCAAAGTATACAGGAGCCCACTATACATCAGAACAACCAACACCAATATTTTGAAAGAAACCGAAAAAATGACTCTGACGCGGCTCTATTCCAACAGCGTTTGTCTATCATTTCAATACTTTTCCTGAACTTCCCTAAATGTGTATCTTTTTTCCTTAAATATTCTAAATGTATTGGCACAGGGCTTTCTCAGGGTATCGGATATGTACACCCATATATAGATAATTATTATAATTCTGTAGGACTTTTTTGTGGAAACGTTTTTTAAATCCTTAGCTAAGTTAACAATTTCGACAAAAAAAAGCAGCATTAGAAGTGAAATCTAGAGGCATCTTTTAAAAAGCAGTTATTCAAAATAAGTAATTCTGATTTTTATTCAGTTTTATTTTGGGGTATTTTTATGGCTGTCCGTAAATAATGGCTACAAAATCGGCAGTGAGCATGTTTTAACCATGAAAACTTTATACTTGGAAGATTTCATGTCTGCATTTGATTTAGTGCTAACTAGACAGTAGACATGTGCAATTCATTTTGTTCCGAATGTACATTCAGACAAATTTCACTCAATTCGGACATTCGGATGCTTACGAATGTACGAAGTTTGAATTGCCAAATTTCCAAAGTGCCGAATCGAACCGAATTGCCAAAGTTCTGAAGTGCTTCGGATTTCTGAAAGGGGCAAAACAAGTGGTTAGGGTTTAGGGTTTGGGTTTGGGGCAAAACAAGTGGTTAGGATTAGGGGTTAAGGCTAGGGTCCGCATTACCGAAGTGCCGAAGTATCGAACCGAATGTCATTGGTCCGAATTCTTGAAGCAGACACATTTTTTTACTTACCTGAATTTCCAAACCAAACCGAATTTTTGCCCATGCACATCCCAGTGATCGTAGTCTGAGTGAAACAGATTATCTGTAGACCACTGAGTCACATCGAGATGAGAAAAGGATCAATAGCCAGGTAACTACTGCTTTGGAAATCACTTGTTACATGGACCCAGAATAGGGAGAAGAAGAGAAAAGTCTTTTCCAACTAATTGTCATTTGAGAACATGTCTCCTCATGCCTACAAATGGTCACTTTGTTGATATAACTAGGCTGATTCTCCTATAGAACCGAATTGCCGAAGTTCTGAAGTGCTTTGGATTTCTGAAAAGTGGCAAAACAAGTGGTTAGGGGCAAAACAAGTGGTTAGGATTAGGAGTTAGGGTTTAGGGTTATGGTCCGAATTACCAAAGTTCCAAATTGCCGAAGTTCCAAATTGCCAAAGTGCCGAACCGAATGCCATTGGTCCAAATTGCCAAAGCAGACAAATTTTTTTACTTACCCTAATTTCCAAACCAAATTTTTGGTCAATGCACATCACTACTACACTGATCTTCACAAAAAACAAACGGCAGCTCGATTGGGATAATTTCACAGTGATCGTAGTCTGAGTGACACATTATCTGTAGACCTCTGTGTCACATCGAGATGAGAAAAGGCTCAATGGCCAGGTAACTACTGCTTTGAAAATCACTTGTTACATGGACCCAGAATAGGGAGAGGAAGAGAAAAGTCTTTTCCAACTAATTGTGATTTAAGAATATGTCTCCTCACACCTACAATAGGTCACATCATTGATATACAGTTGCAAGAAAAAGTATGTGCACCCTTTGGTATGATATGGATTTCTGCACAAATTGATCATAAAATGTGATCTGATCATCATCTAAGTCACAAAAATAGACAATCACAGTCTGCTTAAACTAATAACACACAAATAATGAAATGTTGCCATGTTTTTATTGAACACACCATGTAAACATTCACAGTGCAGGTGGAAAAAGTATGTGAACCCCTAGACTAATGACATCTCCAAGAGCTAATTGGAGTGAGATGTCAGCCAACTGGAGTCCAATCAATGAGATGAGATTGGAGGTGTTGGTTACAGCTGCCCTGCCCTATAAAAAACACACACCAGTTCTGGGTTTGCTTTTCACAAGAAGCATTGCCTGATGTGAATGATGCCTCGCACAAAAGAGCTCTCAGAAGACCTACGATTAAGAATTGTTGACTTGCATAAAGCTGGAAAGGGTTATAAAAGTATCTCCAAAAGCCTTGCTGTTCATCAGTCCACGGTAAGACAAATTGTCTATAAATGGAGAAAGTTCAGCACTGCTGCTACTCTCCCTAGGAGTGGCCGTCCTGTAAAGATGACTGCAAGAGCACAGCGCAGACTGCTCAATGAGGTGAAGAAGAATCCTAGAGTGTCAGCTAAAGACTTACAAAAGTCACTGGCAAATGCTAACATCCCTGTTAGCGAATCTACAATACGTAAAACACTAAATAAGAATGGATTTCATGGGAGGATACCACAGAGGAAGCCATTGCTGTCCAAACAAAACATTGCTGCACGTTTACAGTTTGCACAAGAGCACCTGGATGTTCCACAGCAGTACTGGCAAAATATTCTGTGGACAGATGAAACCAAAGTTGAGTTGTTTGGAAGAAACACACAACACTATGTGTGGCGAAAAAAAGGCACAGCACACCAACATCAAAACCTCATCCCAACTGTGAAGTATGGTGGTGGGGGCATCATGGTTTGGGGCTGCTTTGCTGCGTCAGGGCCTGGACGGATTGCTATCATCGAAGGAAAAATGAATTCCCAAGTTTATCAAGACATTTTGCAGGAGAACTTAAGGCCATCTGTCTACCAGCTGAAGCTCAACAGAAGATGGGTGTTGCAACAGGACAATGACCCAAAGCATAGAAGTAAATCAACAACAGAATGGCTTAAACAGAAGAAAATACGCCTTCTGAAGTGGCCCAGTCAGAGTCCTGACCTCAACCCGATTGAGATGCTGTGGCATGACCTCAAGAAAGCGATTCACACCAGACATCCCAAGAATATTTCTGAACTGAAACAGTTCTGTAAAGAGGAATGGTCAAGAATTACTCCTGATCGTTGTGCACATCTGATCTGCAACTACAGGAAATGTTTGGTTGAAGTTATTGCTGCCAAAGGAGGTTCAACCAGTTATTAAATCCAAGGGTTCACATACTTTTTCCACCTGCACTGTGAATGTTTACATGGTGTGTTAAATAAAAACATGGCAAAATTTCATTCTTTGTGTGTTATTAGTTTAAGCAGACTGTGATTGTCTATTGTTGTGACTTAGATGATGATCAGATCACATTTTATGACCAATTTGTGCAGAAACCCATATCATTCCAAAGGGTTCACATACTTTTCCTTGCAACTGTAACTAGGTTGCTTCTCATATAGAAGGGCCAAGTTTATTTGAACACAGGGAGGGTTATGGGGACATTCTTTGTTTCTCAGTCCACCTGTCGTGGACCCAATCATGCCTTTGATAACTTTGCTAAGACTTGGTTCCGGCCCTCTCTCTATATATATTAACGCACCATATGATCCATCTCTCACCTCTAATATCCACGCTGCACTCCAGAATGCCCATATTTACATTAGCACATGTTTGCCAGTGGCCACATTTACACGTCCAGCATCAGCTATGTGGCGTTGTCACTAATGGACTTTAATCAGCAGAGACAAGGAGAGGAGTGAACCTGAGGATTCTCGAAGCACCTTCAAATTTAAGGCCAGAGTGGCTGAATTGATCATTTTTCCAGTTTGGCTATTTTGGCCGTACACCGTTATTTCTCACTTCAGTGAATAACGCTGAGGGTATATTCTTCGTAGGTCTGAGAAAGGACTGATCATTCAGTGGCTGCTCGCATTCTGGCTTTCAAGAGGTTAATTGGACCACAGATGCCAAAAGCAGTAAAAATACCAATTTAAACAAAAAAAAAAGTGAGACAGTAGCAAATAATAAAGGAAGATGTGAAATATCAGAAATTCTATTAAATACATTGGCATTGGCAGCGGGTCACCGCTGGGCTAATGAATATTAAAGGTTCAGTGACATTTAAGATTTCATTAGCTCGCCCTTCACATAAAGTCATTTTTAAATGGCCAGTGGTTTTACTTTGCGACTTATTGAGATGATTTTCAACAGGGAAGCAGATTTATAGCGACGTCCTCTACAAATATACATTTATTTCATTCAAATCTTTTTACTGCTGGTATTTACAGCTACAAAATGCTGCTGGAAACTCGTCAAGTGAATATTAATTTCAAATAAGATAATAAAGGTCCGATGCAGGTGATTTCATGATTAGCTGTAATAGTGCCATGCAACAGACGCGGTGCTTCCAAGATAATCTTGTACAATTCGGCAACTTCCTAACTAATCTTGTACAATTTGGCAACTTCCAAGCTAATCTTGTACAATTCGGCAGCTTCCAAGCTAATCTTGTACAATTCGTCAACTTCCTAACTAATCTTGAACAATTTGGCAACTTCCAGGCTAATCTTGTACAATCCGGCAACTTCCTAACTAATTTTGTACAATTCGGCAACTTCCAAGCTAATCTTGTACAATTTAACAATTTCCAAGCTTATCTTGTACAATTTGGCAACTTCCTAACTAATCTTGTATAATTCGTCAACTTCCAAGCTAATCTTGTACAATTCGGCAACTTCCAAGATAATCTTGTACAATTCGGCAATTTCCAAGATAATCTTGTACAATTTAACAATTTCCAAGCTTATCTTGTACAATTCGGCAACTTCCAAGATAATCTTGTACAATTCGTCAATTTACTAACTAATTTTGTACAATTCGGCAACTTCCAAGCTAATCTTGTACAATTTAACAATTTCCAAGCTAATCTTGTACAATTTAGCAGCTTCCTAACTAATCTTGTACAATTTAGCAGCTTCCTAACTAATCTTGTACAATTCGTGAGCTGCCAAGCTAATCTTATAAAATTCAGCAGCTTCCAATCTAATCTTGTACAATTCGGGAGTTTCCAAGCTAATCTTGTACAATTCAATAGTGATACGTCATCTTGTATCCAATTCACGATACTAAGCAGAGACCTCATCTTTTACTGTGCGGAAATCTGCGAGGTTTAGACAAAGACAACAGCTGAACCTGAGAGACAAACTTGCAAAACACAAATCTCCTTTTATGATCCAAAAATAGATCTTGGACACTAACACCACCCCGCCCCCCCCCCCATTAACTATATGAAAACACCCATTAACTATATACTAGCCCCCCATTAATTGTATGAAAACACCCCATTAACTATATACTAGCCCCCCATTAATTGTATGAAAACACCCCCATTAGCTATATACTAGCCCCCCAGTAATTGTATGAAAACACCCCCATTAGCTATATACTAGCCAGCCCCCAGTAATTGTACAAGGAAACACCCATTAACTATATATCAGCCCCCCATTAATTGTGTATGAAAACACCCCATTAGCTATGGGTACTCAGCCCCATTAATTGTGTATGAAAACACCCCATTAGCTATATACTAGCCCCCAGTAATTGTATGAAAACACCCATTAACTATATATACTCAGCCCCCCATTAATTGTATGAAAACAATTCCCATTAGCTTTGGTATACTAGCCCCCCAGTACTGTATGAAAACACCCCCCATTAGCTATAGTATACTCAGCCCCCCATTAATTGGCCAGGCGAAAACACCCCCATTAGCTATATACTAGCCCCCATTAACTATATGAAAACACCCATTAACTATATACTAGCCCCCCATTAATTGTATGAAAACACCCCATTAACTATATACTAGCCCCCCATTAATTGTATGAAAACACCCCCATTAGCTATATACTAGCCCCCCAGTAATTGTATGAAAACACCCCCATTAGCTATATACTAGCCCCCCATTAATTGTATGAAAACACCCCATTAACTATATACTGGCCCCCCATTAATTGTATGAAAACACCCCCATTAGCTATATACTAACTCTCCATTAATTGTTTTCAAACAACCCATTAGCTATTTGCTAAACCCCATTCATTTCGAGAAAGGGTTATTCTAAGCACCCGGCAGAGACTTCTGCAAAACAGCTTGCCCCATAACACGAAAGCGATGTCAAGTTGCTCCTCAAAACATAATCACTACAGCAGCCTGTAGTGGCTATGGTGTTTGGAGTAACCCTTTAACTCCCGAAAGAATTAACATAATGGACAAATTCCTTTTCTACCCTGCCCCCATCTACATCCTGGGTCATTTGCAACCCTGCCCCCCTTCTACCTCTTGGGTCACCAACTACCCTGCCCCCCCTCTACCTCCTGAGTCATTAGCTACCCTGTCCAGTATACTCAGTGATGTTTTACTCTGTGTCCAGTATACTCAGTGCTGCTTTGCTCTGTGTCCAGTATACTTGGTGCTGTTTCGCTCAGTGTCCAGTATACTCATAGCTGTTTCGCTCTGTGTCCAGTATCCTCAGTGCTGTTTCGCTCTGTGTCCAGTATACTCAGTGCTATTTCGCTCTGTGTCTCTTCGAAACAGCACTGAGGATACTGGACACAGAGCAAAACAGCACTGAGTATACTGGACACAGAGCAAAGCAGCACTGAGGATACTGGACACAGAGCGAAACAGCACTGAGTATAGTGGACACCGAGCAAAACAGCACCGAGTATACTGGACACAGAGCAAAACAGTACTGAGTATACTGGATACAGAGTGAAGCAGCACTGAGTATACTGGACACAGAGCAAAATAGCACTGAGTATACTGGACACTGAGCAAAACAGCACTAAGTATACTGGACACAGAGCAAAGCAGCACTGAGTATACTGGACACAGAGCGAAACAGCACTGAGTATAGTGGACACCGAGCAAAAAAGCACAGAGTATACTGGACACAGAGCGAAACAGTACTGAGTATACTGGACACAGAGCGAAACAGTACTGAGTATACTGGACACAGAGCGAAACAGCACTGAGCATACTGGACACAGAACGAAACAGCACTGAGCATACTGGACACAGAGCGAAACAGTACTGAGTATACTGGACACAGAGCGAAACAGCACTGAGTATAGTGGACACCGAGCAAAAAAGCACAGAGTATACTGGACACAGAGCGAAACAGTACTGAGTATACTGGACACAGAGCGAAACAGTACTGAGTATACTGGACACAGAGCGAAACAGCACTGAGCATACTGGACACAGAGCGAAACAGCACTGAGCATACTGGACACAGAGCGAAACAGCACTGAGCATACTGGACACAGAGCGAAACAGTACTGAGTATACTGGACACAGAGCGAAATAGCACTTAGGATACTGGACACAGAACAAAGCTGAACGTGGCTTTGTTTAGTGGTCACAGGGCTGAAAGTGGCTTTGTTTAGTGGTCACAGGGTTAAATGTGGTGTTTACTGGTGGCAGGGCCAAGCACCGCTTTGTTTACTAGTCATAGGGCTTTTCTTATTGGTTACGTAGCTAAATGACTGTCAGATGTGCTAAAATTTGGAGTGAAACCTCCCTAAACCCAGCTTCAAGCATCTAATTAGGACAGGCTGTAGAGAACACCCCAGAGTCTCCACCTAACTCCACTAATTGCAGGAATGTGTGTGAAGTCTACATGTTAAAAGAGAAACATCCCCGAATGCAGTTTAATTCTTTCAATTCTAGGCAGTTTATGAGTGAATTTATACTGCGTCCAATTCTACTGTATAATTCACCCAGTATAATATATTAAGACATTTAACCAGTAACATTCTGGAGCTATTGCAACCATATTCCTTCATATTATAGTACAAATCTCACAAAATGGTTTGCAAAATAAACACACATAAACCTGGCCCCCTATCAGGTAAAGACAGTCATGTTTAATTTAATTATTTCCATGATTTAAGGAAGAAGAGAGTCAGATTACAGTGTCTACTGTAATCTGTAATATCTAGTTTGTATTGTAAGGTTGTAGACGTAGTCAGGGCCACCATCAGGGGGTGACAACCTTGACGGGCCCCCCATTCCTAATATGCACACATATATAGTGATTAAGGCTTTATATCAGGACCACCTGATGGGCATATGTCTTCAGGGGCCTGGTCACGCAATTAGAGATCCACAGCGCTGATCCCTGTAATTATCATGGCAGTGCTGGGAATGAAGTGAGCGTCGGTCTCTTCCTCCTAGCTAACGTGTGCGGGAGAGGAGAGCCAGGCGCTGACTCCCACCAGCTCAAGCCAGCGGAGGCCACCCATCTGCACCCAAAAGGTAAGAAACAGTGGCTAAAAAATGACCAGCACTCCTGATGATCCCGGGCAATGGCTGCCGGTTCAAACATACGTCGGGTGCATACTGACGTGGCTCCTGGACCAGACGGTTGTTAGACTTCACAAACCTCTTCCTGATAGAACTTAAAATCTTTTCAGCCACTGGTCCAGCTAGGACTAGTTTATTTTTTTTTAATTTTATCTCCTTTGGTTATCTCCCACATACAATTTTTAACTTAAGAACTTCTTTCTTACTTCAACTCAGTGTGATAGGAGTGTGGGTGGTGTGGTGTGGTGGTGTGGGTGGGGGGCATTATCCCATTTCAATCACAAGCTGTTTGATCCTGTTACTTTGGACTTACAACATGAGGGGAACAAGTGCCGGCTGTCAAATTTGTAGGGACTCGCAGTTTAGCTAATTTAAGACTATAATAAGGAACTATATTTAAGGAGATACATGGGCCATGACCCTCTACTTTAGGATTGATTATTATACGTTTTTTTTCAACAATTATTGTCTCAATAGAAGCCTAATCACCAGATTGCAGCCTCTATACTGAATAACTGTTCATAGATGCTGATACTTTGGAGTTTTTCAAACAGTTACATTTTGTTTCCAATACTCACAGTATGTATAGTAGGAGTTACCTAATTGGCTGTTTTGCTCTGAGTCTAAAGTTATATGTTAAGTGCCACTTGCTATCTATGTATTTTTTTGTTTTGTCTTCGAGTATATATACGCTATTTATTATGTATGCTCCATTGTTTTTATACATCCCAATATAAGGGAATGATAAACTACTTTTATATTTTATTAATAAAAGTTACATTTTAAGACTCTATTGATATCTACCCACCACCCTCTAGATATTCTATTCATTTAAGGGCTAAAACCCCTTCATAACTTAGTGGTGATGCATCTCCACAAATTATGATTATCAGTTGATTAAAGACAGATAGGAAATATCCCTTTCTTTCTAACAAATTACCAACATGTGTGTGTCAGCGTGTCTGTGTATGTATCTGTGTGCACGTGAGTGTATGTGTGTATCAGTCTGCACAAGTGTATGTGTGTGTATCTGTGTGTCAGTGTGCACCTAAGTGTATGTGTGTGTATCTGTGTGTATGTGTTTATCTGTGTGTATTTGTATGTCAGTGTGTACCTAAATGTGTGTATTTTTGAATCTGTGTTTAAGTGTGCTCTGAGTGTATCAATGTGGGTGTATCTGTCAGTGTGTGTATCTCTATGTGCAACTACAGGATTCCATGCCCTAGTGAACTAGATTACGTTCGGGGGAATTCTCCCGAACATAGACCTGCTTTCATGCACATGCACCATTTCCCCCCCAAAATAAGACATCCCCTGAAAATAAGCCCCAGTGGGTTTCTTCAGTGGGTCAAAGTAATATTTTCACGGAAAGGTGGTATGTGTCAGTGTAACTATGTGCCAGTGTGTCTGTGTGTGTATATCTGTCCGTTTATGTATTGACCAGTAAGGGTTATTGTAATACCCAGAGAAATCAAAATACAAACTTTTCCTATTGTGCTGCTGACAACTCCCACTGCAACTCCAAGTAAAGTAATCCACAAAAATAGAAAAACTGAGGGCAGTGCAAACAATTGCAAATGCACACACTAAGTGCTACAAAATATTTATTTACAAGGACATAAGGTACAAATGTTTCGGGTTATCCCCTTTATCAATGCATGTCCTTTACAGTTTCTGTATTTGTGTATCTATGTGTCAGTGTGTTTACCTGTATGTCTGTGTGTATATATATCTGTCAGTTTGTGTCTGTGTGTATGTATCTATGTGTCAGTGTGTGTCTGTGTATCTGTATATGTGTTAGTGTGTGCGTGTTTATGTGTATCAGTGTGTGTGGCAGTGTCACACAAATGCAGGCCTGCATTAAAACACCAATATTCACATACACATACTCCATACCAAAACATTATTATTATTATTTTATTATTTATATAGCGCCATCAGACTCCGTAACGCTGTACAATAGGTTTACTAACAGACATGTAATTATAGCCAGACAACTGGACGTACGGGAACAGAGGGGTGGAGGGCCCTGCTCCATGAGCTTACATTCTAGAGGGAATGGGGTATAGTGACAAAGAGGGTAAAAGTAGGGGTACGAAGTAGGTTATTAGAAAAGTATTAATTGAGGGCTTAGTAGGTAATTTTTGACAGTTGCAGGAGAGGAGTCATGGAGGCTGGGGGATGAAAACTTACTAACAGTTTAATTGATATGCTTTCTTGAAGAAGTGAGTTTTCAATGATTTTTTGAATGAATGGAGACTGGGTGAAATTCTTACGGAGAAGGGAAGGGAGTTCCACAGAAGAGGTGCAGCCCTGGAAAAGTCTTGGAGGCGAGCGTTAGAGGAGGGAGTACGGACAGAGGATAGACGTAGGTCTTTGGCAGAGCGTAGGGGCCTCGATGGGACATACTTGTGTATTAGGGAGGATAGGTAGGTTGGAGCTTACATTTAAACACAAAGAAACTGCATTTTTGTGGACGGGCTTTGGGGCAGGCACTGTGGGTGGACTGGGGGCTGGCCCAAGTTAGGCCCAGACCTTGAGCTTTGTCATGGGCCCCAAAATTTCTAATGACAGCCCTGTGTTCTGAATGTAGTGAACGATTGTAGCTGTAGTGTTATGTTTGTAGTGTAAGATTGTACTTGTAGTGTTCTACTGTAGTGTATGGTTGTAGCTGTAATGTTCTGTTTGGAGTATATGCTTGTGGCTGTAGTGTCCTGCTTGTAGTGTAATATTGTAGCTTCAGTGTTCTGTTTGTAGTGTAAGGTAGTATTCTGCTGGTAGTGTGGGATTGTAGTGGCAGTGTTCTGTTTGTAGTGTAAGGTAGTAGCTGTAGTGTTCTGTTTGTATTGTAAGGTAGTAGCTGTAGTGTTCTGTTTGTAGTGTAAAGTTGTAGTTGTATTGTAAGGTTGTAGCTGTAGTGTTCTGTTTGTAGTGTAAGGTTGTAGCTGTAGTGTTCTGTTTTTAGTGTAAGGTTGTACCTGTCGTGTTCTGTTTGTAGTGTAAGTTTGTAGCTGTAGTGTTCTGTTTGTAGTGTAAATACGTAGCTTCTAGAAGTTAGCTCAGGAGTTTGGCAAACCTTTATCTGTGTTCTAGAAACAAATGAGTTAGCATTTCTTCTTGCTTGTTTGCTCATGTATACTCCGTCTTAATTTCCCCTTCGTCTGAGACAGTTTAATTTACCAGGGAATTTATGTCTTCGTTAAAGACTCAGCTTCCTGATGGCTTTTAATGGGCGACTTTAATGTTCTTCATGCGGTTGCCTTGTACAATCAAGCATTGAGGCAGGATGCAGCACAAATAAAATCAGAGACTTCAAAATAAGCAAATTCCTTTTAAAGGGAAACTAAAGTCTTTCGGAGAAAGTTTGAGGGGCTTCCACTGAAATGTCTGGGAGATTTATGGCTCTTTAGCGCTAACAAATAAACCTTTTATCCCAAGCGATTATGGATGATATCTACATTGGTGAATATGAATTTTTCCATGATATTGCAGGATTGAATTTTTCACTTATTTTTTTCACAGTTTTGGTCAGTTGGAGACATTCAAGAATTTCCTTACAAAAGATATTAGATATTTGGAAATTTGGATTTTTGTTGGTAGATGGAGTAAAAGGAAAATTTAAAAAAAGTGCAAGTTATTCAATGATCTACAATTATGGAAAACTGAGAAGGGAAAAAAATTATGCCAGAATGGCCAAGATAAATTGGGTAAATCTTCCATTGTATTTATTTATTATTAATATATTCAAATCAAAGACAATAAAAATTTAAAAAAAATAATAACTCACTGGGAAGACAGATGTCACAGTTAAAGCAGCTCAAATTTGGCCATTTATAAGCTGTATTTAGGATAATTGGCCATTTGTGTGCTGTATTTGGGATAATCGTGTTTAGTCATGACGGTGATGTGTACTGCACTGAGCCTCTCGTTCTTACCATCAGATGCTGGAAGAGCCACGATCGCATGATGTTGGTGGCCTGTTTAGGAAGGACTCCACGCTTGTTCTTAGATTTTTTGTCTTCACTGTCAAGCAATGAGGTCAGTTCCAAGTTAACCTAAGGGTCAGGAGAAGTCAAAGGCAGAGAGAAAGCTTTGTCATTAACGCAGGAAAAACCAGACTGAAAATTCTACGTGCCAAACTAGCAAAACATAAACAATGCGAGAATTTTTAAAGCCATGCTGTGTAATTGGCTTCTTGTTTCTCACTAGACATCATAGTAAATAAGCCAAAACAGCATTGGTGAGAAGACGGAGATTGGCACTATATTTCACTTTGGTCATTCCCCACCTAAATCCCAAACACGTTTATCCCATGAGTACCATTACATAAGGAAAATAAAAAGCTGAAACGATGGCTTGCTCATACAGAGGGAACGTGCCGAAAGTTTACTCTGGACGTCCCTTGTAGGTGGGCTTAGCCCGACGGTATCGATTCTCTCTCTAAAGGAACACGTGGGCTAAAACCGGATGGATGCCTAAGCGGGGAGTAGATGAAGGGTGTATTACTGAATGTTCTGGACAAATTACACTGTAACCCCAGGTACCATAGCTTTATTTATTCTATACAATTCATACACCTTATGAGAAAGCCACAGCAACTCTGACCTGTGTCGGAAGACATGACAAATCCTGAATTTAGGCCGCGCGACACAGAACTTGCTACAGAAACACCCTGATCATAAATAAATGGCTCACATTTTGGATCACAATACGCCTTGCCCCCTGCGCTTTACCTTACCCAGACCGCGTTTCACATTACAGCATTATTATTACAGTGATAGTCGCGTCAGTCACAACGGGAACCCCTGAATTACAAACATGACAAAACTCCAAACAGAAAGGAAAAATTAATCAGCTGAAGGAAAAGCAGGACCCGCAGAAAGCCGTGTTAATATCCAAAATCCACGCATTAATCCTTTATAGTGCAATGGACAGAGATGGCTCAGTGCAATACGTGGGATTTTCAAAAATGTTTATAAAAAAAAGATTTTAATCTCTCAAGAGACAATAAATGCGATTGTGGTGGATATTACTGTTCCAAAATGAAATAATCTCGTGTCACCCTAAAATATGTTATCTTCCCATAAAACCTACTCGCCACTCTCTGTTCATATGCATTAATATAAATAATAATCATAGTGACACTATGTCACTGAACCAAAAGGGAAATAATAAAAAACACAAAGCAATAAACATTATTATGACATATACAGGATTTATTCAACTATTGTTTGTGAACAATCCAGCCTAAAAATAGTCCTTATAACATGCGCATCCTACTGTTTGAACCAAATACTTTCTTCATATGAAGAATACTGCGCAGTTTGCGCTTGTTAACAGTTTCAGTTTTAGAAAGTTAACAAAATAAGCATTTACAGCAGTGGTAGTCAACCTTTTTCTACCTACCGCCCACTAATGCATCTTTTTGGTTGAAAAACTTTCCTTACCGCCCACCAGTTTTTGCGCAAGTGCAGAATATTTTTTCGAAAGGAGGGTGTTTTAAAAAAATAAATAAATGTACCTACATTTATCTTTTTATTTCTACTTAATGCATGTATTTCTACCCCATTCCCTCTAGAATGTAAGCTCAATGTTTTTAACTTTATAAAGTTTAATGAGAAAACAAAAAAGTAAATTGAAATTACCTTTACTAGTGATTAATGAGATCCTTGAGGTTGATGCTGCGAGACTAAATATTTGATATCTGGTTCGATTTTCGTAAGGAACAAACAAAGGTCTCCTCTTTCGGTGATATTCAGACGACTTCTCTGTTTACGCATAATATGATTTCTCATCTGTGCGTCAGCTCCCCTCCTCTCCCTCCTCAATTCCCCTCCCCACCTTCTCCCCCCCCCCTTTTTAAATGTTTTAACCTTCCTTATAGCAATGCCCAGTAGGAAGGCTGAGCTAGGTATCCCACTTTCTATTACTTACTATAGCTCACTATAACAGACACATACATACAAACAGACAGGCACACATACATACAGACACACACACACACAGACATGCATACAGACACACACATACAAACACACACACATAAGACATACATACAAAGACACATATGCACATACAGACAGACACAAGACACACATACATACAAAGACACATACACACACGACACATACATACAAAGACAAGACACACATACATACACACATATATAGACAGACACACACACACACACACACACAGAGACACATACAAAGACACACATACATACAGACACACACAAGACATACATACAAAGACACATACACACACAACACATACAAAGACAAGACACACATACATGCACACATACATATATACAGACAGACACACACACGCACATATATATAGACAGACTCTCACACACACACACACGACACATACAAAGACACATACATAAGACACACATACATATACACACATACAGACACATACATACAGACAGAAACACACAAGACATACATACAAAGACACATACACAAACAAACACACACAAAATATTTTAGTTACCCTCCTGTTTCCTATCTTTTAGGTGCAGGAGGGTGACTTTCCCTAGGGTCCAGTGGTGGCTCAGGTGGATGGGAGTCAGAGTTCCTACTCTGACTCCCTCCTCCTTCCACCCGCGCGGTCTGTGTGTTAGCTGGGAGGAGTGACGTGCAGTCACTTCTTCCCAGTGTGTGATGTAATCACAGGGGGCCCGGTCACGCTGTTAAAGCGCCCAGCGCTGACCGGGCCCCCTCACAATCCACATCCATCGGTGGCCCTGACAGCATGGGCCAATCGATGGTACCCTCCATATGCGGCCCCGGCGGTTAGCCACGCGGCCCGGGGCCGCAAGTGGTGATGGCGGTACCTGGTCGCAGGGGTACCTCCGGCTCACACTCGCCCGCCCACCCAATCTCTCAAAATTAGAAAATCCCTACCGCCCACCTGGAATCCTGAAACGCCCACTAGTGGACGGTAGGGACCAGGTTGACGACCCATGGTTTACAGGGAACATGGGAGATGCCCTCCTTCCGCTGACAGAACCTTCTCTTTGAGAGAACTGACTGAAGATTAAAATAGGTAAAAGAAGAACAATTGCAAGTTGTAGAAATTGAGTTGTTTGCTTAACTTGGTAACAATATAATGGAATATACTGTGTCCAGAAACCATAGGACAGTCAGAATTTTATTTAAAAGAATTAAGATTTAATCAGATCCTTTTGTGTGGGTTTCGCCAGAGGAAAAATTTGAAAAATACTACAAACTTGGTGACTGATCATCACATGAAAAGCAATGCATTGTGAACATTTTGAATATCTGCGTCTATGTATTGTGAAGAAATCTCACACAGCTGCGTTTATGTTGTCAGAATTGAATCCACAGGGAGTGCTGCATTGTGTGTGGAAGGGATTCACCCTCATTCAGAAACTACATGGAAGAGAGACTAGGGCCCTTCCTAACCCATCGCTGAATGTTGGGCCCTTCCTAACCCATCACTGAATGCTGGGGCCCTTCCTAACCCATCCCTGAATGCTGGGACCCTTCCTAACCCATACCTGAATGCTGGGGCCCTTCCTAACCCATTGCTGAATGCTGGGGCCCTTCCTAACCAATTGCTGAATGCTGGGGCCCTTCCTAACCCATCACTGAATGCTGGAGCCCTTCCTAACCCATCACTTAATGCTGGGGCCCTTCCGAACCCATCACTGAATGCTGGGGCCCTTCCTAACCCATCGCTGAATGCTGGGGCCCTTCCTAACCCATCACTGAATGCTGGGGCCCTTCCTAACCCATCACTGAATGCTGGAGCCCTTCCTAACCCATCACTTAATGCTGGGGCCCTTCCTAACCCATCACTGAATGCTGGGGCCCTTCCTAACCCATCACTTAATGCTGGGGCCCTTCCTAACCCATCACTGAATGCTGATGCCCTTCCTAATCCGTCACTGAATGATGGGGCCCATCCTAACCCATTGCTGAATGCTGGGGCCCTTCCTAACCCATCCCTGAATGCTGGGGCCCTTCCTAACCCATCACTGAATGCTGGAGCCCCTTCCTAACCCATCCCTGAATGCTGGGGCCCTTCCTAACCCATCACTTAATGATGGGGCACATCCTAACCCATCGCTGAATGCTGGGGCCCTTCCTAACCCATTATTGAATGCTGGGCCCCCCTCCGTCACTCATTGATTTTCTATTTCTTACAGGATGAGGCGGTCACCTAAAGACATTTTTTACATACATAAATGTTTTTAATACACATTTGTATTCCTACTGCTATAGTGTTCCTTTAAAAATAGATGATCATTTCCCTTGCTGTACCTGGATTCCTGCAGAACATTATAAATTATCCTCATTATAAATAGGATCACAGACCTGGCACGTGGCCCAAATGACAAGTTTTGTCCAATGAAATACACAAGGTTTATCAACAAATGGTTGGATGTACTAAAATATTTAATAGGTAATTTTTTTTCTAAAAACAAAGGTTTGATATTGACGTCAGCGTGTGTATTGAAAGTTATACACTAAAGATAGAATTGTCAAAAATTCTTCACTTTGAATTCCCTGACAGTGAATTTAGGGCGTAAATCTGTGTTTTCAGAAAGAATGGTGCATTCATAGATGATCCTTCCAGTGGAGGTGGTATGAGGACTAACATGGCCGATCTAGTCTGACAATTGAAATGTTAATAAAGTGTGTAGGGAACTGCACTCACTCCCATCAGTCTGAGCCAGGGTGCTTATCTGTACCGGAACCAAGACACCAGATTCCTGAATTTGTAAAAAACAAAAATGGTCCAGGCACTCATTGGTTCAAAAAAGGCACTTTAATGGAACCAAAGCAACGTTTCGACCGTGAAGGTCTTTTTCAAGCTCAGCTCAGCTTGAAAAAGACCTTTACGGTCGAAATGTTGCTGTGGTTCCATTAAAGTGCCTTTTTTGAACCAATGAGAAATTGAAACGTTAGACTGTGTGTGTGTGGGAAGAACGGGGGAAAGGGAGAGTGCTGGGGGGATTCCCCACAAAATATCTAGTATATACCCCTAGTCAGGATGGTGTAGCTCTTACAAATCATATGTTTTACTTTTTAAGAAATATAGGAAAAATTTAACATTTTAAAGACGTGTCTTTTCTTCCCATAGCTTTTTGGAATATTCTGTAAGCGGCACATATTTGTTATGAAAGGTTGTTACACTTAGATTTTATTTGGTTTCTGCACTGAAGTGCATGGGGTCGGTATTCCCTTTAAATGACAAGGGGTAATGTGAGGCCTCCCTCCCACTAACATGTACAGATAATTTGTTTTAAAGATGGGTGAGTGACTTTGGCAATGTCAAGACCTATAGGTGTGCTTACCATCAGATAAAAATGAATAAAACTCCCATTCTCTCTCTATTTACTCCCCCCGTTAGTGAGTGACATTATTACAGATGCAGGGATATTTCTCTGTCCTTACTGTCTGACCCTGCTAACTGTGAATTAAGGGAAGAAATGGCTTCCCGTGAGCGATGTCCCTGTCATGTGGCGCTCTATATTTGGCAGCCAGGAGAAGGTTCCGATGGACAGATGCTGTGTGTTAGTTCATCTGCTCAGCCCCCTGGGGGAGCTGTGAAACGTTTCACATGGAAAGACTGACCTGAATTATTACTAAAGAAAGTTAGGTCTCTGGAGGCCAAACTACTGCTCATTTAAGAATGCATGCTACCAGCCCATCAAGCACCGTTACGGATAAACAAAACCAGCATCAACAATTTGTCTGGCTCTACATCCACCTTTCAGTTCCTTCCAAGGATAAAGCACAGAACGATTCTGAGGACTCGACAAAGTGTCTCCAGAAAGCCCTGGAGACACCTGGCAGCTCGGAACATTATAATTTGCTCATATATATAATTTTGATCATCTATCACTTCAGACTAGGTTTTTTGCCTTCTTTTGGATCCACAGCAAAAACATATGTGAGAAAGGCTGAACTTTCAGCTATGTAATTATGTAATACCATGATCCAAATAAAGGCTAGCACTCACAAATCTCCCTCTGGCCCGGTGTTAATAGTATGGGACAGTGCACCAATCACACAGCCCTGTTTACAGACACAGAGATACTATGCACATTGTATTGAAGGCCAACAGTTAGTACAAAGACGGTTAGAAGCTCTGCAAAGTGTTTATCCAGTAAGTATCCAAGACCTCCAAGTATATTGAACACTTGATAGGACCACCAAGAACATTCTTTTAACAGTAAAATAGATGAGACCTACAAGATGTCATGTGAGGTGAGGACCATGCATATCCATTACTAGAAACAGGCAAATCATTGTTTTTCTGTGTAATTTCTAGGCTCTCATTGTTATCCTGTCTGCATTGGAAGAGACTGGTTATCTCCATCAGCCTGGACTCTCAAGATAAATCTGTAGGTCTCCTAAGTCAACTGGGACTTAATTTAAGCAAGGACAGATAATGGTACCTTGCACAACCTTGTACAACTTAACGTCCATAAACCTGGCATTATCAACCACCACTGAAATAACACGTTACCATCATCTGGAAGTGTAGGGTTCTGTTTATTTTAATTAGATAATGTATTTGACAAAACAAGAAAAAAATATTCCAATGTTTTGTTTAAAACAATCTATCAAGATTATTAAAGGGACACTCCAGGCTCCCACACGTTAGATGCACTGTGTAGGTTAAGTTACAGTTTGTTATACTGGGTGGGTTTATATTATTAAAGGGACACTCCAGACTCCCACACACAGTAGGTACATTGTGTAGGTTAGGATACTGTTAGTTATATTGGATGGGTTTATATTATTAAAGGGACACTCCAGACTCCCACACACAGTAGGTACATTGTGTAGGTTAGGTTACTGTTAGTTATATTGGATGGGTTTATAGTATTAAATGGTCACTCCAGGATACATTTGTTGTATCATGTCATATGATGGTAACACCATGGTAACACCAGGACATGTTATATGGTGATATATATTTATACACTCAACAGCCACAACATTAAAACCACCTATCTCAAATGGTGTAGGTACCCCTCATGCTGCCAAAACAGCTCTGATGCATGTCCTGTGGGGTCTGGCATAAAAAAATTAGCAACAAATCCTTTAAGGCCCGCAGGTTGCAAGGGTGGGGCTCCATGGATCGGATTTGTAATTCCAGCACATCCCACAGATGCTCAATCTGATTGAGATCTTGGGAATTCAGCAGCCAAGGCAATACCTTGGACACTTGGTCCTGTTCCTCAAACCATTCCTGGCCAATTTTTGCAGTGTGCAGGGTGCATTATCCTACTAAAAGAGGCCACTGCTATCAGGGAGCACTATTGTCTTGAAGTGGTATACGTGGTCTGCAACAATCTGTAGGTAGTTGCTATGTGTCAAAGTAATATCCACATGAATACCAGGACCCAATGTTTTGGGCCAGCAGAGCATTGCTCAGAGCAATGCCATCTCTTCCACATTTAAATGACACACACACCCCCAGCCATCAACTTGATCTAAAAGAAACCGTGATTCATCAGACCAGGCAAACTTCTTCCATCACTCCATGGTCAAGTTCTGATGCTCATGTTCCTATTGAAGGTAGGTAGGGGTTGTCATGGGCACTCTGACCGGTCTGCGAATACGCAGCCCCATACGCAGCAAACTGCGATGCACTGTGTGTTCTGACACCTTTCTATAATAGCCAGCATTACGTTTTTGAACAATGTGTGTTACAGGAGCTCTTCTGTGTGATCAGACCAGATGGGCTAGCCTTCGTTCTCCACATGCATCGATGAACCTTGTGTGCCCATGACCCTGATGATGTTTTACCGTTGTCCTTTTTTGTTTTATTTATATTGTCCTTCCTTGCCCCACTTTTGGTAGGTACTAAACATACCCCACAAAAGTTGTTGGTTTGGAGATACTCTGACCTAGTCGTATAGTCACCACCACATGGCCCTTGTCAAAGTCACTCAGATCTTTTCACTTGGCCATTTTTCCTGCTTTCAACGCATACAATTCAAGAACTGACTGTTCACTTGCTGACCAATATATAATGATATAATCAATGTTATTCACTTCACCTGTCACTGGTTTTAATGTTGTGACTGATCAGTATGTGTATATAGTAATAATACACTTTACATGGTAACATTGTGACAGGTTGGATGGTAATAATGAGATACATTATTTGGTTATATGAGGCCTCACCTGTGCGTTTTGGATCTGAATTGCCCCTTGTGTTAGGGCTTGAGTTACCACTTGACCCTGGGATGTTACCATGGCAACAGGCTGGTACAGAGCTCCACCTATTGATTCAAACACACAGAGAAAAATGAAGGCATATGGAGGCATATAAAGTACACAAAGCAGAATAATGAGAGTGAATTAAATACTGAGTTCCAGGTGATTGTTAAATGGAAATTATACAAAGAAGAAATAAAAGTATAATTCCTGGAATCAAAAGAATCAATGCTTTCACCTAAATTTTGGCATTTACTGTACTGAATAAAGACTGCCTCCTGAGGGGGTATGAGAACTATATATTTGGTAGGATGGGGTGCTCCTATTTATATATATATATATATGTTTTATATTTGTTGTATATTACATAGTTACACAGTTGTCTAGGTTAAAAGAAATACTAAAGTCCATCAAGTTCAATCTTGAAGCCTATTCTTTGATGCTGTAGATCCGATATAATACAAATACTCAAATGTAGAAGAACCCAAACCCAATACTCAATGTAGAAGAACCCAAAACCACATCAAATCTGCTAAAGGAAAGGTATAATGTATTACCGGGCCTTAGAATGGCTGGATTTCACGTAAAGAGTAGTCAAGGAGAAAGCCAAGGTGAAACATAGGTGAGTACAGCGTAAACGGTAAGACAAGACAAGGTCAGGAACACAGAAAGCAGAGAAACAAATAAACAAGCCAAAGTCAGTAACAAGAAATCCAAAATATATGAAGCGCACTCTTGGGTACACGAGAACCACAACAGGGCAACATGCAACTGAACCAGTACCATTGGTCTACATCCCTGTAGTGCGCCTAAAGACCTGAATTCAGCTTTTCTCTTCGGGCGAACATCGGCGCAACTTCTCACAAATAGACGCCGTCTGATGGGGGAGTTCCAGAACGGGTGTGACAGATTCTAATTTTACTAGTAACCATTTGTGTGGAACTGTATCAAAAGCCTTAGCAAAATCCAGGTAGATGACATCCACTGGAACACCATGAGCTATATTTCTACTAACAAACTGTGATTTTATATGGTTGAATGCATGGAAGCATTTTACTCACATAAGGACATAAGGATTGTTAGAACGTAATGTGGATCGTATATCCATTTAGTGGAAACATTCAAGCAAAGATAAATACAGCTGGAAGGAGGCAGAGCATATGGAGAGACATAGATTGGTGCACATCAGAGGCAAGGAGACACGCTTAAAAAAGAGACAATAGGACGGAAGAATCAGTGCTATTTATATGGGACATGGGTAGTGGAACTATGGCATTTTATGAATGCTGTGTTATTGTATTTGCTTTTATTTGGTCCCTGAGGAAGCTCGTTAAGGAAGAAATGCTTTCTTTGTTTTCCATATCTCTTTACCTTACCGGAGTACCCGCTTGATGGATAGATAAGTTGCCTGGATGGGCATTTGGTTCTAGCCCCCTATACATCGGTGGAGGCACCTTTAATGGAGTGAAACATAACTATTTCACGTGAGTGCAACCACATGTTTTGACTGTATTACACTATGTTGTGTGTTTTTCATGCATACAGCTGTATCCTCTAATAGTTAATATAAGTGTAATATGTATGTTGGCTGATTATGATTGTGTGTGTGTGGGGAGGGGGGGTGCTGGAAGTGAATGAGTCAGAGTGTTGCCACGGTAACCTGGCAATTTAAATTGCTCCCTTCAATAATTTATTTAGCATATGGCAGAATTGTCAATATACGAAATAATGGCTTTGCAATGAGGAAACTCCTGGATAAAAGGGACCATGGCAACTTTGGTAGTTCCACCATTGCCTTAATAAACATTATCAATATATAGTGTTCCGGTGCCTGTACAGTGCACATTAAGGACTATTGAGAAACATGCATTCCCCCTATCTATGACCTTGTTTCATGATGTTCTTCCTTTAACTGAATTCCTACAATATCTGTTTGCCATCTTTGGAGTTGGCGGCATAGAGTGTACATAGTAATTGGAGCCGATGCCAGGGTGAAAAGGATAGTCTTTCTGAATCCTTTGAGATGACAATGGACCATTAAAAGGCAGTGCCAGGCAGTTTATTAAACATGCATTGGAACTGATCTTTTACAACATTCAATCACCTTTCACTTTCCTCTTCAACCCATCATGCACTGCACAGCATTTGGGAAGAAATGGTGGCTATTAAACATTCATTAGAGGATATCACTTTATAGACCGCATGAAAATTGCTTTAAAAGAAAGTATTCTTTGAGTTTCTAAACCCTGTGATCTTTATACAGCACCGTGAAACATGGTGTTTAAATAATAGCAATTATTTTTGAAGTACATAAATTCTAAAAACAACCCAAAAATGTAAGTACAATGATAACAGAGATGGGCGTGTTAGTTAATGAAGACCAGGAAAAGGCAGACATTTTAAATCTCTATTTTCCCACATTATATTTTAAGGAGGATCTTAGATCAAAAGATATGCAAATGATTGCTGCAAAAAAATGTGCAGCAAAATTGTGTTTGGATGACTCAAGACAAGGTGCTACACAGCTAAAGAAAGTAAATGTAAACAAAGCTCTGGGGCCTGACAGTATTCATCCATAAGTACTTAAGGAACTAAGTGTAGAAATAAGTAAAGCTCTGTATATAATCTTTCTAGATTCTTTTATGTCAGGAATTGGAGGAAGGCAGATGTGGTTCCTATATTCAAAAAGAGTTCAAAATCATTGCTTGGAAATTATAGACCTGTGAGATTAACTTCTGTGGCTGGGAAAGTATTTGACGGGTTATTAAGGGATAATATTCAGGAATTCATTCGGAAGAATATTTTTATCAGCATGATTTTATGAAACAGATCATGTCAAACAAATTTAATTGCATTCTACGAAGAAGTAAGTAGAGGTATAGATCAGGGTGTTGCTGTGAATATGAGCTACTTGGATTTTGCAAAGGTGTTTGATACGGTTCCTCACAAAAGGTTAGTGTTAAAATAAATTGTAAGGAAGATGAAAATTCTTGTTCTTGGGTAGAACATTGGCTTAAAAAGAAGAGTACAGAGAGCTATCATTAATGGTACATTTTCAAGCTGGACAAAAGTGGTAAGTGGTGTCCCTCAGGGTTCTGTTTTAGGTACATATTTATAAATGATCTTGAAATAGACAATGAAAGCCATGTTTCAGTGTTTGCAGATGACACAACATTCTGTAAAGTAATAGAATGTGAGTAAGATATTACCTGGCTGCATAGGGATTTGGATAGACTGGGGAACTAGGAACTCAAATGGCAAATTAAATTTAATTTAGAAAAATGCCAAGTTATGCACTACAAGGTAAAGAGTGCACTAGCAACTTACACCCTGAATGGAAGCGAATTAGTGATAACAACACACGAGAAGGATTTGGGAATTGTTATAGACAACAAATTATTCAACAAGGTGCAATTTCAATCAGCAGTGGAGAAGGTCAGTAAGGTATTGTTATGTATAAATAGGGGCATTAATTCTCGGGATTAAAATATAATTTTTCCTCTTTATAAATCGCTGGTAAGACCACATATTGAATATGCTGTGCAATGTTGGCCACCTGTTCTAGAGAAGGATATTATAGCACTAGAAAAAGTGCAGAGACGGGCTACAAAATTGATAAAAGGGATGGAGCATATCAGCCATGAAGAAAGGTTAACAAATTTAAATCTCTTTAATTTGGAAAAACAGCACCTCAGAGGGATATGATAACGACCAATACAGACCATTGTCTGGAAATCTATTCACAAACAGGACTATACATAGGACACAAGGTCATGCGTTTAGTCTAACGCAAAGATGAGGATTATTTACAATAAGAAGAATAAGGTTGTGGAATTCTCTGCCTGAAGAGGTGGTTTTATCAGAGTATGTACAGATATTTAAACAGCAAATTGGATAAATACTTGCAAAAACACAATATACAAGGATATAATTTCTAATTAGCGTGGTAATAGCGGCTTGATCCAGGGATAAATCTGACTGCCATTCTGGGGTCAAGAAGGATTTTTTTCCTAGTTTGTTGCAAAATTGAAAAGCGCTTCAAACAGGTTTTTTTGCCTTCTTTTGGAACAACAGCAAAAACAAATGTGAAAAAGGCTGAACTTGATGGATGCATGTCTCTGTTTAGCTATGTAACTATGTAATAATTATAATAATAGTGACAGATGAATAGGATAAGGCCTGTGGGTGCGTATACGGCTACAGTCTGGCATTCGCTCTGTCTAATTTTACTAAAACATTATTCCAGTTACCACCATTTTGTTGAAAATTGACTGCCAAGAAATTTATCAGTTTAAACGTTTCCCCGGGACTGGAAATGGTTATTTTACAAACACAATAGGATATCCTTTAAACTATGTAACGATCCCCACAGTGAGAATAACTTAAAGATATTGTATTGCTTCTTTTTACAGAAGAAGAGAAAAATTGAATTTGCATGGAGAAAGACAACTTGCCAATGAGTTTGTAAAACTTTAATACGTCACCTTTTTACAAACCCACCTATTTCCAGTTTTCTAACCCCCACTTATTGTGAAACATAGAACATCAGCGCTGTGGCATGTGTTGGAGCCATAAATAATATTAGAATACAGGTTTCCATTTTCCTTCAAATAATCACCATAGCGTTTTACATGTGTGTGTATGCATGGACTTAGATCAATTATTGTTATTAATTCACCTGTGCTCAAGCAGGGATTGTAACTCTAAAGGAAAATCTGGCGTTTCAAGCTTACTAACAGTAGCCCTTCATAAATACTGTTTAATACCTTCCACGCTCATGGTAAGGTGCTCTTATCATTTCTTAGATTGCAAATTCTCCTGACACTATCGTGTTGATATGTGTATATTCTGGTCTTACATTGCGGTGGCAGGGGGAGGATATCAATTTAAATGGATTTGTTTTATTTACCCAGGGTTGTTGAACCTACAGCTATTTCAGGAGCCGGGGTACAGACACACAATTCATTATTGGGGAGAACTGAACGTGAGGATTCCCACCTGAAACAACTTGCGGCGAGTTGACGGTTGTCATGGATAAATTCCCTTGCTGGAGAGCTGAGGCGGGCACAACAATTCCCTGGGGGTTATTGGTTAAACCACTCATAGAGTTCGGAGAGCTCTGCAACATATCCTAAAAAAGGGTTAATAAGGAGCGTTATACAATAAATTGGTAACTTTACTCAGACTGGCTGCGTCACAGCATTTACATCAGGGGAGGTGAACAGACGCGTCCCCTACTCCTATAGCAATAAAATTAGCATAATGCATTTCCAGCCGTCAGATCCTCCCAACCTACACGAACCCCTTCTATACCTCTCCAAGCACCCCAAAAACCATACAATCATTGCATAGGTCATAAAGTCTGAGCTTCCACACACAGGGTCTTAAAACGGAAGGAATTAAAAAAAAAAAAATACACCCCATCACAGAGACATCATAGAGGAAGCTAGGAGCCATGGCTTTGTAGATGCGTGGAAGTTTAAGTAAACCCATCATTATCTGATTGGCTGAACAGAACTGCTGCCAAGTGTCCCATACAACTTGTGATCAGCTCACATTGAAAGTCACAGGAGAATCCAAGAGGCTGGGCCAATTCCCAGCATGGCTCTCTGCAGAAGCTGCAAAGCTTAGGGACGTGAAGCAAATGCAGAAATTGTAAAATGTTTAAGGTTTTTTTTATGTATTAAATTGCTATTATTCAGAAAAAAATATCCTGCTTTTTCAACATGGCAACATCAGCAACTTTAACTTTGGGGTATACCGAATGTTTTTGCAAACAAACCTAGACCAAGTGCAGTACCAGCTGGAATGGGCCCTTGGGTGTGTAAACCCAAAAATGAGCACATAAACCACCACATCTTTAATTTTTTTCCTCCAATTTCTATCCATTTTCTGGGAAATATTGTGACAACTACTGGTAGTGACCTCATTGAAAGACAATAAAACACTTACAATAATACGCTTTTACTCCAATAACAAAAAGTCTATTTTGCAAATAGAGATTTGATTGTCACAGAGGGAAAAAAAAAAAAAAAAGCAATTAACTTCAATAATTGCACCCAGCTCTATCTGAAGAGAAAATCCTGAAACGCAAGCAGAAGGTTGGGATGGTCAAACTGCGTGTTTATTAGGGAGCCGGTCATTCCGAGGAAGGTTTAATGTTTAATGGGTTAATGCATCATGCCAACACGGGGCTAGTTACATTTGTTTTTTGTTACTGAGCATTTTCTCAGATTACAATCTCAATGTGATGAGTTTTTCACGTTTAATTATGTGCAATCAATGCCAATAAGCAATGGACACAACTCCAGTTTTCTCCAACTGTTTGTGATGTTTCCTGAATGTCACAGTCTAAATGACTTCACACGACATCCACATCTTTAGATTTACTGACTGTAGGTCTTGGGGTCTGTTCCACAGCATGAGGTCTTAATAATGATTAACAATGTATCTTTTTAACCTTATCCCCAAGACTGGTGGCCCGTCCATCTAAAGTCCATCTTCGTTGACTGCTATTGAGCTGGTCTTCATTACTCCAACATAGTGTTGGTCTAATTTGAAAGCCCTGACTAGTTTGGCATGTTTCCAATGGTGTCTATTTTGTGTAGACTAAGCCCTACATTACCTTATCTACTCAACATAAACCCCATGCACTACCCTAATGGGCTACAAATAACCACTACACTACTCTAACACACTAATATTACGCCTACATTACCATATCTACTACATATTAACCACATACACTACCCTAACAGGCTACAGATAACCACTACACTACTTTAACACTAATATTACCCCTACATTACCATATCTACTACATAATAACCACATACACTACCCTAACACGTTACAAATAACCACTACACTACTCTAACACACTAATATTACCCCAACATTACCATATCGACTACATATTAACCGCTACACTAATTTAACACATTACAAATAGCTGCAACACTATGACACACTAATAATACCCCTACATTACCTTATCTACATTAACCCCATACACTATCCTAACACGTTACAAGTAACCACTACACTACTCCAACACACTAATATTACCCCTACATTACCTTAACTACTATACATTAACCGCTACACTACTCTAACACACTAATATTACCCCTATATTACCTTATCTACTACATATTAACCCCATACACTACCCTAACAGGCTACAAATAACCACTACACTACTCTAACACCAATATTACCCCTACATTACCATATCTACTACATATTAACCACTACACTAATCTAACACATTACAAATAACTGCACCACTACTATGACACACTAATAATACCCCTACATTACCTTATCTACATTAACCCCATACACTATCCTAACACATTACAAGTAACCACTACACTACTACAACACACTAATAGTACCCCTACATTACCTTAACTACTATACATTAACCGCTACACTGCTCTAACACACTACATATTACCTCTACATTACTTTATCTACTACACATTAACCGCTACACTAATCTAACACATTACAAATAACTGTGACACTACTCTAACACACTAATATTACCCCTACATTACCTTATCTACTACACATTAACCCCATACACTATCCTAACATGTTACAAGTAACCGCTACACTACTCCAACACACTAATATTACGCCTACATTACCTTATCTACTACATATTAAACCCATGCACTACCCTAACAGGCTACAAATAACCACTACACTACTATAAAACACTAATATTACCCCTACATTACCTTATCTACTTCATATTAACCGCTACACTAATCTAACACATTGCATATATCTGCGACCTAGTAGTTATTGATCCATTTGAGAAAGCCTATACGGTGAAACGCGTTATGGACATTACTTTTTAATTTATACTTATATTGAATAAAGGATTTTGGTTTTATTACAACAACCCACTTCCTCTTTATTTTATAAACAGTTTTATTCCTGGCATTTTATCTTTTTTATTTTTTACCCAAGTTTATTATCTACGCTACTCTCAAGAATATCCTAGGTGGGGATCGTACCACTTATGCTGTCAACATAGAGCAGTGTTTATGCTCCACGCTTATACTCATCAGTTGTGAAGGACCATCAACACCATATCCCATAAGTGGGGATCATACCACTTTATGCGATATTTACTAGCTTACTGTGCCCCTGAGAAAGGCGATATTGTGTCGCCGAAACGCGCGTTGGGCTTTTGGGGGTGTGGGCTTCTTCTCCACACCCTGCAGACAGCTTTCTTAAAGTCTGTTACGGCAAATACAAGAACCTTCTCTATCTACTCTCACTTTATTTTCCTTCCACTTGCCGCTCTCTGTCCTTTCGATTTACCAATCTTTTTGATTTATACTGAGCTAATCTAGCTAAGATATTTTGATAGTAAGCCATCAAGAGTGAGCTAGCTACAGACTACTCATAAGCAATATTTATATTTTTCATATTTATGAAGGGGAAGAAAGAGAGGAGGCAATAAGAGGGGATAAGAGAGGAGAGGGTGGGCTTCACTTATAGACATTCAATATTATATTGGTTGGGAGGACCCTGATTCTATTCCAGTAGGTCTCTAAGAATATGGAAATTATATAGATACTTTTTTCACAGATATTGCTACACTCTGTAGTAACTATAATCTTTGCTACTTTGTGAGTGAGCCAACATATTCATCTAGTGTCTATTTTTTAATCTGAATTGATTTGGACTGGAATATTTCCTTTTGGTGTCCCTCCACCTCTTACTTTGAGGCTGTCTGGTATATTTTAAATATGTTGTATCTGGATTTTTCTAACTATCAATAAAAGTTTATTATTTTGTCACTTGTGCTAGATACACATCCGTTTGTAATTTTTAGTACTTTGCTCTATTTGGGGTACTGGTTTTGAGGGATTTTGCTCCCTTTTCTGTAAGGGTTGCTTTTCCCTCATCTCTATATTTTCTTTCTATATCTACTAGAGCTGGTCATAGCTCTGTTTCATGTAAGTGCAACATTTATATTTTTTTTTTTATGTTGTCCGTCAATTCCAGACATACTGTGCTATTAGGCCGCTCTGATTGTTCTCTTTCCACATACTCAGACTGAAGAGACCGAGACTTTCCACATACCCCCAAGTGCAAAAGAACCAGAAGCCACAGCTGCTTTTAAAGGGACATTTTACGTATTTTATATCTTGCACTATTGTGATAAGATCTCTAATATTACTTTTCTGTGGCACAGCCCTTCCTATTTGTTTTTCCTGTTTTGTATGCCTATTTGAAGGGTTGAGAGGGATCCTCTTCCAAGGGTTGCTGCCTTACTCTATTCCTGTTTTTTAGCGCTGACCCTACTCTGTTTTTAGTTCTAACACACTAATATTACCCCTACATTACCTTATCTACTACACATTGACCGCTACACTAATCTAACACATTACATGTATCTGCGACACTACTCTAACACACTACTATTACCCCTACATTACCTTATCTACTACACATTAACCCCATACACTATCCTAACACATTACAAGTAACCGCTACATTACTCTAACACACTATTACCCCTACATTACCTTATCTGCTATACCAATGGTTCCCAAACTTTTTAGGTTCAAGGCGCCCTTAATATTTTAATATTTTTCCATGGCACTCCAAGTCCAAAAAAATTCTAGGTTGTATATTTGTACAGCACAGCGGCATATACTGTGCCCCTGTTCGGCAGAAATGCTTGCCGTTCAAGCGCAGATCCAGAATCTAATCTTGGGAGGGGCATTGGTAGATTATTTAGAGAAACAATACAGGCACAATAACCACTACAGCACTTTGTTAGGGGCAGTAGTGTGTGTGTGAGGGGTCAATATGTGTGTGTGTGAGTGGTGGAGTGTGTGTGTGCGTGTGTGAGGGGTGCAGTGTGTGTGTGTGTGAGAGAGGGGTGCAATGTGTGTGTAAGTGGGACGGTTTGTACGTGAGGGGTACAGTGTGTTTGTGGGGGCAGGTTGTATGAGAGGTACAGTGTGTGTGGGGCGCAGGTTGTGTGAGGGGTACAGTGTGTGTGTGGGGGCAGTGTGTGTGAGGGGGCAGTGTGTGAGGGTGTGTATGGAGGGCAGTGTGAGTGTGTTTGGGGTGTCGTGTGTTGAGGGGTAATTGTGTGTATGGGGGGCAGTGAGTGTGTATGGGGGGCAGTGTGTGTATATTGCAGGAGCAGTGTATGTGTATGGGGGGCAGTGTGTGTGTATGGGGGGGCAGTGCTTGTTTGTATGGGGGGCACTGTGTGTGTATGGGGGCAGTGTGTGTTTGGCAGGCAGTGTGTGTGTATGGGGGGACAGTGCGTGTTTTTATGGGGGGCACTATGTGTGTGTGTATGGAGGGGTATTTTTTTCCTCTTCCCCCTCCCTGCTTACCTTTGCCTGCAATCCCTGATGGGGAAGCCCTGGTGGTCCAAGTGGTGAGAGTGAACTCTAGCAGCCTCTCGCGAGATTTGGAGCATTTCCGTGGTAACCGTGGCAATGCTCCGAGCTCACGAGAGGAGAACCTGACAGAGCTGCAGGTTAGAGCCTCGGGTCCTCTCTCCCTCCCCTGCCGGCTGCCCAGCATTACACTGCCAACGGGCCGAAGAGAGAGATCTCTGGTCTCCCCTCCGGTCCTGCAGAGCCAGCAGGGGAGATGGAGGCACAGTTCCCGGTGCTATGATCATATGATCATAGCACTATGAAAATATCTTGGAACACGTGGCAGAGACATTTCTGACACATTACCTAAACACAGCAGTGTCTGTTATTCACCACCACCACAGTGTGCATTACTGGCATAAATTAACAATCCCGTGTCTATAACTTGTTACAAAATGATCACATGTGCCCATAGTGCCCATCACACATGCTTAATGGCATTTTTCACTTGTTAAAAAATATCATCAATCGCACTACACCACTTTGTCATTTGATATAGAGTAACATATCCCATTCCTCAATGCTATCCATCATTTAGTTGTAAAGATCTGTTCCATTTCTCTAGGATAGTGCAGACTCACACATCCCAAAACAATGTTGTAGTTATAGGTTTAATGGGGTAACTTAGAAAAATTTATTATTGGATGCTAGGAGATGGTATTTATGAAGGGCCAGATCTCCCACACACTGATTATAGAATAGTGGGAAATAGTATGTGCGGAGGGTCACATTTTACAGACGGTGATTATAGAATGGTGGGAGATGAAATGTGTGGAGGGTCAGATCTTACAGATGCTGATTATAGAATGATGGGAGATGTTATGTGCAGAGGGTTAGATCTCACAGATGCTGGTTATAGAATGGTGGGAGATGGTATGTGCGGAGGGTCAGATCTCACAATCACTGATAATAGAATGGTGGGAGATGGTATGTGCGTATTGTCAGATCTCACGGATGCTGACTATAGAATGATGGGAGATGGTATTTTTGGAGGGATAGATCTCACATACTCTGATAATAGAATGGTCGGAGATGGTATGTGAGCAAGATCAGATCTCACAAATGTTGATTATAGAATGGTGGGAGATGGTATGTATGCAGGGTCAAATCTCAAGGACGCCGATTATAGAATGGTGGGAGATGGTATGTTTGGAGGGATAGATCTAACAGACAATGATAATAGAATGGTAGTAGATGGTATGTGCAGAAGATCAGATATCACAGATGCTGATTATAGAATGGTGGGAGATGGTATGTGTGGAGGGTCAGATCTCACAGACGCTGATAATAGAATTTTGGAAGATGGTATGTGCGGAGGGTCAGATCTCACAGCCGCTGATAATAAAATGGTAGGAGATGGTATGTGCAGAAGATCAGATATCACAGATGCTGATTATAGAATGGTGGGAGATGGTATGTGCCGAGGGTCAGATCTCACAGATGTTGATAAAAGAATCGTGGGAGATGGTATGTGCGGAAGGTCAGTTATCACAGATATTGATTATAGAATGGGGGAGATGGTATGTGTGGATGGTTAGATCTCACAGTCACTGATTATAGAATGGTGGGAGATGGTATGTGCGGAGGATTAGATCTCACAGTCACTGATTATAGAATGGTGGGAGATGGTACGTGGGGAGGGTCAGAGCTCACAGACGCTGATAATAGAATGGTGGGAGATGGTATGTGCGGAGGGTTAGATCTCACAGTCACTGATCATTGAATGGTGGGAGATGGTATGTGTGGAAGGTCACATTTTACAGATGCTGATTATAGAATGGTGGGAGATGGTATGTGCGGAGGGTCACATCTCAAAGTCACGGATTATAGAATGGTGGGAGATAGCATGTGTGGAGGGGTAGATCTCACAGTCACTGATTATAGAATGGTGGGAGATGGTACGTGGGGAGGGTCAGATCTCACAGACGCTGATAATAGAATGGTGGGAGATGGTATGTGCGGAAGGACACATTTTACAGACGCTGATAATAGAATGGTGGGAGATGGTATGTGCGGAGGGTCATATCTCACAGACGCTGATTATTGGATGATGTAAGACACATATCAGAGGCATCGATTATTGTCAGTTTATATATTTTTTAAAGCTAGTTCTAATTTTCTGATGTGATCCTCCGATGTTACAGAGGAGCTAAATCCTCATTACTTTTCCTGACCGATGCATTCTAATTAGATCAACACACAAAAAAAAAAAATCACAACAGCCACAGAAAAGCTTTACATCTCATTAACTTTTCACTTCTTATTTCAGCAAAATTACTGATAAAAATGTGAATCTATTTGCCGGCGCTCACAGCCTCATTGGCTCATATCTAACATCTCTCTCGTCGCCCTGGATGCAAGTTGTTGCCATGACGACTTGCAATAATAGTAGCTAATAAATTACAAACAAGATGTTCGTTGAGCAATTATTGTCCTTCTTTATGCAAGTTTCTTGCTAATTTTGTTCATAAGGGAAACCGCAATAAAGCACGAGAGGAATAATAAGTCTATTTCTGGAGGATATTAACAAAAACAAGAAAAAAATCCCCCCATTCTTAAGATTGATGATTAAGTGATTTAAGTTATTTCAGGATGTCTAAATTAGAGAGCGAGTACAAGATTTATTTACGCTTTATCGTGAGGATTATTCTATCTAGCTAATGTGTAGCAGATCATTACATTTAAAATGGTTTCTGTACAGACTAAGTCGCAATATTGGTATTTGTGTCACTTACACCATAAACTACACAATACTGTGACGCCAGTGGCCTGGTGACCCGGGAATATCTGGGTCTATGACTCCTTACACAGTCCTGCTTGCATTGGTCTTTCAGCTTGGCCAAGAAAAAGCCATCGATTCCAGTTAAAAGGGATCGAGGGACTAAATCTCTCATGACATTCAGCAATCCCTCTGTCAGTTTTTCACATTAATGACAAGATTTCCCTCTATTAACTTAAAGTTAAGAAATTGTTGAGTTGCCCAGAGCTTTGACCTGTTGCTTCATTTTGCTGTGGATCTCAGGGGTCTACATTCAAGCTACAACATGCACATTAACATTTTCTACCGGACTGTGACTAGTTACACCCTACTGGTAAAGTCCTATCACACAACCATAATCCTATTGAACCAGCTGCTTTCCCCCCCAGCGTAGTAAAACATCTGCAGGTTATCCAACGTTCACCAATTCTGAAAAATTATCTCTGGAATGGTATAGCCCTGCTTGATCACAGGTGAGTCAGTAACACTACAGGGTCCTATGTTAAGGTATTTTTTTGTATATCACTTTAATCGTGACACTTTCCAGAAATAAGGTTTTTAACTGACCAGTCAATAAATCACCCACGGAATGTGCTACGTTGTATAAGAAAGGTAGATATACTTTTTTACCTGTATAATGCTTTAAGATGTGTAAAAGGAAATTACAACATGTTTTGAGTGATAAACCTACAGAGTTGAAGTGGTGAACATGGTTAATGTCTAGACTGTAACTCACATCAAACTGATTATGGATCTAATAGGGTGACCAACACCTCACCTGGCTGTGAAGGCTATTGGCTGGCTGGTTTGGGGAATAGGAATTTCCTAAATCATTCCTGAGAAGATTATCGCTGTGCATTTTTGTTTTTAAGCAGGTGATATAACGGTTGCAAAAATCCTTGCACAATTCGTTGACTTTCTCCAACTCCAACAGGTGAATCCGCAGAACCTGGATTGCTTTCACCATCTGTAATTCAAAAATAAATAAAGCTATAATATAAAATTTATTGACCAAGGGGATAAGTACAGCTGGGACACTAGGTGTGAGGGTGAAGGAAGCACATTGGAGATAAATTGTTTACATTTTTGGTTTTGTGCTCAGTAACATTTGAGATCCAGATGAATTATCGAAGGCTATAATTCTCTCCTTGGAGGTTAAGGTCACAGTGACTGATATGTCATTTATTAATTATTATTATTGGTATTCCGCAGCACTTTACAATAAAATAACATTAACAGGTTATTCACTAAAGTGAGAATTCAGATAATTTCAAACATAGAGCCAAACGTAGCCCAACTGGAACTATTTTAACCTAGAGCTCATCTGTGTGAGTCTCAGGTTCTGATTGGCTGCTGATATCATGTGATCTCAGTTATTGTCAAGCACGCAATGTGTGTTCTTCAATGGAAGAGTCAGTTAAACATCCTATTGTTCAGTTAGATGATAGATTATTCTTGTTTGAAGTGCTTTATGTTTGATGACAGTCTCTAATAACCATCACCAAACAAGCGGCTTGTTTAATATATTCTGCTGGAGTCACTAGCTCATATCTGAGGGTTCAATGTTGCATTTTCTGTAAGACCCCCCCAGGGGTGATATGTCAGCTTACATAATGTTTACTGGGGTGGAGTAGGGAATATTAGATATAATTAATGGAATTATTCTTGCCACACAGACACACATTTCTTTTAAGACCAGTTTTCACATTCTGGGGAATTCTACTGCCTAAAGCTGCATTACTGGTGTACATTGATGCATGTCTCCCCCAAAATAAACTATATAACAATAATCGAGAGTGAAAAAGTAAAGGTCGACCTGTATTCCCACTAGAAAATGTAGGGAATATCAGAGGGAACCTGAAACGCCTAACAGGGAGCTACAAAGTAGGGGATAACCCCAAAAAGTACACTAAAATAGACGGAGACCCTTATATCAAGGGGATCCTAGGAAATAGCTCAATGTACACAAAGATGCCCAAAATCTAGTGTCTCTTTCATATTTTGAGAATGGTCAACACTAAAGAGCCATGCCTGAAGGAAAGGTAGCGCTAGGTGTTGCACTGCAATTAAGTTATTCCCAATCCAGTATAGGAAACCCGAATGTACACATATAATGAAAGCAAAGGGTCTCTTTCTGGATGGGAAAAAACGATCCCTCATATCAAACATATACATAATCATAATCATACACAAACACAATCATAGACCTATACACATTATCACATACATGCACACACAATCACAGATTCACACACACATACAATCACAGATCTATACACACAATCACACACATAATGCAAAATGTAAAACCAACCCCAAAAATGTTTTCAAGTACATCAATTCTAAAAAAAATAAAAAAAATAAAGGGTGGGTTCACTGGAAACAGAGATGAGTCTGTTAGTTAATGAAGACCAGGAAAAGGCAGAAATGTTAAATAACTATTTTCCTTCAGAATACATTAATGAGGGTCCTATGGCAAGAGATAAGCAAATGATTGCTGCAAAAAACTTGCAGATAACTTGTGATTGGAAGACTCGAGATAAGGTGCTACAGCAGTTAAAGAAAATTTATGTAAATAATGCTCTGGGGCCTGACGGTAATCACCCACGAGTACTTAAGGAGCTAAGTGGGGAAATAAGTGAACATCTGAATTTAATCTTTCAAGATTCTTTTGTTTCAGGTATTGTACCAGAGGATTGGAGGAAGACAGATGTTGTTCCTATATTTAAAAAGGGTTCAAAATCTGTGCCTGGAAATTATAGACCTGTGAGCTTAACTTCTGTAACTGGGAAAATATTTGAAGGGCTATTAAGGGATAATATTTAGGAATTCGTTGGGAAGAACTTATTGTTATTAGCAATAATCAGCATGGTTTTATGAAACATAGGTCATGCCAAACTAACCTGATTGCATTCTACGAAGAAGTAAGTAGAAGGGTCAGATCAAGGTGTTGCAGTGGATGTGATCTACTTGGATTTTGCCAAGGTATTTGATACGGTTCCTCACAATAGGTTAGTCTTCAAACTAAAAGAAATTGGTCTAGATGAATATTCTTGTTCTTGGGTAGAACATTGGCTTAAGGATAGAGTACAATGAGTTGTCATTAATGGTAAATTTTCAAGCTGGACAAAAGTGGTAAGTGGTGTCCCTCAGGGTTCTGTTTTGGGACCGCTTCTATTTAACATATTTATAAATGATCTGCAATAGGCATTAAAAGCCATGTTTTAGTGTTTGCAGATGACACCAAACTTTGTAAAGTAATAAAATGTGAGCAGGATTTTGCTTTGCTGCAGTGGGATTTAGATAGATTGGGGCACTGGGCACTAAAATGGCAGATGAAATTTAATGCAGAGATATGCAAAGTTATGCACTTTGGGGTCAACAATGCACAAGCAACTTACACCCTAAATGGTAGTGAATTAGGGATAACCACACACGAGAAGGATTTGGGAATTGTTATAGAAAACAAATTAGGCAGCAATATGCAATGTCAATCTGCAGTTGCAAAGGCCAGTAAGATTTTGTCATATATAAATAGGGGCTTAAATTCTCGTGATGAAAATATAATTTTGCCTCTTTATAAATCGCTGGTAAGACCACACCTTGAATATGCTGTGCAATTTTGGGCACCTGTTCTAAAGAAGGATATCATGGCACTAGAAAAAGTGCAGAGACGAGCTACAAAATTGATAAAAGGAACGGAGCACTTTAGTTACGAAGAAAGGTTAAAAAATGGAAATCTCTTTAGTTTGGAAAAATGGCGCCTCAGAGGGGATATGATAACATTATACAAATATATTCGGGGCCAGTACAAACCATTATCTTGAAATCTATTCATAAACAGGGCTATACATAGGACACAAGATCACGCATTTAGACTGGAAGAAAGGTGATTTCATCTAAGGCATAGAAACGTTTTTTTTTTTAAAGTAAGAGCAATAAGGATATGGAATTATCTGCCTGTAGAGGTGGTTTTATCAGAGTCTATACAGATGTTTAAACAGCAATTGGATAAATACTTCCAAAAACATAACATACAGGGATATAATTTCTGACTGCCATTTTGGGGTCAAGAAGGATTTTTTTTCCTAGTTTGTTGCAAAATTGGAAGCGCTTCAGACTGTTTTTTTGCCTTCTTTTGGATCAACAGCAAAAACAAATGTGAGGAAGGCTGAACTTGATGGACAAGTCTCTTTTCAGCTATGTAACTATGTAACTATGCAATATAATCACAGACATACACAATCACAGACCCACGTGTGTACATATACAATTACACACATACAATCACAGACCTATACACACAATCACTGACACACACACATTCACAGACATACACACATAATCACAGACATACACAAACACAATCACAGACCCACACAAATTCAATCACCTACACACAATCACATCCACACATAATTACTGGTATACACACAGAAAAATCACATTCATATACACACATATAGTAATAAGAGGTCCACCCAAGCTCCCTATCTTGCCATGGGACGGCTGGAGTGGATACTCTCCATGGTGGCCAGTGGTTGCATCTGTGATGGGATCACTATGCTCTTCCTGAACAGGTCCCTCTTACGCTCAGTAGTAATGCCGATGCCGGGTTGACGTCACATCCCAGCTGCCGGCTCACGGCAGGACATGGGCGCGAGACGGAGCACAGTAAGTAATTAGCTTTCTCCGTCGGTCGTTGCCCAGCAGTCTGGATGACAACTGGACCTCATTACAAGCAGTTAGGGCCACATGGCTTATTCTTTTATTTCAAAAATATATAAGAAAATAGAGTTCACAGCTCCGTCCGATGCATTTCATCTATAGCTGGACTTAATTATAGCTGTGTACACTATAAATCCGATTTCTATATTTCTCAAAATATTTATGTAGCATCAAGATCAAAACTTCAGGTTGTTTGTTAAATATGCTTTCTAATGCAGTGCCCAATAAATTAAAGAAAAATTCATATAGAGTAAACAAGTTTATTTGGACATTCCATGACCTTAAATCCAATACCCCCAATGTATTTTTTGCACATGGCTATGTAGATCCGGCAACTGGGGTTACCTTGTAGGTTCCCGACTCTACCCATAATGCATTTCTTCTCGTTTCGGGAAACTCGATCCATAAGAAATAACAGAATATAATTCCATTCTAAGACCATGCTACTGCTCCATGCTTAAAGGATAATAGGTATTCAGAAATAGGATCTGTATGCATATTCCTATAAATCTAATAATTAGTGCGGTGCTCCTGCTTGGCCGAGCAGCCGATCAGGCCTCTGGAAGACTTACAGTCCTTCCAAAGACGTGTGCAGGGTTGTAAAGAACACAGATGCTGAATTAATTGACTGCTCGGCACTCTGCGGCTGATTGACTTGATAATGGTAAGAGCTGACCTTTTTCTATTTTCTAATTATGTGCATCTAGACTGCGAGGAATACATGATTTCTGCTCTAATGATGTCTAATGCCATTGGTCTTTTCACCATCATCTCTACGCCAGAAAAACTCCCCAGAATTTGGATAGTGGAAGCAGGGAACAAGGCAAGATGGGAGATGAACGTACATAGAAGGGATGTGTTTAGTATCTTAAACATACCCACAAATCGTAAAATTAGGATTCAATACAAGCCATTCAAATATATCGCTAATGGGACTTTTAAGTAGCTCACCGTCAGGTCTTGTTTGAGCTATATAACAAAGATACCACTTATTATTATTATTATTATTATTGACATTTATATAGTGCCAGCAGACTTTTTTATAACCGTTCATTGCAGATATTTTACATCACTTAAATCTACTATTTGTTTTTCTAAAGGTTTAGTTATTAATTTTCAGTGAATTGGCAAGGAAAAAAATGAATTGCTAGTAAGGTCTACTATGCCATTGTTGTATCAAATATATCTATGCAGTGTGCAAGGACAGTCTGGAGTAAACACCCGAGGTTCCAAGTTCTTGTTATAAAGGGATTATAAAGGGATTAGAGAACACAAAATGATCGATTGCATTTATAGAGTCAGAGAAAAGACACAGAGAAGGATTGGCCACTGAAAATAACTCCTGCAGTAAATTAATTGAAAAGCCTCAATGGGACTTCCTCATGCGGCCATTTTTTGTCATTAACTTCTATGTAGGTGAATAAATCTTTTTTACCACTTATTTGGGTTTTACTTGACCTTGTTGTATCATATCTCTCTATTACTGCTAACCAGTTGGAGTTCTGAGGGGTTATCATTCTAAAGGCACCTTGATAATCCAGAAACTTGGAGGTCTAAGAAGACTTTTACTATTTTGAAGGCTTTTCATGCTATTAACTATTGTGAGTGGCCAATTCTATCATATATTCTTCCAGTGTATATACAGTCCACTATGTGGTGCCATTTTTGTTCCCTTTAGTAGTATCCCCCTCCCCCTCCACCCCCACATGTTCTTAGCTTTGTGTATTGAAGATAAGAGAATATATTTGAGGTGGAATCTCCACATGTAAGTGATGCTATTGTTATTATGATTTTCTGTCCAGAAGCGTAACTAGAAACTACAAGGCCTGGTGTGAAAATTGCCCTGGGGCCCCCCCATACGTCTACCCACCACCCCATAAATCCCTGACCCCACCCCACACATGTAGACACACACATACATACACACACATACAGTCAGGTCCATAAATATATGGGACATCAACACAATTCTAATCTTTTTGGCTCTATACACCAACACAATGGTGCTTTAACTGCAGACTTTCAGCTTTAATTTGAGGGTATTTACATCTAAATCAGGTGAACGGTGTAGGAATTACAACAGTTTGTATATGTGCCTCCCACTTTTTAAGGGACCAAAAGTAATGGGACAGATTAACAGTCATAAATCAAACTTTTACTTTTTAATTTGCAGTCAATCAGGGGCGGACTGAGAACCCTCAGGGCCCCCGGGCAAAATAAATCAAGGGCCCCCTTACAGGCCCCACCCATACTCTGCAGCAAGCGCCACCCTTGTCCCGCCTCCAGCCACACCGTACACAATCTTTAGACACAAGGAACAAAAGGGCAATAAGCCCTTCGAGGCCCCAGTAGAGACTACAATTGAGGGCTAATGGGCCATGGAGGGGGGTCTTTCTAGCGGAGGCTATCTCAGTGTCCTTTAGAGGGTGTGTTAGAAAGAATCCCCTCCAAGCCCCATTAGAGACTACAATGGAGTCTAAAAGGCTTGGAAGGGGGTCTTTCTAACAGAGGCCATCTCAGCGTCCATTAGATATCCCCTGCTGGAAACAGTCGCCTCCAGGCCCCAGTAGAAACTACAATTGAGGGCTAATGGGCCATGGAGGGGATTTCTAGCAGAGGCTAGAGTCTAATGGGGCCTGGAGGGTGGTCTCTCCAACACTCTGGTTCCTATTCACAATATAGCAACACAACATAGCTCGCTGATACCTAAGCCAAGTTGGCTCCTCTTACCTTAATTACTGTTGCTGGCTGGCAGTCTGTGGGCTGGCTGGCTGGCAGGCTGTGGGCTTGCTGGCTACTGCCGGCAGGCTGTGGGCTTGCTGACTGCGGCTGGCAGGCTGTGGCTTGCTGGCTGGCTGGCCTGTGGCTTGCTGGCTGTAAGCCTGTGGCTTGCTGTAGGCCTGTGGGCTGGCTACTGGCCTGTGGGCTGGCTACTGGCCTGTGGGCTGGCTACTGGCCAGCCTGTGGGTTGGCTGGCTGGCTACTGGGGCACTTGTAGATTATTTAAAGAAATAATCCATGCACAATAACCACTACTGCTCCAGAGTAAGTAGTCAAACCGTTTAAGAACAGTTTGACAACTTACCTGGGGTCTGCTGGGATATGAGGCTGTAGTAGGGAATAGGAGCAGTGGTGCAATGTGTGTGAAAGGTTCAGTGTGTGTGTGGGGGTGTAGTGTGTGAATGTGTAGGGTGTGTGGGCAGTGTATGTGTGTGGCAATGTTAGTATGGGGGGCTGTGTATGGGGGTCTGTGTGTATATGGGTGGGCAGTGTATGTGTGTGTGTGAGGCAATGTGTGTAAATGTGTATGGTGTGTATGGGGGCAGTGTGTGAATGTGTATGTGTGTGTGTGGGGGCAGTGTGTTTATGGGGCTAGAGTTCACTCTCACCACTGCGACCACCAGGAATCCATGGGGGTTACAGTGTTGAGAGTGAACTCTAGCCCGTAGCTCCAGGGCTAGAGTTGACTCTCGCAAGAGCAGTAACGTTGCCATGGTAACCGCGGCAACGCTCTGTGCTCGCGCAAGAAGGACCCAGAGGAGCTGCAGGGTGAGCTCCCAGGTCCTCTCTTCCTCCCCTGCCCGCACGGTGCCTGCGGACAGGGGAGGGGGGGCATTCTTCCCTCTCTTTCTCCCCCCTCCCCCAACTCTCTATTCCCCCTCTTTCTCCCCGTGTCTCATTCTTCCCTCTCTGTCTCTCCCCATCTCTCTATTCCCCCCGTGTCTCATTCTTCCCTCTCTGTCTCTTTCTCCCCCTCCCCATCTCTCTATTCCCCCTCTTTCTCCCCGTGTCTCATTCTTCCCTCTCTGTCTCCCCCCTCCCCATCTCTCTATTCCCCCTGTGTCTCATTCTTCCCTCTCTGTCTCTTTCTCCCCCTCCCCATCTCTCTATTCCCCCTCTTTCTCCCCGTGTCTCATTCTTCCCTCTCTGTCTCCCTCTCTGTCTCTGTCTCCCCCTGTGTCTCATTCTTCCCTCTCTTTCTCCCCATCTCTTTATTGCCCCCCCTTTC
>OW240921.1:116003213-116048919 GCA_933207985.1 Pelobates cultripes
GCCTCGCCGGTCCGGCGGCATTCCTCTCACTAACACTGAAGGAGGAGGAGGAGGAGCATGTGTCTGTCATGCTCCCTGCGGTTCACACAATTCCCAGCACAGGATGTGGGAACCGCAAAGGAGCATGATAGACGCATGCTCCTCCTCCTCCTTCAGTGTTAGTGAGAGGAATGCCGCCGGACCGGCGAGGCTGCCACCCGGTCCGGCGGCTCTAACATGAAACGCGGCCCCCCCTCACAGTGTGCCACCGGACTGGCCACCCGGTGGCACCTGCAGTCCCCCCCCAATCCAGCCCTGCCGCCGGGCCCCCTGAAGGCGGCCCTGGCGGCGGGCCCCCCTCCCGGCCGGGCCCTCGGACCGTGTCCGAAGTGCCCGACCGGTCAGTCCGCCCCTGCAGTCAATTACAGCCTGAAGTCTGGAACGCATAGACATCACCAGACGCTGGGTTTCATCCCTGGTGATGCTCTGCCAGGCCTCTACTGCAACTGTCTTCAGTTCCTGCTTGTTCTTGGGGCATTTTCTCTTCAGTTTTGTCTTCATCGAGTGAAATGCATGCTCAATCGGATTCAGGTCAGGTGATTGACTTGGCCATTGCATAACATTCCACTTCTTTCCCTTAAAAAACTCTTTGGTTGCTTTTACAGTTTGCTTCAGGTCATTGTCCATCTGCACTGTGAAGCGCCGTCCAATGAGTTCTGAAGCATTTGGCTGAATATGAGCAGATAATATTGCCCGAAACACTTCAGAATTCAATCTGCTGCTTTTGTCACCAGTCACATCTTCAATAAATACAAGAGAACCAGTTACATTGGCAGCAATACATGCCCACGCCATGACACTACCACCACCATGCTTCACTGATGAGGTGGTATGCTTTGGATCATGAGCAGTTCCTTTCCTTCTCCATACTCTTCTCTTCCCATCACTCTGGTACAAGTTGATCTTGGTCTCATCTGTCCATAGGATGTTGTTCCAGAACTGTGAAGGCTTTTTTAGATGTTGTTTGGCAAACTCTAATCTGGCCTTCCTGTTTTTGAGGCTCACCAATGGTTTACATCTTGTGGTGAACCCTCTGTATTCACTCTGGTGAAGACTTCTCTTGATTGTTGACTTTGACACACATACACCTACCTCCTGGAGAGTGTTCTTGATCTGGCCAACTGTTGTGAAGGGTGTTTTCTTCACCAGGGAAATAATTCTTCGGTCATCCACCACAGTTGTTTTCCGTGGTCTTCCTGGTCTTTTGGTGTTGCTGAGCTCACCGGTGCGTTCTTTCTTTTTAAGGATGTTCCAAACAGTTGATTTGGCCACACCTAATTGTTTTTGCTATCTCTCTGATGGGTTTGTTTTGTTTTTTCAGCCTAATGATGGCTTACTTCACTGATAGTGAAGCTCTTTGGATCTCATATTGAGAGTTGACAGCAACAGATTCCAAATGCAAATAGCACACTTGAAATTAACTCTGGACCTTTTATCTGCTCCTTGTAAATGGGATAATGAGGGAATAACACACACCTGGCCATGGAACAGCTGAGCAGGCAATTGTCCCATTACTTTTGGTCCCTTGAAAAGTGGGAGGCACATATACAAACTGTTGTAATTACTACACTGATTTGGATGTAAATACCCTCAAATTAAAGCTGAAAGTCTGCAGTTAAAGCACATCTTGTTCATTTCATTTCAAATCCATTGTGGTGGTGTATAGAGCCAAAAAGATTAGAATTGTGTCGATGTTCCAATATTTATGGACCTGACTGTACATACAGATGCACATACACACACATACCCATACATACAGACACACATACATATACATACATACACACATACAAACACACACATATATATACATAGAGAGACACATACACACAGACAGACACACACACACAGATACACACACACACAGCCACACACACACATTATTATATATACAAAAATGTATATGGAAACGCAAGGTTCTATGATACACACAGGTAATTAAGTGAGTGGAAATGATATATAATAAGTGAAATCAAACTGTATATGGGAGAATGCAGCCGTTATAGTGTTATTAGAAAATATGCAAAAAATTATTCTGAAACTGGTGTTAGAATCTATAAACTGAAAAAGAGAATACCTATGCAGAAGCAAAGTTAAGTGGTTAATTAAATGGGGGTGGGGGGCACTCACAGGATGTATATGATATTCAGACTTATCTGCCACATGGGGTTATATCCCAACAACGTGTGTCTTCAATCTTGAACCTCTTATGGTATGTATAGAACAGAATAGAAACAGCAAAACAGTGCAATATTGTACGTGAAAATAAATTTTAATGGAAAATGCACTCGCAAGCATAAGATAAAAACAAGCATATATCCACTGTAAGTCTTAGCCCAGGAGATTCTTTTCAATGGGATAACGTGCCAGCCGCAAAAAAATTTAAATCCAAAGTCACAATAATAGAAAATAAATTAAAAGAAAATTTGCAGTGTGAATACCAGTATTCCAAAGCGTTTAGCTTAGTTGGCCTTCCTTAGGGATGTATAGTGCTTCATAATGGTCAGAAGTTAAATAGGCACCTAAAGAGCCAGGTGCTTCGTACCGCCTTGTGCGTTCCACTGTAGAAAGCTTGAGGACCTTCTGATCCGTTTGTGCTCCAAACACACATGCAGCTGAAAGAGGAAGAGCCCTACAGTTCCATCATGCCTCTTACATGTATGCGTCCGGTCTGCTTTCCCCTCCGGGACATGCGTCCCATCGTCCGGCGGTTAACATATAAAGTACGGTGCTGAAAAAAAGTCTACACGGAAACTGGATATACATATGTATTCCAATCAGAATATATAAAGCTTATCAGAATACATATATAAGAAGGGAGGGAATTCCCCAAATCATGTGTCCATTATGGAAATCAAAAAACAAATACCATGTTGGGCATTCTCTCCCTTGTTTTATATGTATTCTGATATACAAGCTCTGATACCAGTGCTTGATTCCTTATAGACTATTTCAGCACCATACTTTCTATGTAAGCCGGTGGACAAGCCACTTACTAGTGTTATTATTGCTGTGGAGCTCTGTTATACACTCAGACACATTACTGGGAGTATTATTGCTGTGGAGCTCTGTTATACACTCAGATACATTACTGGGAGTATTATTGCTGTGGAGCTCTGTTATACACTCGGACACACTAACAAGATGGAGCTCCTAGAAAAGAGGGACGGTAGGGTCCAAAATAGGGACTATCCTCCTAAATAGGGACACTTGGGAGGTATGTCATATAGTTTCCAATAACAATGAAATTGTTCTCCTCCCCTTATTGAAGCTCACATCATATGAGATGTGAAAAATCAAGACATTCTTTATATCTGTTCAGATATTAAACCCTCCCCCTCTCCGTTTTCATTCCTGCTCTCTCTTCACTTGTCTGTCCACAGAGATTATGTTTTATGACCTTTAAAATGCAATTCTACTCAAAATTAACTTGCAGGAAAAAAAAAAAAAAAGCATGCCCATTAACATTTACCCAAAGCAGAACAATGTGGGCTAAAAAATGCTTGGGCCGATGTGCAGGCTTTGCTTTTAAAAGTAGTATAAGCCACAATTAACTTCAAATAATGGGAATGCTTTGTAAGATAATAACTATGAATGTTTCATGCGATTTAGAATTAAATTCTATATAACAATAAGATAATGGCACCATGATGTCACGCGGCCATCCAAACATTACAAGGCAAATGAATTACAGCCGTTGTCAATCGAAAATGTACTGTAACGCTGCTTTTTTACAGCGATTCCCAATGTTTGGACAATCCGTGCAGGGAGTGCATTGTGGGTTTTGAAACAAAATTCTCTCTTTTTTGGAAATTTTTAACCCCTTAAGGACAAATGACATGTGTGACACGTCATGATTCCCTTTTATTCCAGAAAATTGGCCCTTAAGGGGTTAAAACGGTTAATTTCTCATTCTATTAATTTAACTGAAATTATTCCCTATTTTAGCCTAGATATTGGGAGTTTTGAAGGACACCTGTTCAGATTTCATTCATTTTCCAGTTTGATCGAATTAAGGGAAGGAGAGGGGGCAGAGGAACCTTTTGGTGTTAGGAATACATGTTTTTTTTTCCATTTAAGAACCAATAATGATCCATCCCTTGACCCTTGGAGACCCCAGCATGACAGAGTATTTACTATAGTTGGTTACAATGAGCTGCATATTGACCAATGAAGAATACAAAGTTTGTATGATGTCACAGACCATCTCATGTCCTTCATAAAACATGCTTATTATCAGTGTCTTACTCTGTCTGAGCCAATATTTCTCCATTGCAAGAACACTGAATGGCAACCCATCAATGTTTAATGTGCAGTTAATTTGGATAGCTAATCTGATTATTATAGAATTTATTCCAGACAAATGTGGTATTACCCAACATGTAGATTTGCATTAAAAGGTTTGATTACCAGATTATCGAGCTCAGGGTCTTCACTGAAAAAAGGTTTGTGTTCTTGTTCCTGCTGGTGGACAAAGTTCTCAATATCGACATCGAAACTGGCCGATGTGATGCACTCTGACCCCTGAGTTGCTTGTTCACACTTCTCAAACAGCAGCGTTAGGAGCGGGAAGAGAGGGTGCCTGGAATTAAACAAAAATATCTGTCACTTGCTGTTGTAGTGAGCATATGCTCATCATTACAATACCAGAAGCCAGCTATAAAGGTGCTAGCCTGCGATATCTAGTAGTTAACCTACTTTACCCAGGAATCAACTATAAGGAACCAATCTGCTTTATCTAGGAGCCAGCTAGCGAAATCTAGTAGTTAACCTACTTTACCCAGGAGTCAATTATAAGGAACCAACCTGCTTTATCTAGGAGCCAGCTATAAAGGAGCTAGTCTGCGATATCTAGTAAATCTGATATATTTAGGAGCCAGCTATAAAGGAGCCAACCTTCATTATATAGGAGCCAGTCTGATATATCTCGGAGCCAGCTATGAAGGAGCCAACCTTCATTATCTAGGAGCCAATCTGCTATATCTAGGAGCCAGTTCTATAGGTGCCAACCTGTGATATCTAGGAGCCAGCTATAAAGGAGCCAACCTGCAATATCTAGGAGCCAACCTGTGTTATCTAGGAGGCAGTATCTATTCAGGAACCAATCCATTCGTCTGAACACATCCTGAGCTGCAGCTATCAATCTTTTGGTTTTATCAAACAAAGTTTTAGTTCCCTCCTTTTACACAAGTCTAACCTTTCTAGATGGACATAATAATTTTATATTTTACATATGGACGCAGATTCATATTTTAGTTTTTTTCAATATTGTTTTTTTATTGTGAATGTCAGTTATAAGTGATACATCATGTATAATATTGCCTTCAAAATTGTAAACAATGAGCGGTTATACTGTTGACATTGCAAATGAAATACGGTACATCCACTTTTTCTTTTCTAGCTAACAAAACATTAAATAAAACAAGTAATGGAAAACAGAGGAAAAATAATGTGATACAAATAGGCAACTTCTACATCCAGTTCCCCCAGATATTTAGTGTTTAGTTTGTGCGGTCAGTATTGCATCGTTGAGGTCTGCAGTAATATGTCACATCAGACATTATGAAAACCCCGGTTAGGGTTTGTCTTTTAGTAACGTGTGTAGGGGTAAGACATAATGTCCATTGATATGGTAAAGTTCTGACTTTGTATGATGTCAGTGTCAGCGTTGGGTAGTGGGTGGCTGGCTTTGGTGTAATTAAACAAAAATAGAAAGACTAAAGTAACTGAACTAACTGAGTGCCATGTCATTCTTTCATCCCCCCATCCTTCCATTGTAGTCAAGGACGCAGTTTTAGTAACCATTATTGTTTAACATGGTGTTATATACAAAAGGTCTCGACCTGCCAATATCTCTGCCAAGAACCATCCCATGCACTCTAGGGTATGTTGCATTTTGGTTTTAACCCCTTAAGGACCAAACTTCTGGAATAAAAGGGAATCATGACATGTCACGCATGTCATGTGTCCTTAAGGGGTTAAAGGAATCATCCAAAGTAAGGATATTTGATCTCCAGGTCAGGATAAATTTCCTGGTAAGAAGTTTTGTTGGTTAGTGTCACTAACCAATACATTTTAAAAAATAAGTTATAAGTCAATAAGTGGATTGTGTCGAAGAACACAGCATGGTCTAATGGCTGCTCCCAATCCGCCACTATGAAAGTTTGAGTGATAGAGTGGTAGTAGTGCGGCAACTGGAAGTAGGCAAACCATGTGGTTGGAAGGCCTAGAAATTGCTTGCATATCACCGCAAGCGTTAGAAATCTTTGAGCAGTGTTGTCTACTAAGGGGCGGAGAGCTGTGAACCCTGGTCAGCCCATAGTGGGAAGGGGTATTGTGCACCCAGGGCAAAGTCAGAGTGTGAATGAGAGATATTTGTAGCGAGTTCAAGGGGTGGACTCCTACTTTACATCGAGCTTGTTTGCAGGCCCTAATTGAGGTGTTTAAATCGTGTTTGTTAGGTCTTTATGTGGGAGGAGATGGTGTGGCCTGTGTAGGAGAGTCGGCAATGAGTCCCCGGCTCCGCCAAAAAGGACTCCAAAGGTAGTTCTGAGGACTTGTGCTGGGATTGGACCCAAACCAATGTGTGTCTGTGGGAGACGAGGATCCAGAGGTGGATCTGTCCGGAGTAGGGTCAAGAATATCATTAAAGTCACCCCCAATTATGATTTGGTCAATGTCGAATTGAGCGAGTAGAATTAATAGTTTGGTGAAAAAAGGGTTATTTGATGCAGTTGGAGCATGTACATTAACAAGCAAGTGGCATTGACAGAGAGACACAGGAATATGTAACATCCTTTGGGTCTACGTCACAACTGTGAATAACAAACAAATTCGAAAGCAACAGGATTGCTACACCTCTGGCTTTTGAGTTATATCTAGTAGTAAGACATTCTTGGATCCAAGGGTCCATGAGTTGGGTGGTTTCAGAACGTGACCAGTGAGTTTCTTGCAGTAGTGTGATCTGGGATTGATGTTTAGCCAGGTAGGTGAATATTTTCTTTTGTGTGGTAGAAATGTGAGAGAAAAAACATTATCTTGAGGTGACTGAGACATCTTTGTTCAGCCGATACCTTGTGCATAGTGAAAAGCATGGTGTTGCTTAGCGGTGGTGTTCCATATGTCCCTGCTCAAGCAGATGGGTGAGTTCCAGTGTAGGGGTGAGTGGGGCGTGTCACAAGATCAGCATGAACAGGGCCTGATGGTCCAACTTATATATAACAACTAGAGCCATAGATTTAGAAGAGTGAGGCTGCTGTTGCTCCTCTTGATCAGGCGGAGAGTGGGTAGGCAAGCTTGGTGTGTCTTTGTTACAGGTTGGCATAACATCTTGTAGAAATTTTGAGACTTCAGCCACTGATAAGGTGGAGATGGTACAATTGGCAATTTGGAGATGAAGAGTCACTGGGTAAAGAAGAGCAAAGCGTATTCCTTTTCTGTATAGCACTGAGCACATGGGAGTGAATGCCTTGCGTCTTTGGGTAATCCTTAAATATCAAAATTTAGCTGTCTTGTTATGTGGGATTATTGGAGGCCTTGTAGGCTGCTAGCTTGCGTACAGTGCCGTGATCATTTAGGAAGTTCTCGAAGTCGAGATGCTTTGCCTGGCCTGTCTGGACCAAGTCTGTGTGCCCTTTTAAGGATGCGAGGAGAGTTTGAAGTGGTGGCAACATGCAGTGCGTCCATAATCCAAGACTGTGGAGTAGTGATTATGTCGGTTGACCTCAAAGTTACCAGCTGTTTTGTCAATTGATTTGATCATGATGGTGTAGCAAAGTCAGAAAATACCAAGGAGGAAACTAGGCTTTAGAAGTAAGTGAGCTTGTGGCAAGTTGAAATATGTTGGATGAAAGGGGTCATGTATTAGTAGATATAGATTCTTAACATAGAGGTTTGGTAGGTGGAATCAGGACTATGTTCGTGTCATGTATGCTGAGATGTGAATAAGTGGTGGTGTCAGGTGTGTTAGACCAAGGAAGTGTTGTGTTCAAGGTGACTTGGAATAGAGTAATTGGAGCAAAGTGGAGGGGAGAGTAGTTAAGAAGAACCATATGGATATTGGTAAAGTGAGATGCCTGGTTCAGCTAGTTGCGGTTTTGTCTTTTTATATCAGGCCCCTGCTCCCACACTCAACTACCTCGCGCTCCCGTGCTGCCTCTCCCGCGCTGCGTCTCCTGCGCCGCGTCTCCCTCACCCTCCATAAGGACGGCGCGTTACAACGCGGCTCTTCAGACAGTGTGTCCGGCCCTACCACCCATGCCGACCGCTCGCTTTCATGTAAACGCTGCTGCTTCCCAAAGGTGGCAACACAGGAGGCAGAACTTTGTTCATGCGAACGCCACCGCTTCCCGAATGTGGCAACACAGAAGGCAGAGCTTCGTTCATGCGAAAGCCGCGTCTTCCCAAGCGCTTCGGGAGAAACATATGGCGCGTGACCACTGAAACAGGGCTTCTTAAAGGAACAGAAGGTGGATTTGAGTGGTTTGGTATATCATGTGATGTCGGAGTGCTAGAATCTGTGTATTGTGCAATGAACAGTTGGAGAAAGTCAGTTACAATGCATTGTTTTGTAGATTCTATGTAAATGTCTCCAACAGTATGAAGGTTATATATGTAGGTAGATGGTTGTATGCTGGACCATTGGTTTAGAAAGGTGTCAGAGAGTAGAATTCACCATCCAGCAATATATAATTAGTAAAGCTTGTGTAAACAGGAACGAAATGCATGCATGTCACAGCAAGGAGCTGAAGGGTAGTTGTATTGATAATATCCAACCGATTTGGGAAAAGAAAGTGGGTATTAAAAGCAAAGTAACAAAGCAAAAAATTGGGAAATAACGCATATACAATAGGGCCTGACAGGCATGGTATGGAGATTATGGAAGACTATTGGAGCTGTGTCCCCACTCTGTGGTGATTTTATTATTGATGAAGAGTATTTCTGCTCGTTGTAGCACCTTAAAATGGCACAGGCTGTGGTATGGCAATAATATCTGCAATGAGAAACCCAAAATGGTGCGTGGCCAGAAATGTACAAACTGTTTTGTGAGGAGTAAGGCTCTTGCACCTCTGGCAGCTCTCCTCCATAGGCATAGCTATGACCCCAGAGGAGCATTTCCATTCCCAATTGCTCACGATGGTTTCTCTTCCAAAGTGGAGCAAACTGGAGGCAGTCTAAGTTTTGCGGCCTATCACACATGCCTTGTCTACCAGTGGACACTCGCAGTGTTTTTATGAGGTGAAATGAACCCTGCCGAGGTTGTAAACAGTGATCCACATTGGGTATTGCAACACCCGTTCACCTAGTGGGGTAAGGCGGCATGGGTCTGGGGGTTGGATGACTGTAAATTACTTTGCCCGGTACAGAGCCAGTGTAAAACGTGGCCAGCTAAAATAAGATTAGGGCAGCTCTACAATATATCGACTGGCATAAACTCCTTAGTGAAAAAAACACTGAGGATAAATGTTAACTATTCAAACAAATATTAGAAAGGTACATTTCTCAGTATGTACCATTAGGTAATAAATATAAAAGAAACACATTGAAACCAATGTGGCTTAGTAGAGAAGTAAAACAAGAGATTAAGAAATTCATAGCCAAAGAATGCAAAACCAACCCCAAAAATGTTTTCAAGTATATCAATTCTAAAAAACAAAAATAAAAAAAAATAAAAATGAAAGTGTAGGTACACTGGAAACAGAGATGAGTCTGCGAGCTGATGTAGACCAGGAAAAGGCAGAAATTTTAAATAACAATTTTTCTTCAGTATATATTAATGAGGATCCTATGGCAAGAGATATACAAAGGATTGCTGCAAAAAACGAGACAAGGTGCTACAGCATGTAAAGAAAATTTATATAAATAAAGCTCCGGGGCCTAACGGTATTCACCCATGAGTACTTAAGGAGCTAAATGGGGAAATAAGTTAACCTCTGTATTTAATTTTTCAAGATTATTTTGTTTCAGGTATTGTACCGGAGGATTGCAGGAAGGCAGATGTTTTTCCTATATTTAAAAAGGGTTCAAAATCCTTGCCTGGAAATTATAGACCTGTGAGTTTAACATCTGTGACTGGGAAAGTATTTGAAGGGCTCTTAAGGGAAAATATTCAGGAATTCGTTGGGAAGAACTTTGTTATTAGCAATAATCAAACATGGTTTTAAGAAACATAGGTCATGTCAAACTAACCTAATTGCATTCTACAAAGAAGTAAGTAGAAGTATAGATTGGGGTGTTGCAGTGGATGTGATCTACTTGGATTTTGCCAAGGCATTTGATACAGTTCCTCACAATAGGTTAGTCTTCAAACTAAAAGAAATTGGTCTAGATGAATATTCTTGTTCTTGGGTAGAACATTGGCTTAAGAATAGAGTATAATGAGTTGTCATTAATGGTACATTTTCAAGCTGGACAAAAGTGGTAAGTGGTATCCCTCAGGGTTCTGTGTTGGGACCGCTTCTATTTGACATATTTATAAATGATCTTGAAAAAAGCATCAAAAGTCATGTTTTAGTGTTTGCAGATGACACAAAACTTTGTAAAGTGATAAAATGCGAGCAGGATATTGCTTTGCTGCAGTGGGATTTAGATAGATTGGGGGACTGGGCACTAAAATGGCAGATTAAATTTAATGCAGAGAAAGGATTTGGGAATTGTTATAGACAACAAATTAGGCAGCAATATGCAATGTCAATCTGCAGTTGCTCAGGCCAGTAAGGGTTTGTCATGTAAAATGTATAAATATATGCTGTGCAATTTTGGGCACCTGTTCTAAAGAAGGATATCATGGCACTAGAAAAAGTGCAGAGACGAGCTACACAATTAATAAAAGGGATGGAACATTTTAGTTGCAAAGAAAGGTTAAAAAATTTAAATCTCTTTAGTTTGGAAAAACAGTGCCTCAGAGGGGATTTAATAAAATTATACAAATATATTCATGGGCAGTACAAACCATTATCTGGAAATCTATTCATAAACAGGGCTATACATAGAACACAAGGTCACACATTTAGACTGGAAGAAAGGAGATTTCATCTAAGGTAAAGAAAAGTATTTTTTACAGTAAGAGCAATAAGGATATGGAATTCTCTGCCTGAAGAGGTGGTTTTATCAGAGTCCATACAGATGTTTAAACTGAAATTGGATAAATACTTGCAAAAACAGAATATACAGGGAAATAATTTCTAATTAGTAGGGTAATAGCTGCTTGATCCAAGGAGACATCTGACTGCTATTTTGGGGTCAAGAAGGAATTTTTTCCTAGTTTTGTTGCAAAATTGGAAGCTCTTCAGACTAGGTTTTCTGCCTTCTTTTAATTCAACAGCAAAAACATTTGTGAGGAAGGCTGAACTTGATGGATGCAAGTCTCTTTTCAGCTATGTAACTATGATTCACATATTTACCAAATATTGAATGGAAAATGGATCTTGCTTAGCGACAGCTAAATCCAGTATAAATTTGCTAGGAATTGAAAGGGAGCTATTAATATAGTCTGCAGAGGGGAGGTGCAGACTGGGCATTCCACTACTTATCCACTAGGGAATATTTTTTTTAAATATAATGACAATTTGTTTATGCCTTCTTATGGTAGCACCAGCTCTGAATACCCACTACATGGTGAACAATTGTGTGCCAGTAGAGAGGCCTCTGCATTTCTGTTGTGGTATGTGTGCAATAGATGGTGTTTGAATGTTTGGTATTGGTTTTATTAACGTTTAGCATTGACATATTGATACTTGGTATTGGCTTTATTAACACTTTAATAATGCTTTAATGTTTGGTATTGGTTTTATTAATATTTAGCATTAACATATTAACACTTGGTACTGGTTTTATTAATGTTTGTTCTTGATTCTATTAACGTTTAGTATTAAGGTTTGGTATTGGTTTTATTAACGTTTGGTATTGGGTTTTATTAACGTTCGTATTGGGTTTTATTAATGCTTGTCATTGGTTTTATTAACGTTTGGTATTAACATTTGGTATTGGGTTTTATTAACGTTTAGTATTAACAATTGGTAATGGTTTTATTAACATTTGTTATCGGTTTTATTAATGTTTGGCATTGGTTTTATTAATGTTTGATATTGATTTTATTAACGTTTAGTATTAACGGTTGGTATTGGGTTTTATTAACGTTTGGTATTGGGTTTTATTAATGCTTGTCATTAGTTTTACAGGGAGTGCAGAATTATTAGGCAAATGAGTATTTTGACCACATCATCCTCTTTATGCATGTTGTCTTACTCCAAGCTGTATAGGCTCGAAAGCCTACTACCAATTAAGCATATTAGGTGATGTGCATCTCTGTAATGAGAAGGGGTGTGGTCTAATGACATCAACACCCTATATCAGGTGTGCATAATTATTAGGCAACTTCCTTTCCTTTGGCAAAATGGGTCAAAAGAAGGACTTGACAGGCTCAGAAAAGTCAAAAATAGTGAGATATCTTGCAGAGGGATGCAGCACTCTTAAAATTGCAAAGCTTCTGAAGCGTGATCATCGAACAATCAAGCGTTTCATTCAAAATAGTCAACAGGGTCGCAAGAAGCGTGTGGAAAAACCAAGGCGCAAAATAACTGCCCATGAACTGAGAAAAGTCAAGCTGCCACGATGCCACTTGCCACCAGTTTGGCCATATTTCAGAGCTGCAACATCACTGGAGTGCCCAAAAGCACAAGGTGTGCAATACTCAGAGACATGGCCAAGGTAAGAAAGGCTGAAAGACGACCACCACTGAACAAGACACACAAGCTGAAACGTCAAGACTGGGCCAAGAAATATCTCAAGACTGATTTTTCTAAGGTTTTATGGACTGATGAAATGAGAGTGAGTCTTGATGGGCCAGATGGATGGGCCGTGGCTGGATTGGTAAAGGGCAGAGAGCTCCAGTCCGACTCAGACGCCAGCAAGGTGGAGGTGGAGTACTGGTTTGGGCTGGTATCATCAAAGATGAGCTTGTGGGGCCTTTTCGGGTTGAGGATGGAGTCAAGCTCAACTCCCAGTCCTACTGCCAGTTCCTGGAAGACACCTTCTTCAAGCAGTGGTACAGGAAGAAGTCTGCATCCTTCAAGAAAAACATGATTTTCATGCAGGACAATGCTCCATCACACGCGTCCAAGTACTCCACAGCGTGGCTGGCAAGAAAGGGTATAAAAGAAGAAAATCTAATGACATGGCCTTGTTCACCTGATCTGAACCCCATTGAGAACCTGTGGTCCATCATCAAATGTGAGATTTACAAGGAGGGAAAACAGTACACCTCTCTGAACAGTGTCTGGGAGGCTGTGGTTGCTGCTGCACGCAAGTTGATGGTGAACAGATCAAAACACTGACAGAATCCATGGATGGCAGGCTTTTGAGTGTCCTTGCAAAGAAAGATGGCTATATTGGTCACTGATTTGTTTTTGTTTTGTTTTTGAATGTCAGAAATGTATATTTGTAAATGTTGAGATGTTATATTGGTTTCACTGGTAATAATAAATAATTGAAATGGGTATATATTTGTTTTTTGTTAAGTTGCCTAATAATTATACACAGTAATAGTCACCTGCACACACAGATATCCCCCTAACATAGCTATAACTAAAAACAAACTAAAAACTACTTCCAAAAATATTTAGCTTTGATATTAATTAGTTTTTTGGGTTCATTGAGAACATGGTTGTTGTTCAATAATAAAATTAATCCTCAAAAATACAACTTGCCTAATAATTCTGCACTCCCTGTATTAACGTTTGGTATTGGGTTTTATTAATGCTTGTCATTAGTTTTATTAACGTTTGGTATTGGTTTTATTAACGTTTGGTATTGGGTTTTATTAACGTTTGGTATTAACATTTGGTATTGGGTTTTATTAACATTTAGTATTAACAATTGGTAATGGTTTTATTAACATTTGTTATCAGTTTTATTAACGTTTGGTATTGGGTTTTATTAACGTTTGGTATTAACGTTTGGTATTAACGTTTGGTATTGGTTTTATTAACGTTAGGTATTGGTTTTATTAACATTTGGTATTGGGTTTTATTAACGTTTAGTATTAACGTTTGGTATCGGTTTTATTAACGTTTGATATTGGTTTTATTAACGTTAGGTATTGGGTTTTATTAACGTTTGGTATTGGGTTTTATTAATGCTTGTCATTAGTTTTATTAACGTTTGGTATTGGTTTTATTAACGTTTAGTATTAACGTTTGTTATTGGTTTTATTAACTTTTGGTATTGGTTTTATTAACGTTAGGTATTGGGTTTTATTAACGTTTGGTATTGGGTTTTATTAACGTTACAGAAAAAAGATAAAAAGGTTAGCGCTAATAATAAATAAATACAAATAAATAAGAGGCAGCAGCCTATAGGGGGTCACCCTCTAACCCTCTACAGTAAAAGTATACACAGAAACAAAAGAATAAGGCTGCGCCAAAAAGGGGTAATAAAACAAGTCCAAATCAAATAAAGATAAAATATTCTAATAAAAGAGCCCCAATAATGGATGATGCCTCAACTGATATGGTGTCTTCTTTGTTAATAGTCGTCCGTCTCACGATATGAAAGACACAATGGGAAAGGGCCAATCGTGCAGAGTGTATAAATAATAATTGTGAAATTAAAATATAAATTACACACTCACATTTCCATGAGCTAGGACCAGCTCTAGTATGATGGGCATACGGCGGATAACCCTCCGCTTATGGGGGTCCTTGTCCTCCTGGAGAGTGCTGGTGTCCAATTCTCAGGAAAATAAAATAAAAACAGCCAATAGTGCTCACTGTTGAGGTTGTTAGTATGAAGAGTTAAAAATAAATAAAATATACTCACAAGTAGAGTGCAGGTCAATCTGCACTCTATTTTTCGCGTGGGTGGTATAATCCCCACCTTAGGATATGCCAGGAACAATAACTAAAGATAAAAATAATAATATAATAGGTAATATATGTAAAATTATTTATTAGTACAATATATTAAAACCAATAACACGTTTCGCCGTAGAGGCTTTATCAAATTGGAATAGTATTGATACCTGGCACATAAGGAGTATATATAGCTAATGCAAACATTCAAAATTGGCGCCAAAAAATGTAGATTTTGATTTATTTAATTTTTTATAATTTTTTTTAATTTTTTTTTATAATTCTTTACCTTTAAATGTTTCCATTATTGGATTTTAGTCATTAATCTAATTTTTATTGATGTTACCTACATGGATGTATTATTTTATGCTTCTCTTATGTGACTTTTATTTTTTTCATTTTAAGGCTGTATATACAATATGTGTAATCTATTTATGTTGTATTAACAAGGCAGATTATTTTATGCAAATTCCACTCTTATTCACTACATTTTATACCATCATTTATTTTAATATCTTATGTTTCAATTGCCAGTATTTTACTCATTTAATTCATTTTCTATTTATAAAACAATTTCTTGCTATGTAGCTTAAGACACTACAACTCCCACTCTCCTCAGCGGCTCTAGTCACGTGGCCCGCGGGTACTGTTGTTATATGACGCCGCGGGTCACGTGACAGAGCCTAAACCCGCCCTGCTGCTTTTGCAGAAATAAGTCCGTGCGAGCCGTTTCCCCCAGCGCCGGCCGCACGGACTTTGTGTATATCGGCGGTCACGTGACCCGGCACTACAGACCCCAGAGTGCATTGCGGGTCACGTGACACGCACGAACCCGGCAATTTTGTACTTCTTTTTTTTATATTATACAATGCTCGTTTTTAAATCATTTTTATACACACACACTATCTTATGTTCCTATATATTTATACTGTATATTATTTTTTATCATTTGTATATACACTTGTCTTTTATGTTTTATATTACTCTGATTGGCTGATCATTTTTTGGCGCCAATTTTGAATGTTTGCATTAGCTATATATACTCCTTATGTGCCAGGTATCAATACTATTCCAATTTGATAAAGCCTCTACGGCGAAACGCGTTATTGGTTTTACTATATTGTACTAATAAATAATTTTACATATATTACCTATTATATTATTATTTTTATCTTTAGTTATTGTTCCTGGCATATCCTAAGGTTGGGATTATACCACCCACACGAAAAATAGAGTGCAGATTGACCTGCACTCTACTTGTGAGTATATTTTATTTATTTTTAACTCTTCATACTAACAACCTCAACAGTGAGCACTATTGGCTGTTTTTATTTTATTTTCCTGAGAATTGGATACCATCTCCAGGAGGACAAGCACCCCCATAAGCGGAGGGTTATCCGCCGTATGCCCATCATACTAGAGCTGGTCCTAGCTCATGGAAATGTGAGTGTGGAATTTATATTTTAATTTCACAATTATTATTTATACACTCTGCACGATTGGCCCTTTCCCATTGTGTCTTTCATATCGTGAGACGGACGACTATTAACAAAGAAGACACCATATCAGTTGAGGCATCATCCATTATTGGGACTCTTTTATTAGAATATTTTATCTTTATTTGATTTGGACTTGTTTTAATACCCCTTTTTGGCGCAGCCTTATTCTTTTGTTTCTGTTTATTAACGTAAGGTATTGGTTTTATTAACGTTTGGTATTGGGTTTTATTAACGTTTGGTATTAATGTTTGGTATTGAGTTTATTAACGTTTAGTATTAACGGTTGGTAATGGTTTTATTAACGTTTGTTACTGGTTTTATTAACGTTTGGTATTGGTTTTATTAACGTTTGGTATTGGGTTTTATTAACATTTGGTATTAATATTTGGTATTGGGTTTTATTAACGTTTAGTATTAACAATTGGTAATGGTTTTATTAACATTTGTTATCGGTTTTATTAACGTTTGGTATTGGTTTTATTAACGTTAGGTATTGGTTTTATTAACGTTTGGTATTAACGTTTGGTATTGGTTTTATTAACGTTAGGTATTGGTTTTATTAACGTTTGGTATTGGGTTTTATTAACGTTTGGTATTAATGTTTGGTATTGGGTTTATTAATGTTTAGTATTAACGGTTGGTAATGGTTTTATTAACGTTTGTTATTGGTTTTATTAATGTTTGTTATTGGTTTTATTAATGTTTGGTATTGATTTTATTAACGTTTAGTATTAACAATTGGTAATGGTTTTATTAACATTTGTTATCGGTTTTATTAACGTTTGGTATTGGTTTTATTAACGTTAGGTATTGGGTTTTATTAACGTTTGGTATTGGTTTTATTAACGTTAGGTATTGGTTTTATTAACGTTTGGTATTGGGTTTTATTAACGTTTCGTATTAATGTTTGGTATTGGGTTTATTAACGTTTAGTATTAACGGTTGGTAATGGTTTTATTAACGTTAGGTATTGGGTTTTATTAACGTTTGTTACTGGTTTTATTAACGTTTGGTATTGGTTTTATTAATGTTTGGTATTGGGTTTTATTAACGTTTCGTATTAATGTTTGGTATTGGGTTTATTAACGTTTAGTATTAACGGTTGGTATTGGTTTTATTAACGTTAGGTATTGGGTTTTATTAACGTTTGTTACTGGTTTTATTAACGTTTGGTATTGGTTTTATTAATGTTTGGTATAGATTTTATTAACGTTTAGTATCAACGTTTGTTATTGGTCTTATTAACGTTTAGTATTAACGTTTGTTGTTGGTTTTATTAATGTTTGGTATCAACGTTTGTTATTGGTTTTATTAACGTTTAGTATTAACGTTTGGTATTGGGTTTTATTAATGCTTATCATTAGTTTTATTAACATTTGGTATTGGTTTTATTAACGTTTGGTATTGGGTTTTATTAATGCTTGTCATTAGTTTTATTAACGTTTGGTATTGGTTTTATTAACGTTTGGTATTGGGTTTTATTAACGTTTGGTATTGGGTTTTATTAATGCTTGTAATTAGTTTTATTAACGTTTGGTATTGGGTTTTATTAACGTTTGGTATTAACATTTGGTATTGGGTTTTATTAACGTTTAGTATTAACAATTGGTAATGGTTTTATTAACATTTGTTATCGGTTTTATTAACGTTTGGTATTGGTTTTATTAACGTTAGGTATTAACGTTTGGTATTGGGTTTTATTAACGTTTGGTATTAATGTTTGGTATTGGGTTTATTAACGTTTAGTATTAACGGTTGGTAATGGTTTTATTAACATTTGTTATCGGTTTTATTAACGTTTGATATTGGGTTTATTAACGTTTAGTATTAACGGTTGGTAATGGTTTTATTAACGTTTAGTATTAACATTTGGTATTGGTTTTATTAACGTTTGGTATTGGGTTTTATTAATGCTTTTCATTGGTTTTATTTATGTTTGGTATTGGGTTTTATTAAGGTTTGGTATTAGGTTTTATTAAGATTTGGTAATGGTTTTATTAAAGTTTTGTATTAACGTTTGGTAATGGCCTTATTAACATTTAGTATTAACATTTGGTATTGGTTTTATTAACGTTTGGTATTGGGTTTTATTAATGCTTTTCATTGGTTTTATTTATGTTTGGTATTGGGTTTTATTAAGGTTTGGTATTAGGTTTTATTAAGATTTGGTAATGGTTTTATTAACGTTTTGTATTAACGTTTGGTAATGGCCTTATTAACATTTAGTATTAACATTTGGTATTGGGTTTATTAACGTTTGGTAATGGCCTTAATAACATTTAGTATTAATGTTTGGTAATGGTTTTATTAATGATTGGTATTACCGTATGGTAATGGTTTTATTAACGTTTAGTATTAATGTTTGGTATTGGGTTTTATTAACGTTCAGCACATGTTGCTGGTTGTCTGGAACCTAAATGAAAATTTTCCATAGGACAATTTAATTTGATCAAATATGAGAAAAAGTGAATTTACATAAAATATTATACAATATTAAAGCAGACATTACTCAAGGCATGAGATGCCACAGCCTGCAAAGCTCATTGTATTTCTTTTAAAGAAAGTAGACACAAATAGAAATATAATATAAACACACAAAAAACAGAAAAGCATATGAAAGATACTTTTAGCTAAATTTTATGTTCTAGATTAAAAACCGGGTTTATATTGCTGATTGTGTATTTAACCAATTGCACCCATCTGCCAAAAGGAAAAGGGGTCAACCTTTCAATATACAATTATTCCACTGACTCTGTATTTGTAATATTCTAGCTGAGACGCATTGTGTCAAAGTCCAGAAATGGCAAATGTTTGCAGATAGTATATTGAACGGACTTGTCGAGGCTAGACTAGGCAAGCAAGGGTTAAATGGCATGGAATGGACCCAATCTCCAGTCAGTAAGGCTGCAGAATATTATAGTTTAAGCTAGTGTGATCCCAGTTTAATGCAGAACTCTGTGAGCGGTAATTTAGCCAGCTCTGCGAGGGCTTAGCCCAGGGATATGAAAGACAAATTTCAGGCTGTGTTATGAGTTATTGCACCTTATGAACCCTCCAGATCCCGGCAGATGCATGCTGCCATTTAAACAGGCACTAGATCAATTAGATATGAAAGGCGCAGGTCGACTCAGAGCAAGAGTACTAAATTACCAGAAGCCAATAACGCGAGCAGCAGTGCCACGTATGGGGGGTTCATCACTGCCCCCCCATCCCCAACCAGTGCTCGTTCCACCTAACAATTTCATGGTGAAGATTAAACACCAATTGCCGAAATGTGCTAACCTTGGGCAGTTTCCTGCAGATACTTTCTGCCGATGGAAATATTTTAACTAATATATAAAGGAGCAATTTACCCCTTGCATTTCACTTTCAGTTAAAATTTTACTGAAGTTAATGTATTGTATTTATTCATACATTAACCTTATCAGATACACCAAATCATACCATAATTGGTCCTGGCTATTGCATTTAATTTTTTGGCAGATAAAAAATAAACAAAGAAAACACTCCTTTTCCCCAGCATGCTATGGCAAACGGCTGTTTAAGATCCTCTGGTTATGTGCTACAATGTTTCTGTTCGCTGTTCTAAAACAGACACACCCTGCGCGCTTTATAGACGCACCCTGCAAATGCACAAACAAACAAATATAAATACTGTTGCAGATAACTACATTTTAACAAGACATATTCTCTATAACGCAGCAATTTTGCAATACATTTATAGTTCTAAATCCCAATAAAATCTAAATATGACAATTAGCATGAATGGTTTTCCGATATCAGCAAAATTGGAACATGCCCATTCAATAAAACCCCATTAAAGACCAAAACTATAAAGCAAATCCAGTTTAAGCATGGCGTTCCTCTTACAGAGTGACGCCCGTTGGTAAAATTCTGTATATTTTATGAATCACTGATTAGTCACAGTCACTATGCAATTTGTCGTAGTAGGGGTGTGCCAGTACCTTTTAGCGTATGCAGAGTGTACGGATATTGTGTTAAAAGATAGGATACGCGGCGCCTACCAAATGGCAGAAAGGGCTATTTCCTAAACCCAGCCGGATAGTTTGACCAGCTCAGCATTGCCAACAATTTACAGTTCAGTAAATAAACCAGTTATTCAGGGAGCCATGTTTATTATGAATCCCAGGGATTATCGAGGCTGCCCTGCACAGATATAGCATAATGATTATATTTAACCATGATATAAAACGATATGCTCCAAAAAAAACAATATTTCTTAACGAGGAGATGCAAATAATTATTATGTACTAATTGTGAACATAGTCAGTAGCGCTGTATAATGGGTAACCCAAAATAAAAATCATTTCAAGGAATAGCTACATTGGATCACGAGGCCCCTCAAATAACTGTCTCCAAACACCACACACAATACATTTCATTCCGAAAAATCATACTGAGAAATCTCGCCGGCATGGAAGGGGTTGCTGGATGGCAGGATTTGGAAGGTAAATATATCCCCCCTTTTCTCTACGAGTTCTCAAGATCCAATAAAAAGTCTGGAAGGGATGACATTTTACTGCAGACACGAAGGGTCGTTTGCAGCCACTAATGAAAAGGATTTGACACGGGATAATAGAGAGAAATGAATTCTACTAATGGGCTAATTGAGCGCATTCAGCACAGTACGATGTGAGAGCCGGGAGGGGGAAAGCAGGAGAATCGGGGGGACGGGGGATGAGAAAGACAACAAGAGTGAGGGGGAGAGAGAGCAAGGGACAGAGAGAGAGAGAGTGCAGCTATGAAAATCTTGTCATTCAATCTAGTTTGCCCATTATGAAACCTCAGATTATTTTGACTGATTATACCAATTATATCATTGTTAGCCTTTACTGTTCCCACTGGAAGGCTATTCCAGGTATCTACTGCCCTTTCTATATCATTGTTACTGCTCCCACTGTAAGGCTGTTCCAGGTATCTACTACCCTTTCTATATCATTGTTACTGCTCCCACTGTAAGGCTGTTCCAGGTATCTACTACCCTTTCTATATCATTGTTACTGCTCCCACTGGAAGGCTATTCCAGGTATCTACTACCCTTTCTATATCACTGTTACTGCTCCCACTGGATGGCTATTCCAGGTATCTACTACCCTTTCTATATCACTGTTACTGCTCCCACTGGAAGGCTATTCCAGGTATCTACTACCCTCTCTATATCGCTGTTAACCACTAGAAAGCTATTCCATGTGCAATTAATTTAGTTCCAAATAGAAATTCATCCAAATTTCTGAATTCTTCATAAAACATAAATGAACAAATTCAGAATTAACTGAAATGAATAATTTTGGATCCTTTGTTTTCACAAGGGAAGCAGATTAAGGAATTATCTACTAAGCAATTTAAACAGCAAAATTATAAAGGGCTTTTTCTTAATTTTGCTTTTCAAAAAGACCAAAATTGTAAAAAAAACAAAAAACCTTTATTATGTATATATTTTACAGTATACTGATTCATTCAATTTTGAATCGTCCCAATATTTGTTTCTGAAATGATTGGATGGGCAAAAGTTACCTGAATCGAAACATTGAAGCCCATGATTAGTTGCATCAGGTTTGCTGGAGACAAGACCTGTTTTGCATATATGTGCTGCTGTGATGGATTCTATTCAGGGGCTTGAATATTTTTAAAACTAGAGAAGTGATTATACTTCTGTAGTATAATACTGTGATATTATTAAATTGGGGGTTCCTACCTCTCTGTTTGTCTCCTACACATAAAGAGGATTTATATACATCGAACGGAAGACATCATCTGGGGACATCCATCTAAATATCTTGTTGTGTGAGTTATCCCTCTCCACTGGAGCACTTCAAACCCAGAGCCAGGGGTGCTGGGGCTCTGGTACATGTGAGTTCTCTCCCAGACACCCCTTATATGTTTTTTGTGGTTTTATCAGACAGTCTGCACTATGTATAAATGTATGTTATTATTTTTTGGAATATCAATTAAAGGATCCACTTCTGTTTAAACGTGCTACGTTTGTTGTGTATATTTCTTTGTAATAACCCAGCCTATAATATAATAATCTGTCCTAATAACCCAGCCTATAATAATACAATAATCTGTACTAATAACCCAACCAATAATAATACAATAATCTGTACTAATAACCCAACCAATAATAATACAATAATCTGTACTAATAACCCCACCTATAATAATACAATAATCTGTACTAATAACCCAACCCATAATAATACAATAATCTGTACTAATAACCCCACCTATAATAATACAATAATCTGTACTAATAACCCCACCTATAATAATACAATAATCTGTCTTAATAACCCAACCTGTAATAATACAATAATCTGTACTAATAACCCAGCCTATAATAATACAATAATCTGTACTAATAACCCAACCTGTAATAATACAATAATCTGTACTAATAACCCAACCTATAATAATACAATAATCTGTACTAATAACCCAACCTATAATAATACAATAATCTGTACTAATAACCCAACCTATAATAATACAATCATCTGTACTAATAACCCAGCCTATAATAATACAATAATCTGTACTAATAACCCTACCTATAATAATACAATAATCTGTACTAATAACCCAGCCAATAATAATACAATAATCTGTACTAATAACCCCACCTATAATAATACAATAATCTGTACTAATAACCCAACCTGTAATAATACAATAATCTGTCCTAATAACCCAACCTATAATAATACAATAATCTGTACTAATAACCCAACCTATAATAATACAATAATCTGTACTAATAACCCAACCAATAATAATACAATAATCTGTACTAATTACCCAACCAATAATAATACAATAATCTGTCCTAATAACCCAGCCTATAATAATACAATAATCTGTCCTAATAACCCAGCCTATAATAATACAATAATCTGTCCTAATAACCCAGCCTATAATAATACAATAATCTGTCCTAATAACACAGCCTATAATAATACAATAATCTGTACTAATTACCCAACCAATAATAATACAATAATCTGTCCTAATAACCCAGCCTATAATAATACAATAATCTGTACTAATAACCCAGCCTATAATAATACAACAATCTGTACTAATAATCCAGCCTATAATAATACAATAATCTGTACTAATTACCCAGCCAATAATAATACAATAATCTGTCCTAATAACCCAGCCTATAATAATACAATAATCTGTCCTAATAACCCAACCTATAATAACACAATAATCTGTACTAATAACCCAGCCTATAATAATACAATAATCTGTCCTAATAACCCAGCCTATAATAATACAATAATCTGTAGTAATAACCAAACCTATAATAATACAATAATCTGTACTAATAACCCAACCAATAATAATACAATAATCTGTCCTAATAACCCAGCCTATAATAATACAATAATCTGTCCTAATAACCCAACCAATAATAATACAATAATCTGTACTAATAACCCAACCAATAATAATACAATAATCTGTACTAATAACCCAACCAATAATAATACAATAATCTGTACTAATAACCCAACCTGTAATAATACAATAATCTGTACTAATAACCCAGCCTATAATAATACAATAATCTGTACTAATAACCCAACCTATAATAATACAATAATCTGTACTAATAACCCAACCAATAATAATACAATAATCTGTACTAATAACCCAACCTATAATAATACAATAATCTGTACTAATAACCCAACCTATAATAATACAATAATCTGTACTAATAACCCAACCCATAATAATACAATAATCTGTACTAATAACCCAACCAATAATAATACAATAATCTGTACTAATAACCCAGCCAATAATAATACAATAATCTGTACTAATAACCAAACCTATAATAATACAATAATCTGTACTAATAACCCAGCCTATAATAATACAATAATCTGTACTAATAACCCCACCTGTAATAATACAATAATCTGTACTAATAACCCAACCTATAATAATACAATAACCTGTACTAATAACCCAGCCTATAATAATACAATAATCTGTACCAATAACCCTGGTGAATAATAATACAATAATCTATACTAATAAGCATGATCAATAATAATACAATAATCTGTACGAATACTCTAAACTGTAATAATACAATAATCTGTACTAATAACCCTGGTGAATAATAATACAATAATCTATAATAATCCATGATCAATACTAATACAATAATCTGTAGTAATACCGGTAACATAAAATGTAGTAATATAATAATTTGTATTCATAAACTGAGCAATATTAATACAATAACCTGTACCACTACTCCAAGCAGTAGTAATACAATAATCTATACTAATACCCTGATTAATACTAATACAGTAATCTGTACTAATAACCCAAGGTGTGATAAAACAATATTCTGTACTAATACTCCAAGGTGTAATAATACAATACTATGTACTAATAATCCATGCTATAATAGTACTGTGAGATGTTTGAATGCAATAATCTATAGTATACCGCAAGCTGTAATACAACTAAAATCTATAGTAATACCCTGTAATGTATAATGATAATACTGAAAAGTACTAATACCCCCTGCTTTTATCATACAATAATATCTTCTAATTCACTGATATGTATTAATACCCTGAGCAATAATAGTACCATAATCTGTGCTAATACTCCAAGATATATGTAACAGGCAGAGACGTTTGAACTCCTGCAGGAATTCGTTGATATCTTCTTCTGTTTCGGTTCTTAAAGGCATTGTATGAAACTTTGGCTGGAGATACATCCACTGCTCGACGTTCGGTTAATTGCAGCTGGTTCACCCATTCCCCTTTTGCCAACAGATACGCTTGTACCTCGGAAATAGTTTGGGTCACAATTTCCTCTGATGGATTCCCTCCGTAATAGGCCAGGCGAATCTGAATCTCCTTTTGTAGTTTGTTCTCCAGGTCCGTTGGCATAGGAGCCATAGGCTGGTTACCTTTGCTAATTTCTTCACTCAGCCACTCTGGAACCATTAAAATAAGCTGACATCCACGAAACATAGTTCTGGGAGTCAACTGATTTATTTCTGGCCACACAAGGCTTTTATACACAGACCCCCTGCATGGGGTCACCAATACAATAACACAAGTTTCAGTCCTAAAATCCTCTGTGCCTGAGAGATAATTGCCAGTGAAAAAACTATAATTAAATTATCTGTCAGGTACAGAAAATCCATACAAATCATACAGTACCCCAAAAGTGCCCCACCATAACTAGTAACCCCACAAAAGTAATATCCCCGGATAGCTCCGATCTGAGTGTATAACATATCCAAAGATCACTCAGAACGGTTCAGTAAAACTGGAATGCCACCGGGGTAAAGTTTTGACTGGACGGACACGAGGAGTTAGCCCAAAACAGTTCCAGGGAAATATGTATCATGGCCGGTCTCTGTTAGGGGGTTCCTTTGCGAACACCATGCAAACACCATTGGCAATCTCAGCCAATTCAATGTAATGTAAACACTTGGTTTCAGAGTATGAATGCTCCCCCTGTTCGGTAGTTCATATCTTCCGAACATCATCCTCGTAGCTGGTCGGGAAGTAGAACGGGCATCTGTCCAATCTTTACCAGGGTTCATCCAAGTGCCGCTGTCCACGTTCGGGAGACAAGATGGCTGCCATTCTTTTGTCGACCACATGCGGTCGTTATACGAAATGGGGGCCACCCAGGGGAAACATTCATTATTTACTTCCCTTGCTGTTTTGCACTTAAGTTGCTGGTGTGAACGTTCTAATGAGGTACAGGGGTGGTCAAATAGAAAGCGTTCGTATATAACAACTCCCGAACGGAAAAGGGGAAAAAAAAATACAGGAAAAGGGGCAAAATGTACGAAATAGGTGGTAGGTTCCATCACACTATAATAATACTCTGAGCTATACTATTATAATAATCTGAACTGATATCCAGAGCAGTAATAATACCCTGAACAATAATTATACAGTAATTTGTATTAATACTCCAAATTATAATAATTCTCTGAGCTACAATAATACAATAATCTGTAATAATACTCCAAACTATAATAATACTCTGAGCTGTAATAATACAATAATCTATACTAATATTCCAAGCTATAATAATACTACAAGCTTTAATAATACAATCTCTAGTTATACTCCTGTCACAGGAGTCGTACCCCAACACACAGGAAGGAGGAAATCCACAAAAGGTGGATCCGAAAGACGTATTAACGAGCCTTAGAATGGATTTATTAATACAACAAGAAACAGGGTAAAGATAAATCAAGGTCAGAATTACAGAAATACACAGAGTCAAGACAAAGCTGGGTCAGGATACCAGAAATCACAAGTCAAATACGAAGCCGGGGTCAGGATACCAGATATCACGAGTCAAATACGAAGCCGGGGTCAGGATACCAGATATCACGAGTCAAATACGAAGCCGGGGTCAGGATACCAGAAATATTGAGTCAAATACGAAGCCGGGATATTCATACCGAAAATCAGGAATCAAATACGAAGCTGGGATCTTGATACCAGAAATCACGAGTCAAATACGAGGCCGAGGTCAAAAACAGGAAATCACAAGGGAATCACTAGGAGCACCAAAAGAGGATCTAAACAGAAACCACAATAGGGCAATGAATGGGGGCTCCAACAAGCCTTAAATAGGATTACCTAATTTCTGATAGGTAACAGATTAGGATTGCAATGATGACATGGTCACTCTAAGAGTGGGCGTGACGTCACATCCACATCTATTTATAGACGTCCTGCCGCACGGGTGCGTAGTTCGGCCAGACTACGTGGAGCGGTCGGACCGCATGGCAGGAGGGGGTCTGCACAGCTCGGTGGAGGTAAGTAATGCCACAACTCCAGGCTTTAATAATACTCGGAGCTGCACTAATACAATAATCTGCCCTAATACCCAACCAGTAATATACAATAAGATGCAATAATAACTCAATGAGCTGTAATGGTGCTTAGAGAGTGTCCCTTTAACTCTCTGAGCAGGTTTTTGTTTCTGTGGACTGTTTTATCAAGTGTATAGGAGACAAACTGTAGAAACGACAAATTCATTCACTTTGACATTCTCTTTTTCAGAGTGAGATATCAGGATATAAATCCCGGCTCATTTTATTTTACTCACCATTTTCCAGCGTGGTCTCCTCGTGGCTGGTATCGACCGTGCCCCCTTGGTTGAGATCATCAAACTTGTCAATCTCAGCCAAGTCAATGCTTTCCTGTAGCATTGGGAAGCTATTGTGCATCTCTTCAAAGCAGAGCATGGAAATGCTGAACATCACTGCTGCACTTTGCGTAGCACTGATCCAGGAAACACTTCTAGTGGCCATTAGAGTTGTTACTAAGCAGTAATGTAAACACTGCCTTTTTTCAGAAAACACAGAGTTTACATTGAAAAGGTTGCAAGGACATACTATACACACCAGAACAATTACAATTAAGTTGTATACTGTACATTAAGCTGCAGTTTTTCTGGAGACTATAGTGTCCCTTTCAACATTGAGACCTGCACCACCAGAACCATTCCCATCACAAGGAACCTTGCCATCAGAACCCTTACCACCACAACAAACAGGGAATCTACCATGAACCACCAACAAAGACTTTATAACTAATTTTGATTTATTTTAGGTTAAAACTGTGTTTTTCTGTTTTTATTTACATTCACTTGTATGATATGTATAACAACCTTGTTGAATTAATTTTATCTGCGCAATAATAATGGGCACATGAAAGCCTTGGAGACTCTATGTTAATTTGAATTGAATGGGGCCTTGTCAAATTTATTGACATGAAATGAAAAAAATCCCCAATGTGGTTTTGAACTGTCATGCTACCCAGAGGCAAGAAATTTTAATTAAAAAAGTCTTAGAAAGCCAGATAATGTGAAGCAATCAGTTCATAAAGCCAGCATGGCTCTAATTCCTCTAATACCTTATGCTGTCCTAGTAAACCAGTGGATATCTGTGCAAATATTGTATGTCTGGAGGCTTACTTTTCATGGGTTGGTGCGAACACCATTAACAGGTTGGGAGTCATTGAGGTTAAGACCTTAGATGTGAAATATCAGTAGATAATCTTGATCGGAGAAATTATATTCTGATTTTACAGAATTCTGAAGAGAGAGATTGGTACTAATCAGGCTAACCGCAGTCTCCCTAGTGGCTGATAATGGTATATTGTTCATTCACCAAGCATCAGAAATTGTACAAGATAAACACATCTCATTGTTTTAAATTACTACACAGTCATAATGTAGCGATTGCCGCCACTACCCTTACTCAACGTCTACATGGAATAATCACTTTGCACTGCCCGTAACTCATCCTTTACATGGATTGATCATTTAGCACTGTCTATAACTTGCCGTTTACATGAAGTGATCACCTCGTACTGCCCATAACTCGCCCTTTACATGGAGTGACCAACTCGTACTGCCCATAACTCGCCGTTTACATGGAGTGCTCACCTCGTACTGCCCATAACTTGCCGTTTACACGGAGTAATCACCTCACACTGTCCATAACTCGCCGTTTACACGGAGTGATCACCTCATACTGCCCATAACGTACGGTTTACATGGAGTGATCACCTCGTACTGCCCATATCTCGCCGTTTACATGGAGTGACCAACTCGTGCTGCCCATAACTCGCCGTTTACATGGAGTAATCACCTCGTACTGCCCATAACTTGCCGTTTACATGGAGTAATCACCTCGTACTGCCCATAACTTGCCGTTTACATGGAGTAATCACCTCGTACTGCCCATAACTTGCCGTTTACATGGAGTGATCACCTCGTACTGCCCAAAACTCGCCATTTACATGGAGTGATCACTTCACACTTCCCATAACTCCCCATCTACATGTATTATTTGCCTCGCACTGCCTGTAACTTATCGTCTACATGGAGTAATCACTTTGAACTGCCCATAATTCCCCGTCTCCATGGAGTGATCACCTTGCACTGCCCATAACTTGCCATCTACAAGAAGTGATCATCTACTACTGTCCGTAACTTCCTGTCTACATGGGGTGATCACCTTGCACTGCATGTATCTCCCCATCTACATGTAGTGATAGCCTTGCACTGCCTGTAGCTCGCCATCTACATGGAATGATCGCCTCATACATCCAGTATCTCATTGTCTACATGGAGACATCTCATTGCACAGCCCTGTACATAGTGTGATCTACTCACACAGCTCGTATCTCACCGTCTACATGCAGCGATCACCTCACACAACTTGTAACTCAGTTGCCTCACACAGCCCGTAACTCACCATCTACATGGAGTGATTGTCTTGTGCAGCCTGTATCTTGCCGTCTACATGGAGTGACAACCTCACACAGTCTATATCTTGCTGTCTACATGGAGTGATCACCTTGCATAGCCTGTAACTTGACGTCTGCATGTATTGATAGCCTTACACTGCCCGTAACTCACAGTCTACATGGAGTGATTGCCTCGTACAGCCCGTATCACGCCATCAACATGAAGTGATCTCCTCACACAGTCTGTATCTCGACATCAACATGAAGTGATCTCCTCACACAGCCTGTAAGTCACTGTTTGCATGGAATGATCGCCCCACACAGCCCGTAGCTCACCGTCTACATGGAGTCATCTCATTGCACAGCCCTATACATAGTGTGATCTCCTCACACAGCTCGTATCTCGCCGTCTACATGTAGCGATCACCTCACACAACTTGTAACTCAGTTGCCTCACACAGCCCGTAACTCACCATCTACATGGAGTGATTGTCTCGTGCAGCCTGTATCTTGCCATCTACATGGAGTGACAGCCTCACACAGTCTGTATCTTGCCGTCTACATGGAGTGATCACCTTGCATAGCCTGTAACTCGCCATCTGCATGTATTGATAGCTTTACACTACCCGTAACTCACAGTATACATGGAGTTATTGCCTCGCACAGCCCGTATCACACCATCTACATGAAGTGATCTCCTCACACAGCCCATATCTTGATGTCTGCATGAAGTGATCTCCTCACACAGCCCATATCTCGATGTCTGCATGAAGTGATCTCCCCACACAGCCGTATTTCGATATCTACATGAAGTGATCTCCTCACACAGCCCATATCTCGATGTCTGCATGAAGTGATCTCCTCACACAGCCCATATCTCGATGTCTGCATGAAGTGATCTCCCCACACAGCCGTATTTCGATATCTACATGAAGTGATCTCCTCACACAGCCCATATCTCGATGTCTGCATGAAGTGATCTCCTCACACAGCCGTATTTCGATATCTACATGAAGTGATCTCCTCACACAGCCCGTATCTCGATGTCTACATAAAGCGATCTCCTCACACAGCTTGTATCTTGATGTCTACATAAAGTGATCTCCTCACACAGCTTGTATCTCGATGACTACATAAAGTGATCTCCTCACACAGCCCGTATCTAGGTGTCTACATGAAGTGATCTCACACAGCCCGTATCTCGATGTCTACATGAAGTGATCTCACACAGCTCGTAACTCAACATTACATGGAGTTACTACCCCACACAACCTGTGCCAGGTGTGAGCACAAGATAAATCAAATGTAACTCTACTGTGTAGGAAACATATTGTAAGCAGACAAAGATAAATGGTTTAATACCATCTCTTATACTACTGTTTGGAAAATACATCTCATATACAAAGGTTACATAGTTACATATCTGAAAAGAGACTTATGTCTATCAGGTTCAGCCTTCCTTACATTTGTTTTTTGCTGTTGATCCAAAAGAAGGCAAAAAAAACAGTTTGAAGCACAATTTTGCAACAAGCTAGGAAAAAAATTCCTTCTTGACCCCAGAATATCAGTCATATTTATCCTTGGATCAAGCATTGAAAGATTATATCTTTGAATATTCTGTTTTTAGTATGCATCTAGTAGCTATTTGAACATCTGTATGGACTCTGATAAAACCACTTCTCCAGGCAGAGAATTCCACATCCTTATTGTTCTTACAGTAAAAAAAAACCTTTACTTTGCCTTAGACGAAATCTTCTTTCTTCCAGCCTAAATGCATGACCTCATGTCCTATGTAAAGTCCGGTTTGTATTGGCCCCTAATATATTTGTATAATGTTATCATATCCCCTCTCAGGCGACGTTTTTCTAAACTAAATAGGTTTAAATTTGTTAACCTTTCTTCATAGCTGATATGTTCCATTCCTTGTGTTGTTTTTTATGTTGTTTGTTCATTAAACAGCTACTTGTAGTGATTTGAAAACCAATTTGCTACCTTTGCCATTTGGTTTTCAGTTTGTTACAATTCACTGTTCAATGGGTAAACACATTAAATGTCAAATGCATAAAATAAAATGAAACACCTGAAAATGTTTACTAGGTAATGGACTATTCATGAATGAATAGTCAAACTGTTAGTTAAGCTTCTCTTTAAATCCAGATGTTGTTATTGCGTGGAATTTATACAAAGGGGGAGGGATGGACATTGTCCCCCACCCACCCTGTATGTATGGGATAGGGGTTAACATACAGTTAAATAGGATCCCCCATCCAGAAAGACCCAATGAGTAATGACTGCCATTGATCAACGTCCATCATAGGCGCCCATTTAAAGAGACAGATGGTCTTTCCTTTGATCCAGGTCACGCTGCGAAATGGTTGGTGGAGTGTACGTTATGGCGAAATGTAAAAAACGCTTACCTCCACTGTGCCAGAAACCACAGCAAATAAATAGAAAATTATTATTTCTCATCTCTAATACAGTGGACTAGTGAACTTTATTTTATACGGTTCCACAGGAGGTGGCAGAGAAAGGAGGCAGATGTTGTGGGGGTTACAGTCTAAATGAATTGATCGCTAGGGATCTGCCAGAATAGTAGATGAGCTGACACTTTATCTCTCTAACCTGCGGCAGTGGCAGAGTTAATGGATGAGGTGGGGCAGTTGGCACAGGGAGGGTTTATGAGGTGCATTATGTTTAGTTTTGTGTCATTTATTACTCTGGTTAATGTGTCCCACGGATGTGGATCACACGCCATCTCGGTATATACATCAATTTCAGTGATGTGTTTCTCCGCTTTTTAACTATTAATATAACTTTTTAGAATAAATAGAACAGAGAGGGGACGATAATTCTTCACATTGTCAATAATTTGGAGAACGTCCCCCACAGCGTCCTCTGAAAGGACAGCCACGGACACCCACCTACAGGATTCTCTCGACTTTCATCTCATTTTAAAGCCATGTTTCTATAAAAAAGAAAGAGAGCAGGTCTGCTGACAGACACGGTGAACACACAGACTGTGTCCTGCTGACATGCTTGCCCAGGGCTGTATTCACTGCGCAGAGCGCCATTAGCATTTTAGTGAGTGTTTTGAAGTACCTGTAGACAGCACGCTTGTCAGATTCGAGCTGTGCCTGAGGGTCTATGGGAGCACCGGGGACAGCACTGGCTGCTGCTGAGGATGCTGGGAGATGCACTGGCTGGGCCTTGGTGGGCTGCTGGGCTGTGGCCGTCATCTAATCAAAAGGAAAATGCTCAATTAATAAAGACTCAACTTACGTGTTATTAGCATCACATTAACATATCGATACAGTGTTAAAATAATGCCCTTACGTGTGGTCATTACAGCACGCGTGACCTGGAAACCAGAATGCAGGCGTGAGCGCACAATGGGGCTTATTAACAAAACCAGACATTGAGGAAAACCAACAAACAAATTCCACGTATTGGCCAAAATGGTCAAACTGGACAATCAGGAGGCGTTTCTCTGATCTGATCTACTATTGTCTGAAACGTTCCTCTTCAATTATTCCACACGTTCCAGTTTCGTAAATAAACGAAACCACAACAATAATATTATTACATGGCAAACATTAATAATAATAATAATATTAAATGACAAACATGAATAATAATAAGAAGAAGAATATTAAATGACAAACATTAATAATAATAAGAAGAAGAATATTAAATGGCAAATATTAATAATAATAATAATAATAAAAATATTTAATGGCAAACATTAATAATAATAATAAGAATATTAAATGGCAAACATTAATAATAGGAAAAAACACAGCATGTACTAAACAATAATAATATGACATTGCAAAACAATTATTTAACTATTAATAGTAGTAATAAATGGCCTATACTCAGAATATTAAATGGTGTATGGTAATAATAAATAATAGTAGCAAGTATTAAATGGCATATACTAAAACATAATAGTAGTAAGTATTAAATGGCGTATAATAATACAAAATAATAGTAAGTGTTAAATGGTGTATAATAATAATTAATAAAAGTAAGTATTAAATGGCATATAATAATAGTAAGTATTAAATGGTGTATAATAATAAATAATAATAGTTTGTGTTAAATGGGGTATAATAATAAATAATAATAGTACATATTAAATGGTGTATAATAAATAATAATAGTAAGTGTTAAATGGGTTATAATAATAAATAATAATAGTAAGTATTAAATGGCGTATAATAATAGTAAGTATTAAATGGAGTATAATAATAAATAATAATAGTAAGTATTAAATGGCATATAATAATAGTAAGTATTAAATGGTGTATAATAATAAATAATAAATAATAATAGTAAGTATTAATGGCGTAAAAAAACATAATAATAGTAAGTATTAAATAGTGTATAATAATAAATAATAATAGTTAGTGTTAAATTGGGTATAATAATAAATAATAATAGTACGTATTAAATGGTGTATAATAATAAATAATAATAGTTAGTGTTAAATGGTGTATAATAATAAATAATAATAGTTAGTGTTAAATGGTGTATAATAATAAATAATAATAGTAGGTATTAAATGGTGTATAATAATACATAATAGTAAGTATTAAACGGTGGATAATAATAAATAATAAAAGTACCTATTAAAGGGGTTAATTTAACAAGGCAGGATAGGGGAACTTCTATTAGGACATTCTATTGGTTTCCATGGTGATTGGACCATTTATTATTATTATGTTATTATGTATATAGCGCCATCAAATTCCGTAGCGCTGTACAATGGGTGGACGAACAGACATGTAGTTGTAACCAGACAAGTTGGACACACAGGAACAGAGGGGTTGAGGGTCCTGCTCAATGGGCTTACATGCTAGAGGGAGTGGGGTAAAATGACACAAAAAGATAAGGATAGTATTAGACTAGTGACAGTTGCAGAAGAGGAATCAGTCAGGAGCTATTAACAGTTTAATTGATACGCTTTTATGAAGAAGTGGGTTTTTAATAACTTTTTGAAGAAGTGGAGACTGGGTGAGCATCTAACGGAGGAGGGAAGCGAGTTCCACAGGAACGGTGCAGCCCTCGAGAAGTCTTGAAGGCGAGCATCAGAGGTGGGAGTACGGACAAAAGATAGACGTAAGTCTTCAGCAGATTGTAAGGGCCTAGACGGGACATACTTGTGTATTAGGGAGGATAGATAGGTGGGAGCAGCATTATGTAGAGATTTGAAAGCAAGAACCAGAATTTTAAATTGAGCTCTATATTTTATAGGAAGCCAATGTAGGGACTGACAGAAGGGTGAGGCGTGGGAGGTGCGGGCGGACAGGAAGATGAGCCTCATTATTATGGAATCTCACCTGTGTTCGTTTTATAAATCCTTCCCACCGCCATAGGAGAATTATCTGCTGATTCTTCCCATTAAAGTACGTTTTATTATCCTGTGTTATTCCTGTTTACACAGACAGCCACCATATTTTTCAAACAAACACCCCTCCGGCTCCTGGGAGCTGCTATACCTGCCATGTTCCCTGGACACATATTGCGTCTACCACGTGCTGACTATTTATCACATTCACAAACTGCAGGAGAAAAGTAAATTTTCACATTTATTGAATACAGCACCACATGAATTCCATATACTGCAGGGCAAAGCTTTTCATGAACTGTCCAACATGCATGACAATTGCTACACGTTCAGGGAAAGATGGCGGTACTGCTAGCCCTGCCTACAGCACAGTCTATAGATGCTGGTAATATGTGAGACGCAGAGCAGCTCGCAGTTTTGGGCTCCGCGGAAGTCATATTGGTATGAAATATCTGGTTTTTAGCCCAATTCTAGCAATGCAAAGAATAATTTATTGCAACTGGTCACAATCCATATGTTGGATGAAAAAATAGAAGTCTTTTCATGTGTCTTATGCAATATGTTCACATGAGTTTGGCTTAATTCTTGAAATATCTGCCTAACAAATCGTAAATGCTAATTATATCGCCCGTTTGTATGTCTTCCCCAGAGTTTTCTTAAATTCACAGAGCTGTATAGGCAGCTGCAATGATAATCTGTCTGTCAGTCAGTCTGTCTGTCTATCAAACTACACAAGACTGAAAACAATGAACTTCTAATTCCAGATTTCAAATTAAAATGTATTCATGCAGAATGGAATAATAGTACAGAGTTAGAAAAGCACTAATCCTTCAATCTGTCTGTCCGTCTATCCCCATGTAGAATTTCCCTTTCAGACTTGGTTGACTTGATACAATGCAATTCAATCAGCCATTTTGGTGTGATTTGGAAACTGCGGGGGAAATACCCCAATGTCAAAATCTGTAGTTTAGGCAAATCAGTAACGCCGCACAATTTTATCAAGTTTAAATCACTTCAGGCAGATATCTTGTGGATTCTCTGTATGCAGCATGAAATTTATTCTGGACGCTATAAAACGTGAGGACTGAAGGTGATCCTGTACATTGTGAAGATGTTTCTCCTATTTGCATCTCAGGGATAAACAGACCGCCCACTGCGCTAGGCTTCAGTATTCATGTCTTTTCTATTTCTTAGGCCACGTGTGGGCAATTATTCAAATTGTTGTGCAATCTTCATAGTGTGAACATCCCTAGCCTCACACAGGCATGAAAAGCTCTGTCTGCCCCCCCGTGCCTGACGTTTATCAGGACTCTAATTGAAAAGGATAAAAACAGTGAAGATAAAAGGGGCAGCACCAAACGCAATGAAAATGTAAATCGCCATTGAGTCATCTCGCTTTCCAAACTAGCTCCAGCTGAGAAGCAGTTATTGGGGAGAGGAGGTAGCATTTTCAGGCCTTCCAGAGAAGGACATTTATCTGTAAACTGCTATATCCACACTTTGGATTAAAAAAATCTATCCAGCAGCACTTAATATTCTGGGGAAGAGATATAAACAGGCTCACACATACACATACATTCACATATACACAGCCACTCACACATACACATATATACAGAATTTGTGAGGAAGGCTGAACTTGATGGACGCAAGTCTCTTTTCAGCTATGTAACTATGTAATAAGCACACACACATACAAATATATATGCACACATACATTCACAAACATATACACACAGCCACTCACACCTACACATATATAAGCACACATACATTCACACACGCAGACACTCACATGTACACATATATCAGCACACATACATTCACGCACATATAAACACACTCACACCTACACATATATAACACACATACATTAACACACACATAAACACAGAAACTCACACCTACACATATATAAGCACACACACATTCACACATATACACACATTTACACCTAGACTTATATAAACACACACATTCACACTCATAAACACACACATTCACATCTACACATATATAAAAGCACATAGATTCATACACTCACACTTACAATACACACATGTAAACCCTCACTCAAACGTACACATATATAAACACACATACATTCACACACACATTATTCTTATTGTTATTTATATAGCGCCAAATAATTCCGCAGCGCTTTACAATATTATAAAGGGGGGGAAGAATTTTACAATAAATAAGACAATTACGTAATGACACAGGAACAATGGGTGGATGAGGGCCCTGCTCAAACTAGATTACAGTCTAGAGGACTTTAACACATTAACACATGCATACTCATAGATACAAGCTAGAATCTTCTTTCTACAGACTATTGCACTGCCTTCAGTGGCCCCTGGCTGTGCTTATAGCTCTACTTTTTCTAAATGGTTTTGAACATGAATAATGTTGTTTTCTTCTTACATTATTCTTAAATAAATTTCTCAGTCTTCCCCATTATACATTTATTTTTTTCCTGGAACTATGGTGTATTCTTTCGAATATGCAGGAAATGTATACAAAATACCATTAAGAAAATCTATGCACAAAATCTAAATATAAAATGTGTCAGAGATATTTTAAAATATTCATGTTTTTGAGAAATGTATAGCATCACAGTGTTGGTTTTTATTTCAGATTACATTCTCCAAGTTAGGAGTTTAGTAAAACCGATGGTTCGGGTGGGTGGGGGGCTCTCTGTACAGTCCAACATCTGCAAAGAAAAGGGTCCATTCAGAGATCTCTATGAAGATATAATTAGATTCATCTTCAGGACAAATTCTGACAATAGATGTATCTTTTCTGCCACTTTAAAAGATACTAGAAATAGCTTGTGTCACCATTTGAAGAAGCCAACAAAGGCAAAACACATCTTAAAGGACCACTATAGGCACCCAGACTACTTCAGCTTAATGAAGTGGTCTGGGTGCCAGGTTCATCTAGGATTAACCCTTTCTGCTGTAAACATAGCAGTTTCAGAGAAACTGCTATGTTTACCTATGGGTTAATCCAGCCTCTAGTGGCTGTCTCACTGACAGTCGCTAGAGGCGCTTCCGCGCTTCTCACTGTGATTTTCACCGTGAGAAGACGCCAGCGTCCACAGGAAAGCATTGAGAATGTTTTCCTATGAGACTGGCTGAATGTGCACGCGGCTCTTGCCGCGCATGCGCATTCAGCCGATGATGGGAAAGGAGGCGGAGAGTCCCCACCGCCCAGGGAGCTCGGCGGTGGATATAAGGTAAGGGATTAACCCCTTCCTCCCTCCAGAGCCCGGCAGGAGGGGGACCCTAAGGGTGGGGGGGACCTAGAGACCCTATAGTGCCAGGAAAACGAGTATGTTTTCCGGGCACTATAGTGGTCCTTTAAGAAAAGAGAGAAGGATATGACATCGGCTGTAAAATAATTTTTTATTGTTTGATCTATTTTTAAATTGTGTTCGATAAATAAATATAGTTTATACACCCCTCCTCTCTGCTACATCTATATCCTGTTCTAGGGGTTAGTGTCACACCACAAACTAACACAAAACTTTTAACTTGGTGCCAGTTATTTACAGGCTCCAGAAAAGATGATTTTTCAATACTGCTGCCTGATATACTGAACCCAGACCTTCTGTTTTGCTTCCTCTTCTCCTACATGAACTTGTGAGGAAAAACTTTAAAGTTATAGAGAAAGGTTTCTTTGCTACGGAGAGCTACATGTTTAGAGCCTAAACCAACAAAATACTCTAATAAATGTGAGATTTAATTACAGAAGCAGATTTAAAATTCACATTTTATATACAATATTACACTATTGTGTCTTTTCTCTTTCCTTTTCATACACATGACATGAACACTCAATTTTTCTGAGGGGTAAGTATCTATATGTTAAGCTCTGCTCTCATACGGTTTGTTTAAGGTGGTGAGACTAATTACCTAAATATTAAGTTTTTGGTTTTTTTTTTATTTCATCTTTCCACCCATATTATAATATTATTATCTAATCTATTACCTTGGTATCTGTATCATTTACACACCATGCATTCACCTTGCTACATGTTAACCCTTTATGTTATGTGTCCTCTGTATCCACCCTGGATGTAGTTTGTTATTTACCAAGACATTTTTGTACAGAGTATGGTGAAAATATATTAGCATTTGTGGTGATACGATGATATTATATTATCGGATGTGGGGATATGGTGATATTATATTATCGGATGTGGGGATATGATGATATTATATTAGCGGAGGTGGGGATATGATGATATTATATTAGCAGATGTGGGGATATGGTGATATTATATTATCGGATGTGGGGATATGGTGATATTATATTATCGGATGTGGGGATATGGTGATATTATATTATCGGATGTGGGGATATGGTGATATTATATTAGCCGATGTGGGGATATTATATTATCAGATGTGGGGAAATGGTGATATTATATTATCGGATGTGGGGATATGGTGATATTATATTAGCAGATGTGGGGATATGATGATATTATATTAGCAGATGTGGGGATATGGTGATATTATATTATCGGATGTGGTGATATGGTGATATTATATTATCGGATGTGGGGATATGGTGATATTATATTAGCGGATGTGGGGATTTGGTGATATTATATTATCGGATGTGGGGATATGGTGATATTATATTAGCGGATGTGGGGATATGGTGATATTATATTAGCGGATGTGGGGATTTGGTGATATTATATTAGCGGATGTGGGGATTTGGTGATATTATATTAGCGGATGTGGGGATATGATGATATTATATTATCGGATGTGGGGATATGATGATATTATATTAGCGGATGTGGGGATATGATGATAATATATTAGCGGATGTGGTGATATGGTGATATTATATTAGCCGATGTGGGGATATGATGATATTATATTAGCGGATGTGGGGATATGATGATATTATATTAGCGGATGTGGGGATATGATGATAATATATTATCGGATGTGGTGATATGATGATATTATATTATCGGATGTGGTGATATGATGATATTATATTATCGGATGTGGTGATATGATGATATTATATTATCGGATGTGGTGATATGATGATATTATATTAGCGGATGTGGTGATATGATGATATTATATTATCGGATGTGGTGATATGATGATATTATATTAGCGGATGTGGTGATATGATGATATTATATTATCGGATGTGGTGATATGATGATATTATATTAGCGGATGTGGTGATATGATGATATTATATTATCGGATGTGGTGATATGATGATATTATATTAGCGGATGTGGTGATATGGTGATATTATATTATCGGATGTGGTGATATGATGATATTATATTAGCGGATGTGGTGATATGATGATATTATATTAGCGGATGTGGGGATTTGGTGATATTATATTAGCGGATGTGGTGATATGATGATATTATATTAGCGGATGTGGGGATTTGGTGATATTATATTAGCGGATGTGGGGATTTGGTGATATATTAGCGAATGTGGTGGTATTATATTACTCAGAACCAAAAGGTGTCCCTAAGGTGTACTAAAACACCTCAGAAGGGGAAGGCGGTGGGTTTAAAAACAACCTTTTTTGAAACATGCAGGTATCAAATGGCTTATTACATAACTAAAATGTATACAACATATACAATAATACCCAAGAGAGAGAAAGCCTTGACCAATATACACAGTTTTTTTTTTTTTTGTACCTCACTATATGTGTGTAGTTCACTCATTATGGGTAGCACCTTTTTGGTATATTTTATATGCACTTTCAGTTACCCAAGGGTCAGTTGGTTCAGGTAGGCACTAGTGGGTTTCCCACGGTGCCGAGGTATCTAGGGTGAGCCTGTTTGGCTAGGAATTTGGGTTCTTTCGGGTTTTCTCTCTAGACTGTGGGAAGATCTTTTTACCTCGTTGCTTCCCCATCCATTTTTTGTTTTCCCTACTAAGCACCAGTAACCTTGGTACTGCTACCAGGATTTTTCCTTTAACACTTTTTTTGGGGTTATCCACTTTATTGTGATTTTTATTGGTTACCCTCATATACCAAGAATTTATAGCTCAATTAGCAGCTACCTACACGTCCTTCCCTAGTACCATTGATTTTTCTGGAACCTTTCATGTTTGGGAGCTTGAGGCTAACCTGTGTATATTGGTCAAGGTTTTCTCTCTCTTGGGTATTATTGTATATATTGTATATATTTGGTTGTTTTTAAACCCACTGCCTTCCCCTCCTGTGGTGTCTTAGTACGCCTTAGGCGTTTTCTGTATTGGTTCTGGGTTATTTACGTATTAAGAAAGTGCAGTTACAGGCACTCCTCAGAGCAGTTTCTCTGCTGCCCCTGTAGAGATTTACTCTGGGCAGTGTCTTTTATTACTAGTGATATTATATTATCGGTTATGGTGATATTATATTATCGGATGTGGTGATATGGTGATATTATATTAGAAGGTGTGGTGATATATTATCGGATGTAGTGATATATTAGGGGTGTGGTGATATTATATTAGGGGTGTGGTGATATTATATTAGGGGTGTGGTGATATTATATTAGAAAATGTGGTGATATTATATTAAGGGTATGGTAATATTATATTATCAAAAGTGGTGATATTATATTATCGGATGTGGTGATATTATATTAGGGGTATGGTGATTATATTATTGGATGTGGTGATATTATATTAGGGGTATGGTGATTATATTATCGGATGTGGTGATATTATATTATCGGATGTGGTGATATTATATTATCGAAAGTGGTGATATTATATTATCGGATGTGGTGATATTATATTAGGGGTATGGTGATTATATTATCGGATGTGGTGATATTATATTAGGGGTATGGTGATTATATTATCGGATGTGGTGATATTATATTAGGGGTATGGTGATTATATTATTGGATGTGGTGATATTATATTAGGGGTGTGGTGATATTATATTAGAAAATGTGGTGATATTATATTAAGGGTATGGTAATATTATATTATCAAAAGTGGTGATATTATATTATCGGATGTGGTGATATTATATTAGGGGTATGGTGATTATATTATTGGATGTGGTGATATTATATTAGGGGTATGGTGATTATATTATCGGATGTGGTGATATTATATTATCGGATGTGGTGATATTATATTATCGAAAGTGGTGATATTATATTATCGGATGTGGTGATATTATATTAGGGGTATGGTGATTATATTATCGGATGTGGTGATATTATATTAGGGGTATGGTGATTATATTATCGGATGTGGTGATATTATATTAGGGGTATGGTGATTATATTATTGGATGTGGTGATATTATATTAGGGGTATGGTTATTATATTATCGGATGTGGTGATATTATATTAGGGGTATGGCGATTATATTATCGGATGTGGTGATATTATATTAGGGGTATGGTGATTATATTATCGGATGTGGTGATATTATATTAGGGGTATGGTTATTATATTATCGGATGTGGTGATATTATATTAGGGGTATGGTGATTATATTATCGGATGTGGTGATATTATATTAGGGGTATGGTGATTATATTATCGGATGTGGTGATATTATAGTAGGGGTATGGTGATTATATTATCGGATGTGGTGATATTATATTAGGGGTATGGTGATTATATTATCGGATGTGGTGATATTATATTAGGGTTATGGTTATTATATTATCGGATGTGGTGATATTATATTAGGGGTATGGTTATTATATTATCGGATGTGGTGATATTATATTAGGGGTATGGTTATTATATTATCGGATGTGGTGATATTATATTAGGGGTATGGTGATTATATTATCGGATGTGGTGATATTATATTAGGGGTATGGTGATATTATATTAGGCAGTGCAGTGATATTATATTAGCGGATGTGGTGATATGGTGATATTATATGCATAGATAGGGTGCATAGATATGGTGATATTATACTAGCAGATTTGATGATATGGTGTTATTATATTAGTGATATGGTGATATTATAGGAGGGTGTGTAGTGATATGGTGATATTATATTAGCGGATGCAGTGATAAGGTGATATTATAGTACAAGGCCGGCCTTTGGGGTGTGCGAGCTGTGCAGTCGCACAGGGCGCAATGGCAACAGGGGCGCTGGGCAGCCGATACAGTTCGCAGTCGGTTACTCACAGGCTGGTCGAGTTAAGCGTTGAAAATGCAGAGCAGGTCAACTGCATACTGCTGTGCACTTGACTTGCACATTACGAGGGGAGAGCTGCGGCCGGGAATCTACTTGTCGATGAAGAACAGGTCCGGAGTGTAGAGGAGGAGCGTGGAAGTGCGGCATTGACGGGCTGCGCCTACACAGGGAGCCGCGGAAGGATCCACTCAGTGGGTGAGGATGGCGGCTGGTGCTCTTCAGTCTGCGACTCGGCGGAGTGGGAAACTGACAGCTGGATCCAGGGAGCAGCAACCTTTAATGAATTACTTGTTCTTGTACTTTTAATAATTACCTTTTAATGCTTAAGGGACAGAATTTACTGATAAAGAGACAAGGATTGATGGAAGAGCTTGAGATTGATGAAGAGGGACAAAGGTACTGGTAAAAAGAGGGCATGGTACACTATAAAAGAGGGGGCAGGAGATTGATGGAGCGAATTGATGGAAGGAGACTGAGTGAAGGAGGTAGCGGACTGATTAAAGGGGAGCAGAGGGGTTTACGATGGAAGGGGAGCGAAGTTGATAAGGGTAAAAAGGAGATTGATGGAAGGGCAGGGATTTATGAACTGATTAAGGGGCAGGATTGATGGAAGGGGCAGGATTGATAGACTGATTAGGGGTGGGGAGGCAGAGGTTGATGGAAGGGCCAGGGATTGATAAAGGGGGGGACAGGGAATTGATGAAGGGGGTAAAGGACTGATAAAGGGGTGGCAGGGGATTGATGGAAGGGGCAGGGAATTGATGGAAGGGGGGCAGTGGATTGATGGAAGGGGAAGGGTACTGATGGAAGGGGGCAGGGGATTGATGAAGGAGGGCAAAGGATTGATAAAGGGGGAGGCAGGGGGCAGGGGACTGATGGAAGGGGGCAGAGGACTGATGAAGGGGGAGCAGCAGAGGATTAATGGAAGGGGCAGGAGATTGGTTAAGAGCGGCAGGGGACTGATTAAGAGGGGTAGGGGAATGATGGAAGGGGGGCAGGGGATTGGTGAAGGGGGAAGGGATTGATAGAAGGGGCAGAGGATTGGTGAAGGGGGCAGGGGATTGATGGAAAGGGGGCAGGGGATTGGTGAAGGTGTCAGGGGATTGGTGAAGGGGACAGGAGATTGGTGAAGGTGGCAGGGGATTGGTGAAAGGGGCAGGGGTTGATGGAAGGGGCAGGGTTGATGGAAGGGGGCAGGGGATTGGTGGAAGGGGTGGCAGGGTATGGATGGAAGGGTGGCAGGGGTTCTGATGAAGGGGTATAGTGGATTGATGTAAGGGGCAAGGGGCTGACGAAGGGGATGGCAGAGGACTGAGGATGGCAGGGGTTTGTAGAAGGGGGTGCAGGCAGCAGATTGTGAATGTGCCTGAAATTGTCTAGAAGGGGCACCATACGATTGGCTCACACAGGACTCCTGAACATCTAAGGCTGGCCCTGGTGATATATTAGGGGATTTGGAGATGTTGTGATATTATATTAGCAGATGTGGGGAGATATTATGGGTGTAGTGATATTTATATTAATGCATTTGATGATATTATATTAGTGTAAGTGGGGATATATTATGGGTGTGGTTATATTTTATTAGGGGTGTGGTTATATTATATTATGAATGTAGTTAATTTATATTATGGGTGTGGTTATATTATATTATGGGTGTGGTTATATTATATTATATTATGGGTGTGGTTATATTATATTAGCGGATGTAGTGATATTATATTATAGGTGTGGTGATATTATATTAGGGGTGTGGTTATATAATATTATATTATGGGTGGTTATATTATGTTAGGGGTGTGGTAATATAATATTAGAAGGTGTGGTGATATATTATGGGTGTGGTGATATGGGTGTAGTGATATTATATTATGGGTGTAGTGATATTATATTAGGGGTGTGGTTATATTATATTATGGGTCTACTGATATTATATTAGGGGTGTGGTTATATTATATTATAGGTGTGGTGATATTATATTAGGGGTGTGGTGATATTATATTATGGGTGTGGTTATGTTAGGAGGTGGCAATATAATATTAGTAGGTGTGGTGATATTATATTAGTTGTGTGGTGATATTATATTAGGGGTGTGGTTATATTATATTAGCAGATGTAGCGATATTCTATTAGGGGGTGCAGAGAGCCCTCAATATATTTATTTTTGTGCTGAGTTATATGACAGTGTGACACTGTGTGTTGGAGCCAATGGAATGGCGGCACGGTGGGCACAGATTCCCGCAGAGGGCGGCCATTCTCCAGCTGTGGCGAGTTGACTTGCAGTAAAATGTGATTTTAATTAGGCTTTTTCACACTTAACTATCTCCTTTATTTCTGAAGTTTTGTGGCCTTTGCAGAGCTGATCCTTTTAGCTGAAAACCCATTCCAGCTGCTGAGGAATCTGCGCCCAATATAACAACTTGAACTCTGCAGATGGCGTGGGTTCCCCCTGCCGGAGAACAAACTTCTCCCTACGAGACTCAAACACA
>OW240921.1:116049019-116065687 GCA_933207985.1 Pelobates cultripes
ATATCCAAAGATCACTCAGAACGGTTCAGTAAAACTGGAATGCCACCGGGGTAAAGTTTTGACTGGACGGACACGAGGAGTTAGCCCAAAACAGTTCCAGGGAAATATGTATCATGGCCGGTCTCTGTTAGGGGGTTCCTTTGCGAACACCATGCAAACACCATTGGCAATCTCAGCCAATTCAATGTAATGTAAACACTTGGTTTCAGAGTATGAATGCTCCCCCTGTTCGGTAGTTCATATCTTCCGAACATCATCCTCGTAGCTGGTCGGGAAGTAGAACGGGCATCTGTCCAATCTTTACCAGGGTTCATCCAAGTGCCGCTGTCCACGTTCGGGAGACAAGATGGCTGCCATTCTTTTGTCGACCACATGCGGTCGTTATACGAAATGGGGGCCACCCAGGGGAAACATTCATTATTTACTTCCCTTGCTGTTTTGCACTTAAGTTGCTGGTGTGAACGTTCTAATGAGGTACAGGGGTGGTCAAATAGAAAGCGTTCGTATATAACAACTCCCGAACGGAAAAGGGGAAAAAAAAAATACAGGAAAAGGGGCAAAATGTACGAAATAGGTGGTAGGTTCCATCACACTATAATAATACTCTGAGCTATACTATTATAATAATCTGAACTGATATCCAGAGCAGTAATAATACCCTGAACAATAATTATACAGTAATTTGTATTAATACTCCAAATTATAATAATTCTCTGAGCTACAATAATACAATAATCTGTAATAATACTCCAAACTATAATAATACTCTGAGCTGTAATAATACAATAATCTATACTAATATTCCAAGCTATAATAATACTACAAGCTTTAATAATACAATCTCTAGTTATACTCCTGTCACAGGAGTCGTACCCCAACACACAGGAAGGAGGAAATCCACAAAAGGTGGATCCGAAAGACGTATTAACGAGCCTTAGAATGGATTTATTAATACAACAAGAAACAGGGTAAAGATAAATCAAGGTCAGAATTACAGAAATACACAGAGTCAAGACAAAGCTGGGTCAGGATACCAGAAATCACAAGTCAAATACGAAGCCGGGGTCAGGATACCAGATATCACGAGTCAAATACGAAGCCGGGGTCAGGATACCAGATATCACGAGTCAAATACGAAGCCGGGGTCAGGATACCAGAAATATTGAGTCAAATACGAAGCCGGGATATTCATACCGAAAATCAGGAATCAAATACGAAGCTGGGATCTTGATACCAGAAATCACGAGTCAAATACGAGGCCGAGGTCAAAAACAGGAAATCACAAGGGAATCACTAGGAGCACCAAAAGAGGATCTAAACAGAAACCACAATAGGGCAATGAATGGGGGCTCCAACAAGCCTTAAATAGGATTACCTAATTTCTGATAGGTAACAGATTAGGATTGCAATGATGACATGGTCACTCTAAGAGTGGGCGTGACGTCACATCCACATCTATTTATAGACGTCCTGCCGCACGGGTGCGTAGTTCGGCCAGACTACGTGGAGCGGTCGGACCGCATGGCAGGAGGGGGTCTGCACAGCTCGGTGGAGGTAAGTAATGCCACAACTCCAGGCTTTAATAATACTCGGAGCTGCACTAATACAATAATCTGCCCTAATACCCAACCAGTAATATACAATAAGATGCAATAATAACTCAATGAGCTGTAATGGTGCTTAGAGAGTGTCCCTTTAACTCTCTGAGCAGGTTTTTGTTTCTGTGGACTGTTTTATCAAGTGTATAGGAGACAAACTGTAGAAACGACAAATTCATTCACTTTGACATTCTCTTTTTCAGAGTGAGATATCAGGATATAAATCCCGGCTCATTTTATTTTACTCACCATTTTCCAGCGTGGTCTCCTCGTGGCTGGTATCGACCGTGCCCCCTTGGTTGAGATCATCAAACTTGTCAATCTCAGCCAAGTCAATGCTTTCCTGTAGCATTGGGAAGCTATTGTGCATCTCTTCAAAGCAGAGCATGGAAATGCTGAACATCACTGCTGCACTTTGCGTAGCACTGATCCAGGAAACACTTCTAGTGGCCATTAGAGTTGTTACTAAGCAGTAATGTAAACACTGCCTTTTTTCAGAAAACACAGAGTTTACATTGAAAAGGTTGCAAGGACATACTATACACACCAGAACAATTACAATTAAGTTGTATACTGTACATTAAGCTGCAGTTTTTCTGGAGACTATAGTGTCCCTTTCAACATTGAGACCTGCACCACCAGAACCATTCCCATCACAAGGAACCTTGCCATCAGAACCCTTACCACCACAACAAACAGGGAATCTACCATGAACCACCAACAAAGACTTTATAACTAATTTTGATTTATTTTAGGTTAAAACTGTGTTTTTCTGTTTTTATTTACATTCACTTGTATGATATGTATAACAACCTTGTTGAATTAATTTTATCTGCGCAATAATAATGGGCACATGAAAGCCTTGGAGACTCTATGTTAATTTGAATTGAATGGGGCCTTGTCAAATTTATTGACATGAAATGAAAAAAATCCCCAATGTGGTTTTGAACTGTCATGCTACCCAGAGGCAAGAAATTTTAATTAAAAAAGTCTTAGAAAGCCAGATAATGTGAAGCAATCAGTTCATAAAGCCAGCATGGCTCTAATTCCTCTAATACCTTATGCTGTCCTAGTAAACCAGTGGATATCTGTGCAAATATTGTATGTCTGGAGGCTTACTTTTCATGGGTTGGTGCGAACACCATTAACAGGTTGGGAGTCATTGAGGTTAAGACCTTAGATGTGAAATATCAGTAGATAATCTTGATCGGAGAAATTATATTCTGATTTTACAGAATTCTGAAGAGAGAGATTGGTACTAATCAGGCTAACCGCAGTCTCCCTAGTGGCTGATAATGGTATATTGTTCATTCACCAAGCATCAGAAATTGTACAAGATAAACACATCTCATTGTTTTAAATTACTACACAGTCATAATGTAGCGATTGCCGCCACTACCCTTACTCAACGTCTACATGGAATAATCACTTTGCACTGCCCGTAACTCATCCTTTACATGGATTGATCATTTAGCACTGTCTATAACTTGCCGTTTACATGAAGTGATCACCTCGTACTGCCCATAACTCGCCCTTTACATGGAGTGACCAACTCGTACTGCCCATAACTCGCCGTTTACATGGAGTGCTCACCTCGTACTGCCCATAACTTGCCGTTTACACGGAGTAATCACCTCACACTGTCCATAACTCGCCGTTTACACGGAGTGATCACCTCATACTGCCCATAACGTACGGTTTACATGGAGTGATCACCTCGTACTGCCCATATCTCGCCGTTTACATGGAGTGACCAACTCGTGCTGCCCATAACTCGCCGTTTACATGGAGTAATCACCTCGTACTGCCCATAACTTGCCGTTTACATGGAGTAATCACCTCGTACTGCCCATAACTTGCCGTTTACATGGAGTAATCACCTCGCACTGCCCATAACTTGCCGTTTACATGGAGTAATCACCTCGTACTGCCCATAACGCACAGTTTACATGGAGTGATCACCTCGTACTGCCCATATCTCGCCGTTTACATGGAGTGACCAACTCGTGCTGCCCATAACTCGCCGTTTACATGGAGTAATCACCTCGTACTGCCCATAACTTGCAGTTTACATGGAGTAATCACCTCGTACTGCCCATAACTTGCCGTTTACATGGAGTAATCACCTCGTACTGCCCATAACTTGCCGTTTACATGGAGTGATCACCTCGTACTGCCCAAAACTCGCCATTTACATGGAGTGATCACTTCACACTTCCCATAACTCCCCATCTACATGTATTATTTGCCTCGCACTGCCTGTAACTTATCGTCTACATGGAGTAATCACTTTGAACTGCCCATAATTCCCCGTCTCCATGGAGTGATCACCTTGCACTGCCCATAACTTGCCATCTACAAGAAGTGATCATCTACTACTGTCCGTAACTTCCTGTCTACATGGGGTGATCACCTTGCACTGCATGTATCTCCCCATCTACATGTAGTGATAGCCTTGCACTGCCTGTAGCTCGCCATCTACATGGAATGATCGCCTCATACATCCAGTATCTCATTGTCTACATGGAGACATCTCATTGCACAGCCCTGTACATAGTGTGATCTACTCACACAGCTCGTATCTCACCGTCTACATGCAGCGATCACCTCACACAACTTGTAACTCAGTTGCCTCACACAGCCCGTAACTCACCATCTACATGGAGTGATTGTCTTGTGCAGCCTGTATCTTGCCGTCTACATGGAGTGACAACCTCACACAGTCTATATCTTGCTGTCTACATGGAGTGATCACCTTGCATAGCCTGTAACTTGACGTCTGCATGTATTGATAGCCTTACACTGCCCGTAACTCACAGTCTACATGGAGTGATTGCCTCGTACAGCCCGTATCACGCCATCAACATGAAGTGATCTCCTCACACAGTCTGTATCTCGACATCAACATGAAGTGATCTCCTCACACAGCCTGTAAGTCACTGTTTGCATGGAATGATCGCCCCACACAGCCCGTAGCTCACCGTCTACATGGAGTCATCTCATTGCACAGCCCTATACATAGTGTGATCTCCTCACACAGCTCGTATCTCGCCGTCTACATGTAGCGATCACCTCACACAACTTGTAACTCAGTTGCCTCACACAGCCCGTAACTCACCATCTACATGGAGTGATTGTCTCGTGCAGCCTGTATCTTGCCATCTACATGGAGTGACAGCCTCACACAGTCTGTATCTTGCCGTCTACATGGAGTGATCACCTTGCATAGCCTGTAACTCGCCATCTGCATGTATTGATAGCTTTACACTACCCGTAACTCACAGTATACATGGAGTTATTGCCTCGCACAGCCCGTATCACACCATCTACATGAAGTGATCTCCTCACACAGCCCATATCTTGATGTCTGCATGAAGTGATCTCCTCACACAGCCCATATCTCGATGTCTGCATGAAGTGATCTCCCCACACAGCCGTATTTCGATATCTACATGAAGTGATCTCCTCACACAGCCCATATCTCGATGTCTGCATGAAGTGATCTCCTCACACAGCCCATATCTCGATGTCTGCATGAAGTGATCTCCCCACACAGCCGTATTTCGATATCTACATGAAGTGATCTCCTCACACAGCCCATATCTCGATGTCTGCATGAAGTGATCTCCTCACACAGCCGTATTTCGATATCTACATGAAGTGATCTCCTCACACAGCCCGTATCTCGATGTCTACATAAAGCGATCTCCTCACACAGCTTGTATCTTGATGTCTACATAAAGTGATCTCCTCACACAGCTTGTATCTCGATGACTACATAAAGTGATCTCCTCACACAGCCCGTATCTAGGTGTCTACATGAAGTGATCTCACACAGCCCGTATCTCGATGTCTACATGAAGTGATCTCACACAGCTCGTAACTCAACATTACATGGAGTTACTACCCCACACAACCTGTGCCAGGTGTGAGCACAAGATAAATCAAATGTAACTCTACTGTGTAGGAAACATATTGTAAGCAGACAAAGATAAATGGTTTAATACCATCTCTTATACTACTGTTTGGAAAATACATCTCATATACAAAGGTTACATAGTTACATATCTGAAAAGAGACTTATGTCTATCAGGTTCAGCCTTCCTTACATTTGTTTTTTGCTGTTGATCCAAAAGAAGGCAAAAAAAACAGTTTGAAGCACAATTTTGCAACAAGCTAGGAAAAAAATTCCTTCTTGACCCCAGAATATCAGTCATATTTATCCTTGGATCAAGCATTGAAAGATTATATCTTTGAATATTCTGTTTTTAGTATGCATCTAGTAGCTATTTGAACATCTGTATGGACTCTGATAAAACCACTTCTCCAGGCAGAGAATTCCACATCCTTATTGTTCTTACAGTAAAAAAAAACCTTTACTTTGCCTTAGACGAAATCTTCTTTCTTCCAGCCTAAATGCATGACCTCATGTCCTATGTAAAGTCCGGTTTGTATTGGCCCCTAATATATTTGTATAATGTTATCATATCCCCTCTCAGGCGACGTTTTTCTAAACTAAATAGGTTTAAATTTGTTAACCTTTCTTCATAGCTGATATGTTCCATTCCTTGTGTTGTTTTTTATGTTGTTTGTTCATTAAACAGCTACTTGTAGTGATTTGAAAACCAATTTGCTACCTTTGCCATTTGGTTTTCAGTTTGTTACAATTCACTGTTCAATGGGTAAACACATTAAATGTCAAATGCATAAAATAAAATGAAACACCTGAAAATGTTTACTAGGTAATGGACTATTCATGAATGAATAGTCAAACTGTTAGTTAAGCTTCTCTTTAAATCCAGATGTTGTTATTGCGTGGAATTTATACAAAGGGGGAGGGATGGACATTGTCCCCCACCCACCCTGTATGTATGGGATAGGGGTTAACATACAGTTAAATAGGATCCCCCATCCAGAAAGACCCAATGAGTAATGACTGCCATTGATCAACGTCCATCATAGGCGCCCATTTAAATAGACAGATGGTCTTTCCTTTGATCCAGGTCACTCTGCGAAATGGTTGGTGGAGTGTACGTTATGGCGAAATGTAAAAAACGCTTACCTCCACTGTGCCAGAAACCACAGCAAATAAATAGAAAATTATTATTTCTCATCTCTAATACAGTGGACTAGTGAACTTTATTTTATACGGTTCCACAGGAGGTGGCAGAGAAAGAAGGCAGATGTTGTGGGGGTTACAGTCTAAATGAATTGATCGCTAGGGATCTGCCAGAATAGTAGATGAGCTGACACTTTATCTCTCTAACCTGCGGCAGTGGCAGAGTTAATGGATGAGGTGGGGCAGTTGGCACAGGGAGGGTTTATGAGGTGCATTATGTTTAGTTTTGTGTCATTTATTACTCTGGTTAATGTGTCCCACGGATGTGGATCACACGCCATCTCGGTATATACATCAATTTCAGTGATGTGTTTCTCCGCTTTTTAACTTTTAATATAACTTTTTAGAATAAATAGAACAGAGAGGGGACGATAATTCTTCACATTGTCAAGAATTTGGAGAACGTCCCCCACAGCGTCCTCTGAAAGGACAGCCACGGACACCCACCTACAGGATTCTCTCGACTTTCATCTCATTTTAAAGCCATGTTTCTATAAAAAAGAAAGAGAGCAGGTCTGCTGACAGACACGGTGAACACACAGACTGCGTCCTGCTGACATGCTTGCCCAGGGCTGTATTCACTGCGCAGAGCGCCATTAGCATTTTAGTGAGTGTTTTGAAGTACCTGTAGACAGCACGCTTGTCAGATTCGAGCTGTGCCTGAGGGTCTATGGGAGCACCGGGGACAGCACTGGCTGCTGCTGAGGATGCTGGGAGATGCACTGGCTGGGCCTTGGTGGGCTGCTGGGCTGTGGCCGTCATCTAATCAAAAGGAAAATGCTCAATTAATAAAGACTCAACTTACGTGTTATTAGCATCACATTAACATATCGATACAGTGTTAAAATAATGCCCTTACGTGTGGTCATTACAGTACGCGTGACCTGGAAACCAGAATGCAGGCGTGAGCGCACAATGGGGCTTATTAACAAAACCAGACATTGAGGAAAACCAACAAACAAATTCCACGTATTGGCCAAAATGGTCAAACTGGACAATCAGGAGGCGTTTCTCTGATCTGATCTACTATTGTCTGAAACGTTCCTCTTCAATTATTCCACACGTTCCAGTTTCGTAAATAAACGAAACCACAACAATAATATTATTACATGGCAAACATTAATAATAATAATAATATTAAATGACAAACATGAATAATAATAAGAAGAAGAATATTAAATGACAAACATTAATAATAATAAGAAGAAGAATATTAAATGGCAAATATTAATAATAATAATAATAATAAAAATATTTAATGGCAAACATTAATAATAATAATAAGAATATTAAATGGCAAACATTAATAATAGGAAAAAACACAGCATGTACTAAACAATAATAATATGACATTGCAAAACAATTATTTAACTATTAATAGTAGTAATAAATGGCCTATACTCAGAATATTAAATGGTGTATGGTAATAATAAATAATAGTAGCAAGTATTAAATGGCATATACTAAAATATAATAGTAGTAAGTATTAAATGGCGTATAATAATACAAAATAATAGTAAGTGTTAAATGGTGTATAATAATAATTAATAAAAGTAAGTATTAAATGGCATATAATAATAGTAAGTATTAAATGGTGTATAATAATAAATAATAATAGTTTGTGTTAAATGGGGTATAATAATAAATAATAATAGTACATATTAAATGGTGTATAATAAATAATAATAGTAAGTGTTAAATGGGTTATAATAATAAATAATAATAGTAAGTATTAAATGGCGTATAATAATAGTAAGTATTAAATGGAGTATAATAATAAATAATAATAGTAAGTATTAAATGGCATATAATAATAGTAAGTATTAAATGGTGTATAATAATAAATAATAAATAATAATAGTAAGTATTAATGGCGTAAAAAAACATAATAATAGTAAGTATTAAATAGTGTATAATAATAAATAATAATAGTTAGTGTTAAATGGGGTATAATAATAAATAATAATAGTACGTATTAAATGGTGTATAATAATAAATAATAATAGTTAGTGTTAAATGGGGTATAATAATAAATAATAATAGTAGGTATTAAATGGTGTATAATAATACATAATTATAAGTATTAAACGGTGGATAATAATAAATAATAAAAGTACCTATTAAAGGGGTTAATTTAACAAGGCAGGATAGGGGAACTTCTATTAGGACATTCTATTGGTTTCCATGGTGATTGGACCATTTATTATTATTATGATATTTATAGAGCGCCATCAAATTCCGCAGCGCTTTACAATGGGTGGACGAACAGACATGTAGTTGTAACCAGACAAGTTGGACACACAGGAACAGAGGGGTTGAGGGCCTTGCTCAATGAGCTTACATGCTAGAGGGAGTGGGGTAAAATGACACAAAAAGGTAAGGATAGTATTAGACTAGTGACAGTTGCAGAAGAGGAATCAGTTGGGAGCTATTAACAGTTTAATTCATACGCTTTTATGAAGAAGTGGGTTTTTAATTATTTTTTTGAAGGAATGGAGACTGGGTGAGCATCTAACGGAGGAGGGAAGCGAGTTCCACAGGAACGGTGCAGCCCTCGAGAAATCTTGAAGGCGAGCATCAGAGGTGGGAGTACGGACAGAAGATAGGCGTAAGTCTTCAGTAGATCGTAAGGGCCTAGACGGGACATACTTGTGTATAAGGGAGGATAGATAGGTGGGAGCAGCATTATGTAGAGATTTGAAAGCAAGAACCAGAATTTTAAATTGAGCTCTATATTTTATAGGAAGCCAATGTAGGGACTGACAGAAGGGTGAGGCGTGGGAGGTGCGGGCGGACAGGAAGATGAGCCTCGTTATTATGGAATCTCACCTGTGTTCGTTTTATAAATCCTTCCCACCGCCATAGGAGAATTATCTGCTGATTCTTCCCATTAAAGTACGTTTTATTATCCTGTGTTATTCCTGTTTACACAGACAGCCACCATATTTTTCAAACAAACACCCCTCCGGCTCCTGGGAGCTGCTATACCTGCCATGTTCCCTGGACACATATTGCGTCTACCACGTGCTGACTATTTATCACATTCACAAACTGCAGGAGAAAAGTAAATTTTCACATTTATTGAATACAGCACCACATGAATTCCATATACTGCAGGGCAAAGCTTTTCATGAACTGTCCAACATGCATGACAATTGCTACACGTTCAGGGAAAGATGGCGGTACTGCTAGCCCTGCCTACAGCGCAGTCTATAGATGCTGGTAATATGTGAGACGCAGAGCAGCTCGCAGTTTTGGGCTCAGCGGAAGTCATATTGGTATGAAATATCTGGTTTTTAGCCCAATTCTAGCAATGCTAAGAATAATTTATTGCAACTGGTCACAATCCATATGTTGGATGAAAAAATAGAAGTCTTTTCATGTGTCTTATGCAATATGTTCACATGAGTTTGGCTTAATTCTTGAAATATCTGCCTAACAAATCGTAAATGCTAATTATATCGCCCGTTTGTATGTCTTCCCCAGAGTTTTCTTAAATTCACAGAGCTGTATAGGCAGCTGCAATGATAATCTGTCTGTCAGTCAGTCTGTCTGTCTATCAAACTACACAAGACTGAAAACAATGAACTTCTAATTCCAGATTTCAAATTAAAATGTATTCATGCAGAATGGAATAATAGTACAGAGTTAGAAAAGCACTAATCCTTCAATCTGTCTGTCCGTCTATCCCCATGTAGACTTTCCCTTTCAGACTTGGTTGACTTGATACAATGCAATTCAATCAGCCATTTTGGTGTGATTTGGAAACTGCGGGGGAAATACCCCAATGTCAAAATCTGTAGTTTAGGCAAATCAGTAACGCCGCACAATTTTATCAAGTTTAAATCACTTCAGGCAGATATCTTGTGGATTCTCTGTATGCAGCATGAAATTTATTCTGGACGCTATAAAACGTGAGGACTGAAGGTGATCCTGTACATTGTGAAGATGTTTCTCCTATTTGCATCTCAGGGATAAACAGACCGCCCACTGCGCTAGGCTTCAGTATTCATGTCTTTTCTATTTCTTAGGCCACGTGTGGGCAATTATTCAAATTGTTGTGCAATCTTCATAGTGTGAACATCCCTAGCCTCACACAGGCATGAAAAGCTCTGTCTGCCCCCCCGTGCCTGACGTTTATCAGGACTCTAATTGAAAAGGATAAAAACAGTGAAGATAAAAGGGGCAGCACCAAACGCAATGAAAATGTAAATCGCCATTGAGTCATCTCGCTTTCCAAACTAGCTCCAGCTGAGCAGCAGTTATTGGGGAGAGGAGGTAGCATTTTCAGGCCTTCCAGAGAAGGACATTTATCTGTAAACTGCTATATCCACACTTTGGATTAAAAAAATCTATCCAGCAGCACTTAATATTCTGGGGAAGAGATATAAACAGGCTCACACATACACATACATTCACATATACACAGCCACTCACACATACACATATATACAGAATTTGTGAGGAAGGCTGAACTTGATGGACGCAAGTCTCTTTTCAGCTATGTAACTATGTAATAAGCACACACATACAAATATATATGCACACATACATTCACAAACATATACACACAGCCACTCACACCTACACATATATAAGCACACATACATTCACACACGCAGACACTCACATGTACACATATATCAGCACACATACATTCACGCACATATAAACACACTCACACCTACACATATATAACACACATACATTAACACACACATAAACACAGAAACTCACACCTACACATATATAAGCACACACACATTCACACATATACACACATTTACACCTAGACTTATATAAACACACACATTCACACTCATAAACACACACATTCACATCTACACATATATAAAAGCACATAGATTCATACACTCACACTTACAATACACACATGTAAACCCTCACTCAAACGTACACATATATAAACACACATACATTCACACACACATTATTCTTATTGTTATTTATATAGCGCCAAATAATTCCGCAGCGCTTTACAATATTATAAAGGGGGGGAAGAATTTTACAATAAATAAGACAATTACGTAATGACACAGGAACAATGGGTGGATGAGGGCCCTGCTCAAACTAGATTACAGTCTAGAGGACTTTAACACATTAACACATGCATACTCATAGATACAAGCTAGAATCTTCTTTCTACAGACTATTGCACTGCCTTCAGTGGCCCCTGGCTGTGCTTATAGCTCTACTTTTTCTAAATGGTTTTGAACATGAATAATGTTGTTTTCTTCTTACATTATTCTTAAATAAATTTCTCAGTCTTCCCCATTATACATTTATTTTTTTCCTGGAACTATGGTGTATTCTTTCGAATATGCAGGAAATGTATACAAAATACCATTAAGAAAATCTATGCACAAAATCTAAATATAAAATGTGTCAGAGATATTTTAAAATATTCATGTTTTTGAGAAATGTATAGCATCACAGTGTTGGTTTTTATTTCAGATTACATTCTCCAAGTTAGGAGTTTAGTAAAACCGATGGTTCGGGTGGGTGGGGGGCTCTCTGTACAGTCCAACATCTGCAAAGAAAAGGGTCCATTCAGAGATCTCTATGAAGATATAATTAGATTCATCTTCAGGACAAATTTTGACAATAGATGTATCTTTTCTGCCACTTTAAAAGATACTAGAAATAGCTTGTGTCACCATTTGAAGAAGCCAACAAAGGCAAAACACATCTTAAAGGACCACTATAGGCACCCAGACTACTTCAGCTTAATGAAGTGGTCTGGGTGCCAGGTTCATCTAGGATTAACCCTTTCTGCTGTAAACATAGCAGTTTCAGAGAAACTGCTATGTTTACCTATGGGTTAATCCAGCCTCTAGTGGCTGTCTCACTGACAGTCGCTAGAGGCGCTTCCGCGCTTCTCACTGTGATTTTCACCGTGAGAAGACGCCAGCGTCCACAGGAAAGCATTGAGAATGTTTTCCTATGAGACTGGCTGAATGTGCACGCGGCTCTTGCCGCGCATGCGCATTCAGCCGATGATGGGAAAGGAGGCGGAGAGTCCCCACCGCCGAGGGAGCTCGGCGGTGGATATAAGGTAAGGGATTAACCCCTTCCTCCCTCCAGAACCCGGCAGGAGGGGGACCCTAAGGGTGGGGGGGGACCTAGAGACCCTATAGTGCCAGGAAAACGAGTATGTTTTCCTGGCACTATAGTGGTCCTTTAAGAAAAGAGAGAAGGATATGACATCGGCTGTAAAATAATTTTTTATTGTTTGATCTATTTTTAAATTGTGTTCGATAAATAAATATAGTTTATACACCCCTCCTCTCTGCTACATCTATATCCTGTTCTAGGGGTTAGTGTCACACCACAAACTAACACAAAACTTTTAACTTGGTGCCAGTTATTTACAGGCTCCAGAAAAGATGATTTTTCAATACTGCTGCCTGATATACTGAACCCAGACCTTCTGTTTTGCTTCCTCTTCTCCTACATGAACTTGTGAGGAAAAACTTTAAAGTTATAGAGAAAGGTTTCTTTGCTACGGAGAGCTACATGTTTAGAGCCTAAACCAACAAAATACTCTAATAAATGTGAGATTTAATTACAGAAGCAGATTTAAAATTCACATTTTATATACAATGTTACACTATTGTGTCTTTTCTCTTTCCTTTTCATACACATGACATGAACACTCAATTTTTCTGAGGGGTAAGTATCTATATGTTAAGCTCTGCTCTCATACGGTTTGTTTAAGGTGGTGAGACTAATTACCTAAATATTAAGTTTTTGGTTTTTTTTTTTATTTCATCCTTCCACCCATATTATAATATTATTATCTAATCTATTACCTTGGTATCTGTATCATTTACACACCATGCATTCACCTTGCTACATGTTAACCCTTTATGTTATGTGTCCTTTGTATCCACCCTGGATGTAGTTTGTTATTTACCAAGACATTTTTGTACAGAGTATGGTGAAAATATATTAGCATTTGTGGTGATACGATGATATTATATTATCGGATGTGGGGATATGGTGATATTATATTATCGGATGTGGGGATATGATGATATTATATTAGCGGAGGTGGGGATATGGTGATATTATATTATTGGATGTGGGGATATGGTGATATTATATTAGCGGATGTGGGGATATGATGATATTATATTAGCAGATGTGGGGATATGGTGATATTATATTATCGGATGTGGGGATATGGTGATATTATATTATCGGATGTGGGGATATGGTGATATTATATTATCGGATGTGGGGATATGGTGATATTATATTAGCCGATGTGGGGATATGATGATATTATATTATCGGATGTGGGGATATGGTGATATTATATTAGCCGATGTGGGGATATTATATTATCAGATGTGGGGAAATGGTGATATTATATTATCGGATGTGGGGATATGGTGATATTATATTAGCAGATGTGGGGATATGATGATATTATATTAGCCGATGTGGGGATATGATGATATTATATTAGCCGATGTGGGGCTATGATGATATTATATTAGCAGATGTGGGGATATGGTGATATGGTGATATTATATTATCGGATGTGGTGATATGGTGATATTATATTATCGGATGTGGGGATATGGTGATATTATATTAGCGGATGTGGGGATTTGGTGATATTATATTAGCCGATGTGGGGATATGATGATAATATATTAGCGGATGTGGGGATATGATGATATTATATTAGCGGATGTGGTGATATGATGATATTATATTATCGGATGTGGTGATATGATGATATTATATTAGCGGATGTGGGGATATGATGATATTATATTAGCGGATGTGGTGATATGATGATATTATATTAGCGGATGTGGTGATATGATGATATTATATTAGCGGATGTGGTGATATGATGATATTATATTAGCGGATGTGGGGATTTGGTGATATTATATTAGCGGATGTGGGGATTTGGTGATATTATATTAGCGAATGTGGTGGTATTATATTACTCAGAACCAAAAGGTGTCCCTAAGGTGTACTAAAACACCTCAGAAGGGGAAGGCGGTGGGTTTAAAAACAACCTTTTTTGAAACATGCAGGTATCAAATGGCTTATTACATAACTAAAATGTATACAACATATACAATAATACCCAAGAGAGAGAAAGCCTTGACCAATATACACAGTTTTTTTTTTTTGTACCTCACTATATGTGTGTAGTTCACTCATTATGGGTAGCACCTTTTTGGTATATTTTATATGCACTTTCAGTTACCCAAGGGTCAGTTGGTTCAGGTAGGCACTAGTGGGTTTCCCACGGTGCCGAGGTATCTAGGGTGAGCCTGTTTGGCTAGGAATTTGGGTTCTTTCGGGTTTTCTCTCTAGACTGTGGGAAGATCTTTTTACCTCGTTGCTTCCCCATCCATTTTTTGTTTTCCCTACTAAGCACCAGTAACCTTGGTACTGCTACCAGGATTTTTCCTTTAACACTTTTTTTGGGGTTATCCACTTTATTGTGATTTTTATTGGTTACCCTCATATACCAAGAAGGAACTTTTTGAGGATCTAGTCCTGCTTTGTGGCATTTATAGCTCAATTAGCAGCTACCTACACGTCCTTCCCTAGTACCATTGATTTTTCTGGAACCTTTCATGTTTGGGAGCTTGAGGCTAACCTGTGTATATTGGTCAAGGTTTTCTCTCTCTTGGGTATTATTGTATATATTGTATATATTTGGTTGTTTTTAAACCCACTGCCTTCCCCTCCTGATGTGTCTTAGTACGCCTTAGGCGTTTTCTGTATTAGTTCTGGGTTATTTACATATTAAGAAAGTGCAGTTACAGGCACTCCTCAGAGCAGTTTCTCTGCTGCCCCTGTAGAGATTTACTCTGGGCAGTGTCTTTTATTACTAGTGATATTATATTATCGGTTATGGTGATATTATATTATCGGATGTGGTGATATGGTGATATTATATTAGAAGGTGTGGTGATATATTATCGGATGTAGTGATATATTAGGGGTGTGGTGATATTATATTAGGGGTGTGGTGATATTATATTAGAAAATGTGGTGATATTATATTAAGGGTATGGTAATATTATATTATCAAAAGTGGTGATATTATATTATCGGATGAGGTGATATTATATTAGGGGTATGGTGATTATATTATTGGATGTGGTGATATCATATTAGGGGTATGGTGATTATATTATCGGATGTGGTGATATTATATTAGGGGTATGGTGATTATATTATCGGATGTGGTGATATTATATTAGGGGTATGGTGATTATATTATCGGATGTGGTGATATTATATTAGGGGTATGGTGATATTATATTAGGCAGTGCAGTGATATTATATTAGCGGATGTGGTGATATGGTGATATTATATGCATAGATAGGGTGCATAGATATGGTGATATTATACTAGCAGATTTGATGATATGGTGTTATTATATTAGTGATATGGTGATATTATAGGAGGGTGTGTAGTGATATGGTGATATTATATTAGTGGATGCAGTGATATGGTGATATTATAGTACAAGGCCGACCTTTGGGGTGTGCGAGCTTTGCAGCCGCACAGGGCGCAATGGCAACAGGGGCGCTGGGCAGCCGATACAGTTCGCAGTCGGTTACTCACAGGCTGGTCGAGTTAAGCGTTGAAAATGCAGAGCAGGTCAACTGCATACTGCTGTGCACTTGACTTGCACATTACGAGGGGAGAGCTGCGGCCGGGAATCTACTTGTCGATGAAGAACAGGTCCGGAGTGTAGAGGAGGAGCGTGGAAGTGCGGCATTGACGGGCTGCGCCTACACAGGGAGCCGCGGAAGGATCCACTCAGTGGGTGAGGACGGCGGCTGGTGCTCTTCAGTCTGCGACTCGGCGGAGTGGGAAACTGACAGCTGGATCCAGGGAGCAGCAACCTTTAATGTCAGTGCTTGTTCTTATTGCTTTTT
>OW240921.1:116066015-116322649 GCA_933207985.1 Pelobates cultripes
GGATTGATGAAGGAGGGCAAAGGATTGATAAAGGGGGAGGCAGGGGGCAGGGGACTGATGGAAGGGGGCAGAGGACTGATGAAGGGGGAGCAGCAGAGGATTAATGGAAGGGGCAGGAGATTGGTTAAGAGCGGCAGGGGACTGATTAAGAGGGGTAGGGGAATGATGGAAGGGGGGCAGGGGATTGGTGAAGGGGAAGGGGATTGATAGAAGGGGCAGAGGATTGGTGAAGGGGGCAGGGGATTGATGGAAAGGGGGCAGGGGATTGGTGAAGGTGTCAGGGGATTGGTGAAGGGGACAGGAGATTGGTGAAGGTGGCAGGGGATTGGTGAAAGGGGCAGGGGTTGATGGAAGGGGCAGGGTTGATGGAAGGGGGCAGGGGATTGGTGGAAGGGGTGGCAGGGTATGGATGGAAGGGTGGCAGGGGTTCTGATGAAGGGGTATAGTGGATTGATGTAAGGGGCAAGGGGCTGACGAAGGGGATGGCAGAGGACTGAGGATGGCAGGGGTTTGTAGAAGGGGGTGCAGGCAGCAGATTGTGAATGTGCCTGAAATTGTCTAGAAGGGGCACCATACGATTGGCTCACACAGGACTCCTGAACATCTAAGGCTGGCCCTGGTGATATATTAGGGGATTTGGAGATGTTGTGATATTATATTAGCAGATGTGGGGAGATATTATGGGTGTAGTGATATTTATATTAATGCATTTGATGATATTATATTAGTGTAAGTGGGGATATATTATGGGTGTGGTTATATTTTATTAGGGGTGTGGTTATATTATATTATGAATGTAGTTAATTTATATTATGGGTGTGGTTATATTATATTATGAATGTAGTTAATTTATATTATGGGTGTGGTTATATTATATTATGAATGTAGTTAATTTATATTATGGGTGTGGTTATATTATATTATGGGTGTGGTTATATTATATTAGCGGATGTAGTGATATTATATTATAGGTGTGGTGATATTATATTAGGGGTGTGGTTATATAATATTATATTATGGGTGGTTATATTATGTTAGGGGTGTGGTAATATAATATTAGAAGGTGTGGTGATATATTATGGGTGTGGTGATATGGGTGTAGTGATATTATATTATGGGTGTAGTGATATTATATTAGGGGTGTGGTTATATTATATTATAGGTGTGGTGATATTATATTAGGGGTGTGGTGATATTATATTATGGGTGTGGTTATGTTAGGAGGTGGCAATATAATATTAGTAGGTGGGGTGATATTATATTAGTTGTGTGGTGATATTATATTAGGGGTGTGGTTATATTATATTAGCAGATGTAGCGATATTCTATTAGGGGGTGCAGAGAGCCCTCAATATATTTATTTTTGTGCTGAGTTATATGACAGTGTGACACTGTGTGTTGGAGCCAATGGAATGGCGGCACGGTGGGCACAGATTCCCGCAGAGGGCGGCCATTCTCCAGCTGTGGCGAGTTGACTTGCAGTAAAATGTGATTTTAATTAGGCTTTTTCACACTTAACTATCTCCTTTATTTCTGAAGTTTTGTGGCCTTTGCAGAGCTGATCCTTTTAGCTGAAAACCCATTCCAGCTGCTGAGGAATCTGCGCCCAATATAACAACTTGAACTCTGCAGATGGCGTGGGTTCCCCCTGCCGGAGAACAAACTTCTCCCCACGAGACTCAAACACACAACAGGATGCTGTCTAATCTGCAGCGGGCCTCATGTTAAGGCATTTCCTAAAAGCACGAAACTTGCTGAAAATACAACAACGAAAAAAAAGCATACTCAGCAAATGAAAGTGCTAGAACAAACAGAAGGAACCTTGGTACAAATGAACTAATTTAAAGGGAAAATATAATAATAACAATAATAATTTGCCGTTATTAATCGAGCAGCGTATACTTTGCTTGCCATTGGTTTTCACTTATAACCTGATACATAGAAGTTATAATTTCCCAACTTAATGGTGCAAATTTATGGACCTCGGCAGTATGAGAGACTGAGAGGACACTGGCTGTGTGTCTGAACTCTGCTCTCCACTCAGTCTTTTGCAAGTTGTATTCCCAGACCCCACACTTCACAAAATGGCAGCAGGACATCTCGTAATTCGATTAGCCGTAATTCTCGTAATTCTAAGCAATCACGATCCCACCAATCCAATACTTTATCAGAACAGAGAAAATTAACAATATATTACATTAAATGGCGTTTTGGCTATCAATAGCCGGCTGTAAACATGGAATGTGACGGCAGATAAGAACCATTCGGCCCATCTAGTCTGCCCAATTTTCTAAATACTTTCATTAATCCCTATAGTTATCTTATAGTTAGGATAGCCTTATGCCTATCCCACGCATGCTTAACCGCTTAAGGACCAAACTTCTGGAATAAAAGGGAATCATGACATGTCACACATGTCATGTGTCCTTAAGGGGTTAAACTCCTTTCCTGTGTTAACCTCTACCATTTCAGCTGGAAAGCTATTCCATGCATCCACTACCCTCTCAGTAAAGTAATACTTCCTGATATTATTTTTAAACCTTTGCCCCTCTAATTTAAGACTATGTCCTCTTGTTGTGGTAGTTTTTCTTCTTTTAAATATAGTCTCCTCCTTCTGTGTTGAATCCCTTTATGTATTTAAATGTTTCTATCATATAAATACATAGGTATTTAGGTAAAGGAGGCATTAATGGGATATTTGAAAATTTAGCAATTTCTAAAGCTCAAAGGACTTTAAAAGGATTTCAAACACCTTTCTAACAGCTGACCAAAACTTCCAAAGTGTTTGCGGGAGAACCAAACAAATACCCCCCGACTCATTAATCAATAGCAATGTAACTAATATATCACTAATATAATCAATAACATGACAACAGTAGCCAGAATATGTGTTTACAGGCACCTTAAAGAAACACACACTGCATTGTCCACATGGATCCTGCCACTTAGTCACTTATTAACATCAGCAACATAACTTTCAACCTGTGATGTCATTAAAAAGCTGACACAGTTTCTTGTTGTTTGTGATATCAAATTAACAGGTAAATCCGCAATGTTGTGTTATCAATATTTAGAAACATTGCCAAAGAATATCATTTTGTTAATTGTATTTTAGACAGTTATAAAGGGGTCTCTCCTATAGATTGTGTTAACAATATCAGAGTAAAGGGAACAGTTCACATACAATCACTATACGTGAGATCTACAATAAAATGCCTGGCAATTCAAATGAATAATACTGAGATTTATAATCTGGATCGCACGGCAATACTTATCATCAGCATAAGTACTTTTACTTTAACCCTTTATTGACGCCTCACAAGTAATGGGAAGCAGCTGGATTTTTTTGCATTTAAATAACTGCCGTCAAGTCAGAGAGTTAACAATTATTAATGACATCAACAGGAATTGAGTTAAGGTATGTTTAGGGTTATGATATAGATTATGTTTGAGGATGGGTTAACGGGATCTATAGAATTAATGGTGGTTAGCGTTATGGTGGCTTGGAGTTAGGGGCTTCATCCATCTGAGAATCATGTGAGTTCATGTCCATAGCATTTAGAAAGCAGGCTCCCACTAATTCTTAGTCACTCCTCAACCCAGTCCACCTCTTAACCCAGTGCAGCTCGTAATCCGAATACTAATTATACAGCAGCAGTGCAGCTCATAATCTTAACAGTAGCAGTGCAGTTTGTAATCCTAATCCTAACCGTAGAGCAGCAGTGCAGCCCATAATTCAACTGTACAGCAGCAGTGCAGCTCGCAATCCTAATCCTAACTGCACAGTAGCAATGCAGCCTGTAATCCTAACAGTAGCAGTGCAGCTCGTAATCTTAACCATACAGCAGGAGTGTAGCCGGTAATCCTAACTGTACAGCAGTGCAGCCCATAATCCTAACCGTGCAGAAGCAGGGCAGCTTGTAATCCTAATGTTAACTGCACAGCAGCAGTGCAGTTCATCATCCTAACTGTACAGCAGCAATGCATCTCGTAGTTATAACTGTATAGCAGCAGTGCAGTCCATGATCCTAATCTTAACCCGCAGCCTGTAATCCTAACCGTACAGCAGCAGTGCAGCTCGTAATCCTAACCGTACAGCAGCAGTGCAGCTCATAATCCTAATTTTACAGCAGCAGTGCAGTCCATAATCCTAACCCGCAGCCCGCAATCCTAACTGTACAGCAGCAGTGCAGCTCGTAATTCTAACTGTACAGCAGCAGTGCAGTCCGCAATCCTAGCCGTATAGCACAAGTGCAGTTTGTATTCCTAATCCTAACTGTACAGAAGCAGTGCAGCTCATAATCCTAACCATATAGCAGGAGTGCAGCCTGTAATCCTAACCTACAGCAGCAGTGCAATTTGTAATTCTAACTGTACAGCATCAGTACAGCCCGTAATCCTAATCGTACAGTAGCAGTGCAGCCCGTAGTCCTAACACTAACCGTACAGCATCAGTGCAGCTCATAATTCTAATCCTAACCAAACAGCAGCAGTCCAACACATAATCCTAACTGTACAGCAACAGAGCAGCTCATAATCCTAACCATACAGCAGCAGGGCATCTCATAATCATAATCCTAACCATACAGCAGCGCAGCTCGTAATTCTAACCGTACAGCAGCAGTGCAGTCTGTAATCCTAACTGTACAGGAGCAGTGCAGCTCGTAATCCTAACCATAGAGCAGCAGGGCATCTCATAATCCTAATCCTAACCGTACAGCAGCAGGGCATCTCGTAATTCTAACCGTACAGCAGCAGGACATCTCGTAATTCTAACCGTACAGCAGCAGGACATCTCGTAATCCTAACTGTACAGCTGCAGGGTATCTCGTAATCCTAACCGTACAGCAGCAGTGCAGCTCGTAATCCTAACCGTACAGCAATAGTGCAGCTCGTAATCCTAATCATACAGCAATAATGCAGCTCGTAATCCTAAACGTACAGCAGCAGTGCAGCTCGTAATCATAACTGTAGAGTAGCAGGGCATCTCGTAATCATAACCGTACAGCAGCGGGGCATCTCGTAATCCTAACTGTACAGCAGCAGGGCATCTCATAATCCTAACTGTACAGCAGCAGGGCATCTCGTAATCCTAACCGTACAGTAACGGGGCATCTCGTAATCCTAACCGTACAGCAGCAGGACATCTCGTAATTCTAACCGTACAGCAGCAGGACATCTCGTAATTCTAACCGTACAGCAGCAGGACATCTCGTAATCCTAACTGTACAGCAGCAGGGCATCTCGTAATTCTAACCGTACAGCAGCAGGACATCTCGTAATTCTAACCGTACAGCAGCAGGACATCTCGTAATCCTAACTGTACAGCAGCAGGGCATCTCGTAATCCTAACCGTACAGTAACGGGGCATCTCGTAATCCTAACCGTACAGCAGCAGGGCATCTCGTAATCCTAACCATACAGTAGCGGGGCATCTCGTAATCCTAACCGTATAGCAGCAGTGCAGCTGGCGTTGTAACCACTGTAAAGACTAGGATGCAGCTGCCGGCGCTATGAAGTTGCTTTAATCAAGGTGACCATTATAAAGGGAAAAATTAAACTTTCACTTTGTTAATAGAAAACACTGCTTTTAGAACTCTATGAGAGTGACAGTGTATTAAAAGGCAGTATTTCTTAGACCTGAGGCTCGGTTATTTAGGTAAATATCAGTGGAGCTCCTGTGAAGGGGCTTTGTGGCCGCCAACTCCCATTGTGGGCTAGCAAAGTCACAGTTTCTGTTTGATTTACTGATGACTAAAAGGTCGTTTTTACATTGACCTCATTAACGGCAATCTCTTTAATAATCTAAGCTGGTTAGTGAGAAATCAGTATTAAAAGTCATTTTCTAATATGATCTGAGAAGGTGGGAGAAACGCACGACAACGTCACCCCAATACAGGAGTTTAGGGAACAGAAAGCCAAGACTAACTCGGCAGTCAATCCACATGCCCAGTCTGCACTCACCTGCTGACTTTCTTGGTAGGGGGGTGGGGGCACACTCTGGGTGGCCATCATTGTCAGAGCTGGTGCTGGGGAAACATGTTGCATCATGGGATTGATTCACATCTAGAGCCCTGTTAAAGGGGAGAAAGTTTATCTGGATTAAATATATATTGACGTGTCACAGTTACTAAATAGTCACCATTCAAACCAATGATCAGAACCCCCAGGACGTTCGCTGAGGAGTGGAGGAACAGTTAGAAGACTAACTGGACAAGGGAAGAATCAGTCCCTAAATGATGCACCATGTGAGCCCTGCAGACGTGATACAAAATTACTAAATTAAAATGTTCTAAGTGGGCATTATATAGCTGTAGATCTAAGTGGGCATTATATAGCTGTAGGTCTAAGTTGCCATTATATAGCTGTAGGTCTGTGTGGGCAATATTAAGCTAATGCTCTAAGTGGGCATTATATAGCTGTAGGTCTAAGGGGCCATTATATAGTTGTAGATCTATGTGTGAATTATATAGTTGTAGGTCTAAGTGGGCATTATATAGCTGTAGATCTATTGTAGGTCTAAGTGGGAATTATATAGCTGTAGATCTATGTGTGAATTATATAGCTGTAGACCTAAGTAGCTATAGGATTTAGAGAACTGTGGTCTGAAGGAATATGACCTGTAGTTGTATAGTTGTGATGGGTAGTAGGCGTTATATCACTGTAGCATGTACAAAATTATTTAAGCACCATTGAAAATCAGGTTAATTGTCAGTATTTACAGACTTTCAGATGTTTGCAATGGATAAATAAAACAAAAGCAATTGAAACAGGTCAATTCAACAAAGGCTTTAATTGGTTTCCCCAGATTCAACTGAAAAGGCAACCTTTAATGACATCTCCAGTCTAAAAAGTATTCAACCTCCTGAACAGAACCCCTCACAACAGCACTAATATGCAAATCAGGTTTAGTCTCAAGCACACCTACTGCAACTAATCAGGTGTGCTTGAGCTGAAACACTTGAAATAACTAAACTGGCTAGGGGTTTGTTGCGTGTCACATTTGACTGCATGCTTGAAATGTGGCCAAGTCAAAAGAATGGTCCACAAAGTGAAGAGAAGAGATCATCGCCCTTTACAAACAAGGAATAGGATCCAAAAAGATAGTGAAGGCCCTGAATGTTCATAGAGACACCATTAGAAGAATAGTTTGCAAGTTTAAAGTTGAAGGAACAGCGGTTACACTACCTAGCCGGAACAGAAAAAGGCTATCAGTGGCCGCAACCAGATTTTTGAGAAGGCAGGATATTAAAACCCCTTGAGTGACTGCAAGAGACCTGCAGCAAGGCTTGGTGGCAACAGTCATTAAGGTTTTAGTAAGCACAGTAAGGGGCATACTAAATTCAGAAGGTTTCAATGCCAGAACTCCAAGACATACAGCACTACTGACCCAAAAGCACAAGGAAAGTCAGCTCTAAAGGGCTCAAAAATCATACAAATAAGTAACAGAACAGAAATGTGGAACCTTTTGGCACAATACACCAGCCGTATATCTGGAGGATGAAGAATGAAACATGCTGAAAAGAACACTCTGCCTACAGTTAAGCATGGTGGTGGCTCAGTGATGTTCTGGGGTGCATCGCATCCTCTGGCACTGGAAACCTGCAGCATTTGGAAGGCAGCATGGATTCATTGAAGTATCAGGAAATCATAGAAAACGTTTGGGCGTCATTGGACCTTCTAACAAGACAATGATCCAAAGCATACCTCAAATTCCACCAAGGCTTTGTTGCAGAAATAGTCCTGGAACATTTTACCGGGGCCATCACAGTCACCTGACAACTTCATAGAAAATCTCTGGTGGGATTTGGCAGTTGCAGCATGCAAACCCAAGACTATTACTGGCCTGGAAGCTGGTGAGCAATGGGCTAAGATTCTTCAGGAACATTGCCAGAAGCTGGTGTCTGGTTATGCATCTAGTTTGCAGCAGGTCATAACACAAACAGCAGGTATTATATAGCTGTGATATGTAGTTGGTATTATTATAGCTGTGGCATGCAATTGGTTATTATTATACCTGTGGCATGCAGTTGGTATTATATACAGATGTGGTACGTAATTGGTATTATATAGCTGTGGTATGCAGTTGGTATTATATAGCTGTGGTAAGTAATTGGTAGTATATAGCTGTGGCATGCAGTTGGTATTATTAGTTGTTGTATGTAATTGTTATTATATAGTTGTGTTATGTAGTTGTGGTATTATTATAGCTGTGTCATGCAGTTAGTATTATATAGCTGTGGCATGTAGTTAGTATTATATAGCTGTGGTATGTAATTGGGATTATATAGCTGTGGCATGCAGTTGGTATATAGCTGTGGTATGTAGTTTGTATTATTATAGCTGTGGTATGTAATTGGTATTATATAGCTGTGGTATGTAGATGCAGTTTGTATTATAAAGCTGTGGCATGCTGTTGGTATTATTATAACTGTGGTTTGTAATTGGTTTTATATAGCTGTGCCATGCAGCAGTTATTATAGCTCTGCCATGTAGTTGGTATTATATAGCTGTGGTATGTATTTGGTATTATATATCTGTGCCATGTAGTTGATATTAGTATAGCTGTGGCATGCAGTTGGTATTATACATTTGGGGCACGTAGTAGCTTTTATAAAGCTGTGGCATGCAGTTGGTATTATATAACTATTGTATGTAGTTGATATTATATAGCTGTGCCATGCAGTCTAGGGGAAAGAACCTCAGGGATGTTCTGGTTCATAGTACCCTTACAAATGTCAATACCTGACACAACATGGATAACACCAGCCATCAAAATCTAAACTCAGGCGGAGGTGGCAAATGCAAAGCCTGTAAATACATTTAAAGCGGAATTGTGAACACGGTAACACTTTTTTGAGTCACTGGGAAACAAATATAATGCAGCTGCTTGGGATAATTTGTAGAGAACATTTCTTTGTCATATTTTCCACACTTGAGTTTTACAATGTGATAGTTTGTATTTAATAGATTGGCGGTCACACCAGACAGGAGAACTCTTACATTCAGAACATCCCTAGTTTACAATAAAATATAGTGGATACAGAAGATCTTCACTCAAGAGTTCAACATGTGATTTCAAGACATACCATCCCTCCTGTACCATCCCTCCTGTTTCATACTTGCTAGTTGGAGGGTGCTAATAAAGGTTTTAATGGAAGAGCTAACTGCTCAGGGAGTGGGACTGTTATTTAGGGACACCCACCTCATCAATTCACAGGGTGTAGAACGAGTGGAGGCATCTTTCCAGCCCTTCCCTAGGGACTTATTGATCTCAGAACTTGTAGATATTTTTTAATAGAAAACACAAGGTTTAAAGCAGATTGTCTCCCTCTTATTACATGCTGAGGTCCCCAGACCCCAGCATGTATTATTTTAAGAAGATTATTCCCTTGCAGTGTGTACAGAGTTTCTTTCAGCTGTGTTGGTGAAAGACTTAATGTCAAGGCACAATGTCGCACCCCAGTGGGTGTTTTCTTGCAGGTTTGGTGGTGTTATTAGTTGCAAAGAGCACCGTAGTCTATTGCTTGCTGCTATAATTAACTGTTTAGTAAATAAACCCAATGCATATTCATTGTCACATTTAAACAATCTTATCTTTTGTTTTGCTTCTAGCGACACCGTTATGTATTTTTAAATTGTCTCTCCATTAATGACTGGGTTTGGGAATAACTTGCATTCAAATTTTACATTCAGGGACCTTCGAGTTGCACAGGTGAAGCAGTCAGTTTGTTTCGGCCGTTTTATGACTCATTAATATTGTATTATAATCTGATGCATAGGAAGCTGCTGATTGACTCCCCATTAAATCAGCATCAGAAATCTGAGTAATTATTTATAAAGTCAGTGCAGCCGCAGATATAAAACACATCCACCGACAAGGAACATGATATGAAATAAAAGGTTATATGGGAAGAAAAGCGAATAGTTTTAAGGGAATGCATTCACCCATCGGGGGTCACAGAAACGCTCCAACCCTTTGGCAGGTAACTTGCCGTACAAGAGGAAATAAAATATTTCATAATGTTTTATTTAAAACCTCAGTACGATTTCCCAGCTCTTAGGAAATGAAAATCTGCAATATTGAAAAGGTATTACTCAGAATCATAAAATGCAAATTGCTCCATTTACATGAAAACAACATCTAAAAGCCTTCAACTAGATCAGGAATATACAGTGACCTTGGCTGGTTGGTGGCTAATAGATAGTGCCCAGCATGAATCATGGTACAGCCGTGTATTCTAGCCTGGATAATCGTGTCTTCACTTTCCAAGATGTTTTTCCAACTATGCCACACACGGGAAACGGGGGGACCAGTTAACCCCTTTAACAAACCACATGATCATGACCTTCAGGGCTGCACAGGGGACTCAATAGAGCAGCCTATCCGGCCAATAGGGCAATGAAGTCAAAGTAACTCAATGTTTGATCTCTGTAATACTGCGCATGGGGTGGGGTTAGAAGAAGCAATAAGGCTGTCTTTCATCAATGTAAAACGATGGCTCAACCATTCACCATTCTGAGGTCAATATAATGAGTACCATCGAGAAGGGTAACATCTACTCCAAGGATTAATTAAAAAAATATTTAAAAAAAAATCTCAAATCTCAATGGACTTTTCTTGGTAACATTGTATGTTATTATAAATGTTATCATGCCTGACCCATAAAAAGGAATCACTGAGAAATATGAGGGAATAGCTGTGAGACGGAGGGGAGACTGAGACACTTATTGTGTGTGTCGGGGTGTCTTCATGAAAAAGGGGATATGGGGGGGAGGCATGCCTCCTTGTTACTATGGAGGAACTCTTGATTGTACTCATATCAAACACAGTCATGGTCTAGAGCAGGGGTAGGCAACCTTTTAGCAGCACTGTGCCGATATAGGATTGTGATGTCCCGTAGCGTGCCGGTCCTATTTTTTTTTAAATTGAGGTGTTTATGCTCCGTATTCTGCTTGTGTTATTTTTACTGTAATTCCTTTGTATCGTTGTATTTGTGCGTATATAAGCTATTATATTGTATATGTTAAGGAGTAGTTTATGGTATCGTGTATGATACATATAAATGTGGGCTGTGTATGAGGGCTGCTTGTGGAATTGTGTGTGGATGGATATGTCACATTGTGTGTTTGGTAGTGTGTGGGGGCTGTTTGGGGTATTGCATGTGGGGTTGTGTGCATGTATGTGGATTGTTAGTGATGTTGCGTTTGTGGGGATTGTTTGTATGTTTGTGTGTGGGCTGTTCGTATTATTTGTATGAGGGGAGGGTTATTCTGCAGCTCCGTGTATATCTAGCAGTGTGGGTGGCTTCCCTGGGTTCCAGTGGGGACCAGGCTGGCCAGGTACAGGTCAAGGACAGGAGCTGCAACAGTCGCTGCGGGCTGCTCTACTACAGTGTGGACTCCCATTTACAAGTGCTGGGAGGAAGTGATCTGAGATAACTTCCTGTATGTGCTGCAATGCATAAATTGAGGATTGCCCTTCACCACCTTTTCGTATTAGCAGATATCTGAAGTTTTACTGGGACTCCTGATAGGCCAGAGCCTGTTTGGCTCTAGCAGCCTTGAGTGCCGTGCAAAGATACCGTGAGTACCGTGCATGGCTCTAGTGCCGTAGGTTGCCTACCCCTGGTCTAGACCCATACTTTGTGCCCCATGCTGAATGTCAGCCAACGAGGAGCAACGTGACAGAGCTTCCCTGTGAAGCTCTCACTCACAGCCACTGATTAGGAGCCTTGTCAGCCCCTGCCATGAAGTTAATACGAGCATGTATTTTGAAAAACAGCCTTGGAAAATAATGAGCTCATTATAACTCAGCTCATTAGAGCTTGTTGACATTAAACCCATTAGACCAATTAATATTCTGTGATAGATCTAGTGCTTTATGGAGCACATAGGGGTTAATTCTGCTTGGGAGTTCATTAGAGAAACATCATCTAATTGCAGAGATACAGACAGAGTTACATCCTTTCCCTGGGATCTCAGGCCTAGTCTGTGACCATATCTAACCCAAGTAATCCACAATCCAACCCTGAGCATGGCTGTGTCTCCGTGACATGCATGCTACAATGAGTTAAGGAAAAGGCAGATTTGGAGAATTGAGCTGGGGGTAAATAAAACACAGCTGGGAGAATATGATCTTTACATAAACAAGAAGATTATCTTGAAGGAGCCTATGAGGAAATACGGTGTCCAAATAAACAGTTTCATCCACTGTGAGGGTTCAGCCTGACGCCTATCTTCTAATGCACAAATCCAAATAAACAGAAATAAGTTAATGTCCCTTATACACCGCGATATTGGTGAATACACCGTGCCGACGGGCTGCAAGTTCTGTAACTGGATTTATTGATTTAAAGCACAGATTAGAAGGAAAAAAATGAAAATAACTCATCAGCCCACAACGTCTCAACAATTTCATTTCAACATCCAGCAGCAACTCTCACACATTACTCAATGTGTGTGAATGTATCACAGAGCTCCACAGCAGTAAATCTCACAGTAACATGCTATGTGTGTGAATGTATCACAGAGCTCCACAGCAAAAAATCTCCCAGTAACATGCAATGTGTGTGAATGTATCACAGAGCTCCACAGCAAAAAATCTCCCAGTAACATGCAATGTGTGTGAATGTATCACAGAGCTCCACAGCAATAAAACTCACAGTAACCTGCAATGTGTGTGAATGTAACACAGAGCTCCACAGCAGTAAATCTCACAGTAACACGCAATGTGTGTGAATGTATCACAGAGCTCCACAGCAGTAAATCTCACAGTAACACGCAATGTGTGTGAGTGTATCACAGAGCTCCACAGCAGTAAATCTCACAGTAACATGCAATGTGTGTGACTGTATCACAGAGCTCCACAGCAATAAAACTCACAGTAACCTGCAATGTGTGTGAATGTATCACAGAGCTCCACAGCAGTAAATCTCACAGTAACACGCAATGTGTGTGAATGTATCACAGAGCTCCACAGCAGTAAATCTCCCAGTAACATGCAATGTGTGTGACTGTATCACAGAGCTCCACAGCAATAAAACTCACATTAACATGCAATGTGTGTGAATGTAACACAGAGCTCCACAGCAGTAAATCTCACAGTAACATGCAATGTGTGTGAATGAAACACAGAGCTCCACAGCAAAAAATCTCCCAGTAACATGCAATGTGTGTGAATGTATCACAGAGCTCCACAGCAGTAAAACTCACAGTAACATGCAATGTGTGTGAATGTATCACAGAGCTCCACATCAGTAAATCTCACAGTAACATGCAATGTGTGTGAATGTATCACAGAGCTCCACAGCAGTAAAACTCACAGTAACATGCAATGTGTGTGAATGTATCACAGAGCTCCACAGCAATGAAACTCACATAACATGCAATGTGTGTGAATGTATCACAGAGCTCCACAGCAATAAAACTCACAGTAACATGCAATGTGTGTGAATGTAACACAGAGCTCCACAGCAGTAAAACTCACAGTAACATGCAATGTGTGTGAATGTATCACAGAGCTCCACATCAGTAAATCTCACAGTAACATGCAATGTGTGTGAATGTATCACAGAGCTCCACAGCAGTAAAACTCACAGTAACATGCAATGTGTGTGAATGTATCACAGAGCTCCACAGCAGTAAATCTCACAGTAACATGCAATATGTGTGAATGTAACACAGAGCTCCACAGCAATAAAACTCACAGTAACATGCAATGTGTGTGAATGTATCACAGAGCTCCACAGCAATAAAACGTAGGTAATGTGCAATGTACGAGTCTATCACAGAGTTCCATAGCAATAAAACTCACAGTAATGTGTATAAAGGATCTAAACTAGACAGACGTGTTATTATAAATATATATATATATATATATATATCCTGGAAGACAGCGCTAAACTCCAGCTGTGTAATGATTCAACTGCCCGGTACCTAGCAGTATGTTTACATATGGATCCAAAGTTCATATATTGAACAAAAAAGTCAACTTTTTATGCCATAGAAAAAGAGTCTTGGTGTGAATTGAATCCATGTATATATATATATATTTATTTATTTATTTGTGACTATATGATTGGAACATGCTTTATATTGAATACTTTGTGGCTGGCTGGAGCAATACGTTCCGAGGAGACGGGTATATGCAGAGAATTGTTCTCATGCAAACCTTGACATTAGCTGCAGGTAACGTGAGCGCAATCAATAGAGATTGTTTGTGATGTGAGGGTTCAGCAGCAAACTGAGATAATGGCCGCTGTTTATTTTATTCAAAGTATTGCCGAGGACGAATCCTTATTCTGAGTATAGGCTGTAAAATAATCAGTACGGTAACTGCGGGAGGAGGCACAGGATGGCCAGATAAAGTGATTTCTAATCAAGAAATCCTGCAAATATCGCACGCGGGATTAGCATAAATTTCCAGAATGTCGGATTCCTGCGTCTCGTGTGGATCAGGTGTAAGAAACTCTAAAGAACTCATATATTTTACAGATTTATAGGATGTACATTATTTATGGCTTTTACTCTACGCGGGAAGCAATTCTAATGTTCTCTTCAATATTCAGTAAAATATACCAGATTTTACGACATGTGAAATACAATGTGTATCTACAGACTGGAATGTATGGGTGGCACAATCATATCAGCTGCTGAAGGTCCCAAGTGACTTGGAGGTCTCTCATGTGAGGACGATGGCAAGTAGCCTGTGATAGACTGACACAGATTTCTCATTTTTCTAGCTTTAAAATAAAACAAATCAATCAGTATGTAACTCCCTAAAACCCTTCGACTAGGGCACCTTAATGTCCCGCTGAATATACAATGACACACAGACAGACACATGCACTCACACACTCACATATACATGCACACACACATACAACACACAGACGCACACATACACACGACTGTTCTTTTCTGAACAAACAGGAGATTAACAGCAGACAAGACATATCAAGAACACAAAGGCAGCTCTCAGGTCTGCAGGAAATCTGGTAACAGTAAGTCACACCTAGCCTGTTCCTCACACCGGGTATTTAACACTAATTTCACAATAATTCTTCACACGACCACATCAAGCACATTTAATATACACTTGGGACTGATCAAACCAGGACACAAAATAATCAGGAAATCAGTAAATCAGGTTGTTATTAAAGCGTTTGCATACACCAACACCAATTAGCAGCCTATGGACATTTATAGGCAAATTCACAGCTATCAGCACATTCATATACGGAAGCCTTGAAAATATTCCAGGACTCCCAACACTCTCATATATAACCAAATCGTATCGAGAAACGTAAGAGCTTGATGACTTTTAGTGATTTTAGCAATCTCTGGTTTTATCAAAAGTGCTACAGAATCAGCTGGCACTATATAAATGCCAATAATAATAATAATAATAATAATATTAATCGGACCACATTAACGCTGTGTAAGTGATTCAATTATGACAGTATGACAGTATCTAATGGTAACACAATGAGATTTAGGGAAAACCTTGGGAATGCAGAGCTGGTGTATTCCTGGTTCAGAGAGTGGGTTTCGCTCCAGTAATGAGCTTCCCCCCAGGAATGCTGGTGAAAAGGATTAACAACGGGTTGGAAAGTAGTTCATGACTTGTATCTGAGCTGATTTAATTAGACGTGAATGTGAAGGAATCAGAAGGATAACTGTGTAAATGTCAGTAGTAAATTAATTAGTGCAATCATTCATTTAATATCACGAAACGCTATCCTGTTACAAGGCTGGACATAATGTATTCACAAAATATAACAACAATAAGGAGAGGAATATACTCAGCTTTAAACATGATTTGTTTGTCTGAAAACCATGGCTTCTCACTAGGCCAGAAAGTGACTGACATTTCCCAGCCAATTCTGCCTCTTTTCAATGGAAGTGTCGTGTATGTTAACCTAGCAGTAAAACCTACGTCTACCTGCTTACCCTATAATGTCCTGTGATGCTTCTCATTGAGTTGAGTAAGGATATCTCTTATCAGTAGATTTTATTTGGACATGTCACCTGAACTTTGTAATGATTATATTTTAAATAAAGACTCTAAGCACCATAACCACTAGAGGTTGGTGTCAAACATTTTGGAACTAGAAAACTTACATGGGTCCCATCAGACTCTTGCGCTACTTCCTGGCATTTTGAGGACAGGAGAAGTCAGATGCCAATATAGGTGTATGTTTGTTGGCTGAGTGCTCTCATCCAATGAATGCTTTCCTCACGGGAATAATTATTATTTTTGTTTTATTATTTATAAAGGGCCACCAAATTCTGTAGCCCTGTACAATGGATGGACTAACAGACACATAATTGTAACCAGACAAGTTGGACGCAGAGGAACAGTGGGATTGAGGGCCCTGCTCACTGTGCTTACATGCTAGAGGGAGTGGTGTGAAGTGACACAAAGGGTAAAGGTAGGGGTAAAGAAGTAGCTTGCGAGAAAAGTATTCACTAAGGGTTTAGTAGATTATTTTTGACAGGTGCAGGAGAGGAATCAGGGTGCAGGGAGGGAAAGATGTTGACAGTTTAATTAATATGCTTTCCTGAAGAAGAGAGTTTTCAATAATTTTTTTAAGGAATGGAGACTGGGTGAAAGTCTAACAGAGAAGGGAAGGGAGTTCCACGGGAAAGGTGCAGCCCTGGAGAAGTCTTGAAGGCGAGCGTTAGAGGTGGGAGTACGGACAGAGGATAGACGTAGGTCTTCGGCAGAGTGCAGGGGCCTCGACGGGACATACTTGTGTATAAGGGAGGATAGATAGATTGGAGCAGCATTATGTAAAGACTTCAATGCAAGAATGGAAATCGGAGAGAGGCAGTCAGAGACACGCGTTAAGATGGGCAGAGAGAGATCAGGACAGGTAGGTTTGCTTTTCATCTGATTAGAAATGATATTGGAAGCAAAGGAGCTGATAAGTTTACTAAGGGAGGCAGTATAGATCGAGAACAATAGGGTACCAAGGACAGAATCTTGGGGAATGCCAAAAGAGATGGGTTGGGAAGAAGAGGCTGGACCAGAGAAAGAAACATTGACAGAGTGCTGGGAGAGGTAGGAGGAGCACCAGGAGAGAGCAGTATCCCATAGACCAAGATTATGGAGGATGAGTAGAAACTGTTGATAACAGTTTCAAAAGCAGCAAAAATGTCCAGGAGAATTATATAATCTGACGCACCGCTAACATCTGGCGTGATGTAAGTGTCGAGCCATTTTAAAACAGTTTGACAGGTTATGCTGGGCTGTAGTGGTTATGGTTCTAGTGGTGTTCCTTTAATTGGTCGGCGTAGGTCAAAAAATGTATGTTTTTCACACAAATTAAGTGTATTGGGTGGAAGGATGTGGGGTGAGATAAACCCACAATCCGTGGATGATGAGTGTAAGACTCAGGGGTTCGTGGCAACCGGTTTAATTGAGCAACTATTGAGTATTATAAATAATAAATCCTGGAATGTTGACTTTATTGTAAAAAATAGTTAAAATACTACTGATATTATGAATCCTAGTTATTCTATATATTTCCAACATATTCTGTAGTGCACTATGATAGGTAAGCAACTTTTCGGATTAATCTAAATTATAAAAAAAATGGGTTTTCTGTTAGGAAATGAAAAAGAAGGATTTGGCGTGAGAAGGGTTAAATCCATCCCAATGTGTGAACAGCCTATGGCTCTGCCCTAAATATTTCCTCACCTCCTCCTCTTTCCAAATCTCTTGGCTTCAGGAGACCCTGGAACAGTTGAGGGCTTTTGCAGTCTAGACGGGTTGGTGGGAGACTAAAAAAAACACAGAAAATGCTGTTTTTGAAGAAAAAAAACAAATAGAGCTGCCCCCCCTACCCACCCCCATTTACTTATTGCACTAAAACTCCCTGGGCTGAAAATCCCATTTGTGATTCTGCAAGTGTCCAATTACACTGGTTTTTAATGTGAGTTCTATTCCAGCAGGGGTCAGCACAGAGCACAATGAGCACACAGACCTTCTCATGGATTGAGTTAACTTAAAGTGGGGACGCCGTGACTGGCTGCCTTAAACACACATTACATGGCAGGGATTATTATTATTATAATTTATATAGCGCCAACGAATGCTGCAGCGCTGTACAATGGGCATACATTCTTATTTCAAGGGAGTCTAATGGAAAAAGGAATAGCTATGGTTGGGTGCTTCGATACCTTTACGACACTAACAGAGTTACTAACTACACTACAAATGGCCCTTTACCAAATGGGAAAACACCATTCGGTGCTGTATAGGGTTATTTACACTGCAAAATTGTGGATGCCATGACCTCTGTGCAATGGACAACTGTGACAGACATAGCGAAGTATCACGATGACTGCAGTGTCTACACCTCATGCTTATTGTGAGTGTTTTGGGGATGTGTCCTTTGTTTTGATAGATGGAGGTACACCTCACACTTATTGTGAGTGTTTTGGGGATGTGTCCTTTGTGTTGGTAGATAGAGGTACACCTCACGCTTATTGTGAGCATTTTGGGAATGTGTCCTTTGTGTTCTTAGATGGAGGTACACCTCATGTTTATTGTGAGTGTTTTGGGAATGTGCCCTTTGTGTTGATGGATGTAAGTACACCTCATGTTTATTGTGAGCATTTTGGGAAGGTGTCCTTTGTGTTCTTAGATGGAGGTACACCTCATGTTTATTGTGAGTGTTTTGGGAATGTGCCCTTTGTGTTGATGGATGTAGGTACACCTCATGTTTATTGTGAGCATTTTGGGAAGGTGTCCTTTGTGTTCTTAGATGGAGGTACACCTCATGTTTATTGTGAGTGTTTTGGGAATGTGTCCTTTGTGTTGGTAGACTTGTTGTGAGTGTTTTGAGAACGTCTCATGCATGCTGAGAGATGGTAGAACACCTCATGTTTAATGTGAGCATTTTGAGAAAGTTTCCTGCATGTTGATAGATGTAGGTACACCTTACAATTATTGTGAGTGTTTTGGGAATGTGTCCTTTGTGTTGGTAGATAGAGGTACACCTCACGCTTATTGTGAGCATTTTGGGAATGTGTCCTTTGTGTTCTTAGATGGAGGTACACCTCATGTTTATTGTGAGTGTTTTGGGAATGTGCCCTTTGTGTTGATGGATGTAGGTACACCTCATGTTTATTGTGAGCATTTTGGGAATGTAGGGAATAGTCTGTATGATATATAAAAATATAAAATAAAAATAAGGGTAACATTTTGCAATTCAGAGTTCATTCACTAAATGTATCATTCTCTGAATGGCACACCACCACCATCAAAATGCACTGAGTAAGCATTGACTCCAAATGCCATAGACATTGCATGTATTGCCACACTTAGTACCAGTAATGGTTTCCTTGCAAATGGCATCACATGAATATTTCATCATTTAATAATACGGCTCCAACATATTGTAGAGCGCTGTACACGTGGGATATTAAAGCCAAAGCAAGGCTTTACTGACAAATGGTAATATTTTAGGTTTAAGGGGTAGGGGACATGGGCACTTGGTTTGGAAGGTGCTGTGGCTGCTGAAGGGTTAAGTAATTAATAAGGAACTCCCCACAGCCCCAGAGATTTTGGAGTCTCAGCTGCTTTCAGCTCATTTTTTAATCCCCTCTTACATTCCTTGAAGCTTTTACCTCCAGAGCATCAGTCAGACAGCTGCACTCAGCTGCCATTGTGCCTTGGACGCCCTCCCCCTACTCCTACTACTGGGGCTTCAAAGCAGAGAAACAAGGATTAAACTCTGCGCCTCGCACAGCCTGCCTGCCAAATGGAAGGGGTTAAATTTACTTCCTTATTATTAAAATAGTGGTCAGTGAATAAAAAATTGTGACATGCAGAAATTGTGAGGCCTGCATGTCAATGTTATTGAGAGGTAATACAGGATTGTGAGGATATAAAATTGCTATATGTACCCCATGACATCCTTATTAACCCCTTAAGGACACATGACATGATTCCCTTTTATTCCAGAAGTTTGGTCCTTAAGGGGTTAAATCCATATTGTACTTGTGCTACCCATATATTACCCATACTGTACCCGTGCTACCCATATAATACCCATACTGTACCCGTGCTACCCATATAATACCCATACTGTACCCGTGCTACCCATATAATACCCATACTGTACCAGTGACACCAATAAAATACCAATACTGTATCCATGCCACTGATATAACACCCATACTGTATTCATGCCACCAATATAATACCCATACTGTATCCATGCCACCAATACAACGCCCATACTGTATCCATGCCACCAATACAACACCCATACTGTATCCATGCCACCAATACAACGCCCATACTGTATCCATGCCACCAATACAACACCCATACTGTATCCATGCCACCAATACAACACCCATACTGTATCCATGCCACCAATATAAACAGCCTGAGAGCCAGGTCACATTTTCTGAGCAACCTGTTTAAACCCGGAGTGCACCTAAACAGTTGTTCTTACCGAGTTATTCAGTAAAGTGAGATTTCAACATGAATTTTGCATTAAAAGGCAAAGTAGCTAAAATGGAAGTACAGTTTCCAGTTTGGCTAATTTTCATAGAATTTGAAATTCACGTTTAATTCTCACTTAAGTGAATAACTCTGTTAGTATTGTGCTCAAGATTCCTGACATTCTTTTTCCTTTTCCCTGTTTCTGTTCTGCTGCCATTGTGTTGTCTCCCCTGGTCCTGACTCAGCATCTTGCTGCCAGCCCTGACCTTCAGGCCTCCTGTACAAGGTATCGAATACCTTGCATATCAGAAGGCCCCATGCCACTACAGACCCATCAGGACCCTATCTCCACCTCCAGTTCGCCCAAGAGTGTCGGGATTGGAAGAGAGTGCAGTTCCACTGTGCTGAATTCCAAACCACTAACTGATATCCGGAGGAATTTCTACTAAATTTTAATTTTTTTAGGAAAAAAAGGCTGGATTTTCTCGCTGGATTTTCTGATAAACATTTCTGCTTTCCCATTTTTTTCGATTACATCTACCCATGTAATATGCAGATATAGCGGCAATGCTCCGGAGATCATTCGGCATTCCATGTCGGAAGATGCTGATTTGTGACAGTTCCTGGTTATTTATTCGTCTGCGGCTGCTGGAGATGTATGAGACGTCATGTAGAATTTACTCCAGGAAATATAAGTGACCACAATTTATCTGCTAATCCTCACGTACAGAATGATGGATTTTCAGCAAGACATACAAATCCCTTTTACAACCCGTGGCAAAATGCAATTTTAGCAGTGACGTTTTACAAAGGTTTGTTAAACCTTAAAAGACACTCTTCACAGAGTGATACCAGCAAGAATCAGGTCTCCGCATTCACCATGAAGATCATTTCCATGAATTGCGCCATGTTTATGTAAACCAGCCAACGTTGGAAAAATGACAAGGGAGAGCAACAGTTTGCAGACTTTTTGCTTTTCTGAAAATATCTCAAACTTTGTCATTTGGAAAGGAAGGATGGGGTGCTGTATAAAGTTTGTTATTGGATACATATATCAAATACACACCGTTTCTATTTGTGTAACATAAAGAACATTCTCCAACTTTTATACTTTTCTGAATAAATCTTTCTATGTATTAACAGATTTCTCTTACATTTTGCCTTGAAGTTAAATGGTTTAATTATGACACCTCTAGAACCCTGGGATTGCAATATTTTCATATAGTGCGTGTTTCACCATTATGTATCCCCACTGTCTCTCTCCCTCCCTCTGTCTCTTTCCACCTCTTTTCCTGTCTCTCTCCCCTCTCTCTCCATCTCTCACTAAGAGTAATAATGGATTATTATCTGCCTGGTTACTTCTATTTGTATTCAGACTGGTGATGCCATTTAATAAGACCCAAGCCTGGATGCTGAGACTGAGATTAATCCCACTGTCATGCTATCACACTTGCCGTTGGCTCCATTTCTTATAAGAATGAAGCGACTTCTTAAGGAAGAGAATTCCTTGAGGTCATACAATGCAGTGCTAATCACAAAGACAAACAAATCAAACACGTTCTGCCCTCTGGCTGTGCCTGCTCCTGGACTGGTCATTATTTTAAATGAGTCCTTCACTGCCGCAGGTTTCCCTTACACAATCATGGACGCGTGGACCAACAAGTGTTATACAAGCTCAACAACTTCATTGACTGAGGAGGAAATTCTGAGTTATTTTTGTGTAAAATAAAAGAGAGAAGATCTTCCCTTGCTAATGGCAATCTGTAATTAAATACACATTTCCGCTAGAGATAGCACAATAATGAGTCTGATTGCGAGTGAATTATTGCACTATTTATGATTTTGCCCCAGTAGACTGGGCCCCAGTAAGGATGTTTTGGAAGAGAAAGAAAATGAGAGAAGAGAAACCCGCTATGTACGGTAGAATGTACAAAATCTGTCTCAGGGGCACACCTTGGATTCAGAAAAAACACATACAGCACAGACCTGCGGTGGACAGTCCAAAACTGGCTCTCATGCTATTTAATTGTCTCCCAGTTTGTTGGAACCCCCATTATCCCTGGCCTTAGGTAACTGGCCACAATCATTAATTTACTGTAACGACAGTCTTCACCAGGGCAACACAAACCCAGAAAGCAGATCAGGGCTGAACTTAATCTAACGAAAATAATATGAGTCCTCCTCCTGGTTAGACATGATCTAAACCATTGAGAATTCTATAAAACATCAGGAAAATATAAGGCATATACAGCAATTCTTGTAAAGAGAGGGGACTGTCATAGAGGTGGCAGCAGTCATACAGGTAGGACATTCCTGTCCTTCAATGCTTCAGTTTTTTCTTCGGTCATCAATATGACATACAATATCAATCCTGTGTCTGAGGCTGTAATTTAACCTGCACCACAGTGTTATGGCTCTTAACCTTACCAAGTGGCAATTACCCAGAGGGACCTTTTTAGTGGTGCTTCTGGGGATCTTCTTAAGGGTGCTTTGCAGAACTTTAGCATTGGTTTATCGAGGGACCTTCTTAAGGGAGCTTCGAGGGGACCTGCTTAGGGATGCTTCCAGGGACCTTCTTAAGGGTGCTTCCAGGGACCTTCTTAAGGGTGCTTCACATGATCTTTTTAAGGGTGCTTCACAGGATCTTCTTAAGGGTGCTTCCACTGACCTTCTTAGGGAGGCTTCCATGGACCTTCTTAGGGGTGTTTCCAGTGGCCTTCTTGGGAGTGCTTACAGGGACCTTCAATGGGCTGCTTTCAGGGACCTTCTTAGGAGTGCTGCTGAAGATCTGCTTCTCAGTGCTTTGCATGACTTTAGTAAGAATTTTTCCAGGGACCTACTTAAGGGTGCTTTCAGGACCTTTGTAGGGGTGCTTCCACTGACCTTCTTAGGAGTACTTCCAGGTACCTTCTTTGGGGTGCTTTCTTGGACCTTCTTAGGGGTGCTTTATGGGACCTTCTTAAGGGTGCCTCCAGGGATGTTCTTAGGGGTGCTTTACAAGAGTTTCATAAGGGAGTTTCCAGAGCCTGTAGATGCTTGATAAAGATCCCTGAAGGGATCGAAACGTTGCTGTACCTGTCCTGTTTTTCCAATGAATCTGCTGATGTATGAAAACCTTGAGTGCCTGGACTACTCTGCTGTTACTATATGTCTATTTTTTTATGTCACCATTTGTACTAAATCAATATTCATTTATTCTAAATAAATATCCACTTTTTCTAAATAAATATCCACTGAATTTGAGAAGCTGTAAGTAGTGATGTCCCGAACTGTTCGCCGAACTGTTCGCGAACGGTTCGCCACAAACTCCGGTCAGCAGACACATTCCAGCCAATCAGCAGCAGACCCTCCCTCCCAGACCCTTGCAACTCCTGGACAGCATCCATTTTGAAGCTGCATTCTTAGTGAGCTGTCCAGGAGGTGGGAGGGTCTGCAGCTGATTGGCTGGAATGTGTCTACTTACTGGAATCCGTGGCGAACCGTTCGTGGCGAACCGCGGTGAACCGTTCGGCAAACAGTTCGGGACATCACTAGCTGTAAGGTATTAACCACAATTTATTTAAAATTCCCAAAATGAAAAACAGCACCCAAATAATGTATTACTTTAGATCATTTGAGGTTACTGAAAATAATTCATTCTAACCAGGGGCATCGCTCGGCGGCAAAAAGACCGTGGGCTACTGCCCAAGGGTAAATGTTATGGCCGGACAACCAGAGTAGCTACCGCTGTCTTGGAGAATATTTCCGGTTCATCTATTTGGTCTTAAATTTGAAATTCACCTTGAATTCACTTGCAGTTCCGGATAACTCTCACCTTAGTGAGTAACCCTGTGTATACAGTATATTTTCTATATATTAGCAGTCTGGTGCTTTCCTGGCAGATCCACCCAACACAAGGAGCGTGATTCCTTCAGAGTTCTTAAAGTAACACTATAGTCACCCAGACCAGTTAATCTCATTGAAGTGGTCTGGGTACAGTGTATCAGACACCAACAAGAGGGAGTTCATGGTGGTTAGTCAACTTTTGGTCTCCTGACGCTGGACGTCCTCACACTCTGCATGAGGATGACCAGCATCAGTGAAATCCCCATAGGAAAATATTGAAGCAATGCTTTCCTATAGGGAGGGATACGCTCACCGCACATGCACACTAGCCTGCCTGCCAGATGATGTCACAGGGGGTTGTTTTTAATACAAGGGATATTTGCTTATATTCTTGGTTGGTTGCTGCAGTTTTTTTGTTTTTTTAATATTCTTTATTTATGTTTTCATTTTTCAAGATTATTACAACAGAGGTTTTGCTGCAGTTTTAACACAATATCACATATGTTTTTTGTTATTGTACTTTTTTTTGCACACATTTTTGCACATTATAGGGACATACATATAGATGTTTCACTTCACTTATGTTTCCATTGTTATGTAACTGCACACTTCCACTTATTGTTATATCTCATATATACTTTGTTACTCTCTCTCCACCCTATCAGCCAGTGTAAGATCCCCCCAGGAAAAGTTTCCCTTCTCCAGCCGCTCCAAGATTTGCCAAATTTGCATCTTTCCTGTTGTGTCTGTCTGATGGTTTTTGTCCACTTTCTACGACACTAGCGATCGTTAATAACATGATTGGCTCACAGTGGACAGTGATCTGCGTCTTCCTGCCTTGTGCTGCATAAGGAGATCATTTAATAACTGGTGGGTTTTGGTTAATTCAAAATCGAATTGTAACATTAGGCTCAACTTGTAAATGTGCCAGTGAGGATTAACCTTTTGAATGCCATGCAGTTTTTAACATGGACTTAGTCATGTAAATAAGCCTGGAGTAGAAACTCCTGCACTGAGACTCAAGGCAATAGCTATCCCAATATAGCCACGAAAAAAAAAATATATAATAAAAAAGTAATTGACTTTTTTAATAAATGATTTAATGCAGTAACTTTATTGCCAATCAAATTTGACAGAGCTCATTAAAAGATTGTAAGCCAAGAGTCTAACTATATAGGTTTATTCTGGCACAACTTTAAACAGCTTGCTTTATGGTAAAGCATTAACTTGCTTTGGGCTCTGAGATTGAAATGAAAGTCGTGTCAATAAAAAAAGCCAAAAAGTCAGTTTTATTCCCCTCTCCCCACCAATACAGAGTCTGAGTCGAGTCCCACTCACTGTGTTAAAATTAAACGAGAGCGCGGTTTATTGCACTGGCTAATAAATACTCAACGGACGTAGAAAACATGTTCCCACTTTATGAAAAGTAGAAACCATTTTGGTAAATGAATCACATTAACAATAATTGTCTCAGCGACGGGATTTTTTTGGCAGTCAGTGCTGCTGTAAAGGAATGGGTCCGTATTGCTTTAGTGGCATATAATCTTTATGCATTATGTCTTCTCACTGAGCTTTTGATGCCAGTCCATGGGCTGGCATTTAATTCAATGGAAAAATGAAAAATTCAGGCAAATTGCAGAATACGATTCTAACTGATCAGCTTCTATTGTCTGTGAAGATGGGTAGAGTTTTATAAAGGGGACATGATAGTATATTCTAGGTGTCCAGAAAGGGGTGGATGTCATACAGGTAGTATGACCGGTGACTCAGGTAGAGTTTGTTAAGATCTATAGAGTAAATGGCATGATCCACGATTGTAGAAGTATAGGTCGGATAAATTAAAGGGACACTATGGTCACCAGAACAATTACAGCTTATTGAATTTGTTCTGGTGAGTAGAATCATTCCCTTCAGGCTTTTTGCAGCGAATACGGTCTTTTCAGAGAAAATGCAGTGTTTACATTACAGCCTAGGGATACCTCCACTGGCCTCTCCTCAGATGGCAGCTAGAGGTGCTTCCTGGGGCAGTGCTGCACAGTGTGACTGACATTCAGTGTCTCCACCCTCTGCATGAAGACACTGAACTTTCCTCATAGAGATGCATTGATTCATTGTATCTCTATGAGGAGATGCTGATTGGCCAGGGATGCGTTTGGCTTGTTCTGGGCTCTGTCCCTGATCTGCCTCCTTGACAATCTCAGCTAATCCAATGCTTTCCTATGGGAAAGCATTGTGATTTTCTAAGGATTTTAGCCAAGTAGGCAAAACAGGTACAGATCCAGCAGCATCAGACTGAAATCAAAGTAAGATTTTACTATATTTAAGGAGTCAATGGGTCAGTAGATGGTGGTTTTAACACTATAGGGTCCGAAATAAATGTTTGTGTTCCTGACCCTATAGTGTTCCTTTAAATAGATTTATGTCTGCTTTTACTAAGTGATTTCTTATATAAAAGGACATGATTCAAACGTACGCTCAGTGTGCAAAGAATATTTATCATGAAAGGATGCACCCCCAGATTTTATTTATTTTCTATACTGATTCTTGCGCTGTTCCAATAATCAAATTAAATCCAGAACATGTTCGAATTGGAAAGTGATTAAATTAAAGAGGAGATAGAAAATTACTCTTGCTCAATCACTAGCATACAGAGACTCGAGAGCCTAAACCATTGGTTCTTACACACAATCCAAATGAAATTGAAGTTAAGATTTAAAAATAAAATCTAAATTGGTAAACATTTTATTTTATTTTATTTTAAGGTGATATTACCATGGAAAAAGCCAAGGGGTGAAATTTAAAATCTATAATTCTTGGCTTCCAATTCCAAAGATAGATAGATCTAGAATCCACGGGATGGGGTCAGAAGTCTCCTCATGTGACAACACACAAATAAGACGGAAAACTCAGCACAAATTATTGAGAATGCATTATACGGGTGTAAATATCGTCTGTTATTTAATGGCGTTTAGTCCCAATAGATCGTGTTGCGTTCCATCATACAGAGGGAGCCAAACCCCATGTCTTGCCGACCATAACAACAAACACATTGATTTTATTTTTTTGTATGGTTAATTGTAACGCATCTCTAGAGCTCACTGAAAAAAGCTCACCGAACGAACACACTCAAAGAACAGCGGAAGAAAAAATCTTCCTCTATTCTCAGGACATCAAATCGGAGTAAAACAAGCTAATATTGAACTGTCTGAGATTATGTGAGTTTCCTAGTGAAGGCGATAGACATGTGTCGGTCAATGAATCAGTGGTGGTCATTCTGGGATAACATGAGACTGGGGGAACAAGCATTTCGATATCATCTCAGGTCCAGGAATATTGGGAGCAACACAATAAGTCACAGACAATACACATTGATTTATTAAACAGTGCTATCTTCAAAACTAGAAGGAATTACATTGAGATAGAACAACATTTATATATGTAACTAAAGTTTGCATGAAGTAAGATTTCTTGAAAAAAGTTTTCAAACTTTAATCATTTCAGCGGTGTGTTCAGTGTACTATTAAGAACTAGAAAAAAAATAGAAAAAAATGGGATCTGTGTGAAAATGGGTGTAAAAGGGAATAAACACCACCTCCACGCTGATCCTATACACCAGGAGGGCACTCCAGCAATGCCCAAGGGCTTAACCCTGATACTAGCAACAGAAATCAAGAAGCAAAAATTCACAAACTGAATATAATGCTGACTGGAGATAAAAACGTAGGCACCAAAGCATCCAGTGGTATGGAACAATGTAACCAGAGGGAGACCACTAAATATCTGAAGTAACAGAAAGTATCAACACAAAAATAAACCGACTCCAAATAATAATAAATACCGAACTAGCCTTATATGGCTACTCCCATGCCTCAGTGAGGAGATAAAGTTACTAAACACCTAAGTCTGCAATATTCATATAGGCTTTATTATTGCTGGCCCTTTAATGCATAGGGTGCTAGTAAATCTTCACTTAGTACCTAAGCACCAGAAAAAGTGCCAAAGGGAGAAAGGTCACTGCCTAATAGATTGGCAGCCCTAATAATCAAACGTAGACAGACGGGTAAAGTAAAATAAAATTAAGAGAGCCCCTCTCCTTGTGAGACTTACTAGATAGGCATAGAAGAAAAAAGTTACCTGCGCTCTCCCTAATCCCTATGTATATTTAGACAAATGGAGATCATTTAGTTACTCCAATGGCCATTGGAGGGAAGGACCCGCTTAGGGGGGTCTGCTTTGACGTTGGCAGGTGTGCATTCCCTCCAATAATATGTGATATAAGAAAATGGGAACTCTTAGTAAAATAATAATTGAAGTTCCAAGTAATAGCTGTTCGTAGCCTAGAATTTGGCCACTGAAGATGTATTGTACAGCAGAGCAATTAATACAAGGTGGCAACAGCAGTCGTTCCCACTTCTAAATAATAATGAAATATCGTACATTTGATGTGGTGGAATTTTAGTTACTACGTTTTCTTTAAGTCACTGCTCTGTTAAAACTACTCCAAGCGCCACCAAAACTACTCCGAGCTCCAACAACACAGATTATATTTATAATACAATTTTTATATTTTCATTAGTAATAACTTGTGGGATACAGAACGATTTCCGGTGTATTGTGATACTAAGGCAGATTTTTTTCTTGATCTCTTGATTTTATATTGTTTAGTATGTGGTTTCTGTTTTTATTATTTGCTTGATTTTTGTGTATAATAATGCACGTACAAAGGGTGACATGATTTTAGCATATATTCTCGTTACATAGCGAGAATTACAGATGTCCTGTATTGAAGGCATTTCTGTCAACATTTTTGCTATTAATACAGCACAAACAATAAATAACACTCATTGTGGATCAGTTTTATAGAACTTAAATTAATTCATTGTATTATTATTTGTATTATGACTGCTGTCCTTTGTTATCAATAACTGCAGATAATATGATAATCACTTACCGTGTAGATTTACTCTAGAGGTAGGTGCTCCCTGGGCTGATATTATCTATGTGTCTTCAACCAGTCTGTTTAGCAGAAATCCCACGTGTCAAATTCAATCAAACTGAGAAAAAAAAGACAACAATAGATTTAATATCAATCAAACAGTATCGCCAGCTAAACAATGATGTTAATCAATAGTTTCTTATTTCTAGATCAAATTTACTTCTGTTAAATCAGGAACGTGTTCATTTTCCAAAGGTTATATGTTTCTGATTGATGGGTAAACAATTTAAATGCTGGCAATGTAATGAAGAACATGGCGGTCTCATTGTCTACCCCTGTAATATAATGGATGAACATGGCGGTCTCATTGTCTACCCCTGTAATATAATGAATAAACATGGCGGCCTCATTGTCTACCCCTGTAATATAATGAATAAACATGGCGGCCTCATTGTCTACCCCTGTAATATAATGAATAAACATGGCGGCCTCATTGTCTACCCCTGTAATATAATGAATAAACATGGCGGCCTCATTGTCTACCCCTGTAATATAATGGATAAACATGGCGGCCTCATTGTCTACCCCTGTAATATAATGGATAAACATGGCGGCCTCATTGTCTACCCCTGTAATATAATGGATAAACATGGCGGCCTCATTGTCTACCCCTGTAATATAATGAATAAACATGGCAGCCTCATTGTCTACGCCTGTAATATAATGAATAAACATGGCGGCCTCATTGTCTACCCCTGTAATATAATGGATAAACATGGCGGCCTCATTGTCTACGCCTGTAATATAATGGATAAACATGGCGGCCTCATTGTCAACCCCTGTAATATAATGGATAAACATGGCGGCCTCATTGTCTACCCCTGTAATATAATGGATGAACATGGCGGCCTCATTGTCTACGCCTGTAATATAATGGATGAACATGGCGGCCTCATTGTCTACGCCTGTAATATAATGAATAAACATGGCGGCCTCATTGTCTACCCCTGTAATATAATGAATAAACATGGCGGCCTCATTGTCTACCCCTGTAATATAATGGATAAACATGGCGGCCTCATTGTCTACCCCTGTAATATAATGAATAAACATGGCGGCCTCATTGTCTACCCCTGTAATATAATGGATGAACATGGCGGCCTCATTGTCTACGCCTGTAATATAATGGATAAACATGGCGGTCTCATTGTCTACCCCTGTAATATAATGAATAAACATGGCGGCCTCATTGTCTACCCCTGTAATATAATGGATGAACATGGCGGCCTCATTGTCTACCCCTGTAATATAATGGATAAACATGGCGGCCTCATTGTCTACGCCTGTAATATAATGGATAAACATGGCGGCCTCATTGTCAACCCCTGTAATATAATGGATAAACATGGCGGCCTCATTGTCTACGCCTGTAATATAATGGATAAACATGGCGGCCTCATTGTCTACCCCTGTAATATAATGAATAAACATGGCGGCCTCATTGTCTACCCCTGTAATATAATGAATAAACATGGCGGCCTCATTGTCTACCCCTGTAATATAATGGATAAACATGGCGGCCTCATTGTCTACCCCTGTAATATAATGAATAAACATGGCGGCCTCATTGTCTACCCCTGTAATATAATGGATGAACATGGCGGCCTCATTGTCAACCCCTGTAATATAATGGATAAACATGGCGGCCTCATTGTCTACCCCTGTAATATAATGAATAAACATGGCGGCCTCATTGTCTACGCCTGTAATATAATGAATAAACATGGCGGCCTCATTGTCTACCCCTGTAATATAATGAATAAACATGGCGGCCTCATTGTCTACCCCTGTAATATAATGAATAAACATGGCGGCCTCATTGTCTACGCCTGTAATATAATGAATAAACATGGCGGCCTCATTGTCTACGCCTGTAATATAATGGATAAACATGGCGGCCTCATTGTCTACCCCTGTAATATAATGGATGAACATGGCGGCCTCATTGTCTACCCCTGTAATATAATGAATAAACATGGCGGCCTCATTGTCTACGCCTGTAATATAATGAATAAACATGGCGGCCTCATTGTCTACCCCTGTAATATAATGGATAAACATGGCGGCCTCATTGTCTACCCCTGTAATATAATGGATAAACATGGCGGCCTCATTGTCTACCCCTGTAATATAATGGATGAACATGGCGGCCTCATTGTCTACCCCTGTAATATAATGGATAAACATGGCGGCCTCATTGTCTACCCCTGTAATATAATGAATAAACATGGCGGCCTCATTGTCTACCCCTGTAATATAATGGATGAACATGGCGGCCTCATTGTCTACCCCTGTAATATAATGAATAAACATGGCGGCCTCATTGTCTACCCCTGTAATATAATGAATAAACATGGCGGCCTCATTGTCTACGCCTGTAATATAATGGATGAACATGGCGGCCTCATTGTCTACCCCTGTAATATAATGGATAAACATGGCGGCCTCATTGTCTACGCCTGTAATATAATGGATAAACATGGCGGCCTCATTGTCAACCCCTGTAATATAATGGATAAACATGGCGGCCTCATTGTCTACCCCTGTAATATAATGAATAAACATGGCGGCCTCATTGTCTACCCCTGTAATATAATGAATAAACATGGCGGCCTCATTGTCTACCCCTGTAATATAATGAATAAACATGGCGGCCTCATTGTCTACCCCTGTAATATAATGGATAAACATGGCGGCCTCATTGTCTACGCCTGTAATATAATGAATAAACATGGCGGCCTCATTGTCTACCCTGTAATATAATGGATGAACATGGCGGTCTCATTGTCTACCCCTGTAATATAATGAATAAACATGGCGGCCTCATTGTCTACCCTGTAATATAATGAATAAACATGGCGGCCTCATTGTCTACCCCTGTAATATAATGAATAAACATGGCGGCCTCATTGTCTACCCCTGTAATATAATGGATGAACATGGCGGCCTCATTGTCAACCCCTGTAATATAATGAATAAACATGGCGGCCTCATTGTCTACCCCTGTAATATAATGGATGAACATGGCGGCCTCATTGTCTACGCCTGTAATATAATGGATGAACATGGCAGCCTCATTGTCTACCCCTGTAATATAATGAATAAACATGGCGGCCTCATTGTCTACGCCTGTAATATAATGGATGAACATGGCGGCCTCATTGTCTACCCCTGTAATATAATGGATAAACATGGCGGCCTCATTGTCTACGCCTGTAATATAATGGATAAACATGGCGGCCTCATTGTCTACCCCTGTAATATAATGGATAAACATGGCGGCCTCATTGTCTACCCCTGTAATATAATGGATGAACATGGCGGCCTCATTGTCTACCCCTGTAATATAATGAATAAACATGGCAGCCTCATTGTCTACCCCTGTAATATAATGAATAAACATGGCGGCCTCATTGTCTACCCCTGTAATATAATGAATAAACATGGCAGTCTCATTGTCTACCCCTGTAATATAATGAATAAACATGGCGGCCTCATTGTCTACCCCTGTAATATAATGGATAAACATGGCGGCCTCATTGTCTACCCCTGTAATATAATGAATAAACATGGCGGCCTCATTGTCTACCCCTGTAATATAATGAATAAACATGGCGGCCTCATTGTCTACGACGGTAATATAATGAGTAAACATGGCGGCCCTGTAATATAACGAATAAACATGACAGGAATTCAATGATTTCCTATGAGATGCAGTTGATGACAGCTATTTTCCCAAATAAGAAAAATGCATCATCTGGAGAATGCTACCAGTTCACCATTTTTGTGATTGAACAGCCATTGTGTGTTTATTACTGGCAATCTGCACATTATTCTGGTCTTTAATACCGGACCTGCAGCCTTAAATAGCTGAGAGGTAGGAACCCTCTGGCTACCAGTAACCCATAAGTAGCTAATTATTTTATGTCAACCTATCCCAACTACAGAGAGGGTTGAGAAGGTTTCTTCCTGTTCTACCAACCCACAGCGATAATGTCACACCTCCCGACATGTAACATCGACAAATTAAAGGGGTGTCGCTGGGGGTGTAACCAGGGGTGGGGCTGTGTCCAGGGGTGTGGCCATAGGTGGGGCTGATCTGAGTGTAAGTGGGGGTGTGGCCAGGGGTGGGGTAATACTAAGTGTGAGTGGATGTGTGACCATGGACAGGGCTGTTCTTGGTGTGAGTGGGGGTGTGGCCAGGTGTGTGGCTATTCTGAGTGTGAGTAGGGGTGTGGCCAGGGGTGGGGTTATACTGAGTATAAGTGGGGGTGTAGCCATAGGCAGGGCTATTGTGGGTGTGAGTGGGGCTGTTCTGAGAAATTTTAGGTGACTTACTAATAATTTATGGAACTAAATGTAATTTAGAACAAGAACAATGTATCTTATTTCCACAGACTGATTTCTAAACACATTTATTATAGTTTAAAGACACATTACTGGGAGTATTATTGCTGTGGAGCTCTGTTATACACTCAGACACATTACTGGGAGTATTATTGCCGTGGAGCTCTGTTATACACTCAGACATATTACTGGGAGTATTATTACTGTGGGGCTCTGTTATACACTCAGACATATTACTGGGAGTATTATTGTTGTGGAGCTCTGTTATACACTCAGACATATTACTGGGAGTATTATTGCTGTGGAGCTCTGTGATACACTCAGACACATTACTGGGAGTATTTCTGTGGAGCTCTGTTATACACTCAGACACATTACTGGGAGTATTATTGCTGTGGAGCTCTGTGATACACTCAGACACATTACCAGGGGTATTTTTGTGGAGCTCTGTTATACACTCAGACACATTACTGGGAGTATTATTGCTGTGGGGCTCTGTTATACACTCAGACACATTACTGGGAGTATTATTGCTGTGGAGCTCTGTTATACACTCAGACACATTACCGGGAGTATTTCTGTGGAGCTCTGTTATACACTCAGACACATTACTGGGAGTATTAATGCTGTTGAGCTCTGTTATACACTCAGACACATTACCGGGAGTATTTCTGTGGAGCTCTGTTATACACTCAGACACATTACTGGGAGTATTATTGCTGTGGAGCTCTGTTATACACTCAGACACATTACTAGGAGTATTATTGCTGTGGAGCTCTGTTATACACCCAGACACATTACTGGGAGTATTATTACTGTGGAGCTCTGTTATACACTCAGACGCATTACTGGGAGTATTATTACTGTGGAGCTCTGTTATACACTCAGATGCATTACTGGGAGTATTATTGCTGTGGAGCTCTGTTATACACTCAGACACATTACTGGGAGTATTATTGCTGTGGGGCTCTGTTATGCACTCAGACACATTACTGGGAGTATTATTGCTGTGGGGCTCTGTTATGCACTCAGACACATTACTGGGAGTATTATTGCTATGGAGCTCTGTTATACACTCAGACACATTACTGGGAGTATTATTGCTGTGGAGCTCTGTTATACACTCAGACACATTACTGGGAGTATTATTGCTGTGGGCTCTGTTGTACAGGCAGACACATCACTGGGAGTATTATTGCTGTGGAGCTCTGTTATACACTCAGACACATTACTGGGAGTATTATTGCTGTGGAGCTCTGTTATACACTCAGACACATTACTGGGAGTATTATTGCTGTGGAGCTCTGTTATACACTCAGACACATTACTGGGAGTATTATTGCTGTGGAGCTCTGTTATACACTCAGACACATTACTGGGAGTATTATTGCTGTGGAGCTCTGTTATACACTCAGACACATTCCTGGGAGTATTATTGCTGTGGAGCTTTGTTATACGCTCAGACACATTACTGGGAGTATTATTGCTGGGGAGCTCTGTTATACACTCAGACACATTACTGGGAGTATTATTGCTGTGGAGCTTTGTTATACACTCTGACACGAAAACAATATGAAGCTACTAGAAAAAAAAAGGGCATTATGATAGAAAAGAGAGACAAAGGGATTTGGGGCCAAAATAGGGACTGTCCCTCCTAAATAGAGACTTCGAGATCATCGTTAGCCCAGTTTACTATCTGCCCCAGGAATGATTCTTTTACAGCAATCACCTCATCAGGTCTACCATCCACTGCACGGTCTTATAAATGAAATTATTAGAAGTCATTTCAAAGAAAGCCTTTTCACGCATTTATTGGCAAGTTCTCTTAGAAATAATATTTAGTCACTATGTTATACATTTAGCAGCTGCCAACAGAGGGGCGGCTTGGGCTGCTGGATGATACAGTAGGTAAAATGCTTTTCTTTGTAATTTTGGCTTGTGAATTCTTCCAGCTAAACTGAGAGATTCCTGGGAACTTTCAACCGGCGGCTGAATTTGATATGGCTGTAGATCACTGGGTGGGGGAGAGTGTCAAATTGCTTTCACCAAGGTAATGTGAGCAATACGTGTCCTTTTATTAATATCAGAACAGGTACTGCTTCCAGGTAAATACAGGCAAAACTCTACTCATATATACCGGCCAAACAAAACCACGATGTAATGTCCATAAACCTAGCTTAAAGGGACACTGCAAACACCATAACCACAGCAGCTCACTGTGCTGTGATGGTGTTCCCTAATGATAGTGGTCTCTTTCAGCACACTGCCACACTGCAAAACATGTTCAGGAATGGTTTCAGACACATGACAGAGTTCAAAGTGTTGTCTTGGCCTCCAAATTCCCCAGATCTCCATCTGATTGACCATCTGATGTGCTGGAACAACAAATCTGATCCATGGAGGCCCCATCTCGCAACTTGCAAGACACAAGTCCATGCCTCGCTGTTTTAACAGCATTAGGGGAACCGGGATGACATTAGGCAGGTGTTCTTAAAGGACCACTCTAGGCACCCAGAGCACTTCAGCTTAATGAAGTGGTCTGGGTGCCAGGTCCCTCCAGGATTAACCCTTTTTTTTTTTTATAAACATAGCAGTTTCAGAGAAACTGCTAGGTTTATAAATGGGTTAATCCAGCCTCTAAAGCCTCTAGTGGCTGTCTCATTGACAGACGCTAGAGGCTGAATGCTTTCCTATGAGACTGGCTGAATGCGCGCGCGGTTCCTGCCGCGCATGCGCATTCAGCCGAAGAGGAGGCGGAGAGGAGGAGGAGAGCTCCCCGCCCGGCGCTGGAAAAAAAGGTAAGTTTAACCCTTTCCTCGCCATCCAGCCCGGTGGGAGGGGGACCCTGAGGGTAAGGGCACCCTCAGGGCACTATAGTGCCAGGAAAACGAGTATGTTTTCCTGGCACTATAGTGGTCCTTTAAGGTTGTGATTGATCAGTGTGTGTATTATACACACACACGCACGCAACATACAAGCTCCAGCGCACTCACTCATTCATTAAACGGCAATTTCTAAGTTAACGGAATATTGTTGCTTTATTCCATAGCGTACAAGCTGCTAAAAGGGGGAATGATGTCAAATTGCAAAGCAGATCCACAGCACCCCTCCTTCCAGCCAGCAAATAATAAAGATTTAAAGTTTGCAGACGTATTGTATCACCCACTGACTGCCCCGGGGTAAATTTAGAGAGAAAGGGAGAGGGGAAAATCACGGCCTGCCAAGCTCTAGAACAGTGGGATTAATAACGCATTAATTTTAATGCAGAGACTGTTTTCTACTTGACAAATAGCAAAGTGAATATTTGAGTATCTCCACGGGGGGTTAATGAGAACTCTGATTAGTTGTTCAGAGATTTCCACAGTTATCCCATGGGGGGGGAGATTTAACACAAAAAAGCACAGAAATGGAATTGAAAAACGTTTGTGTATTCCATGTCATAGCGCCATGAATAGGGGAATTTGTGGGTTTCAATGAAATTATCCCCAAAACCTACTTCATTTTGGAGATGCAAATGATTTCTGTGCTACTAACCTAGGCCACGTTAATCAGAGAACCACAGAGATCAGTATTGCAGGTTATTGATCAGAAAATGTAATTTATCAAAAATATGGAATAACTGCACTCCAGATAATGAAATAACATTTATTGAGAATTCAACCTTAAATAGCAACTGGTAATAAATTTATCATCATTTCTAAACAACATGATCATAAAACATTATCACAGCCCCGAGATTAGTGTGAGCAAGAACCGAGTCTGGAATAGACCTGAAGGATCAGAGAATTGATCTACAGTCAGAGTCTGAAGATTTACTATTAACTTCCCTTACAGCCTGAGATAGGGAAAGATCCGATTCAGGAATTAAACAGTCCATTTAAGAGGGAGGTAGAGGGAGAAAATTAGCATAATAACATGGGGTGCTGATCAGATAGGAGTCTATGATATGACGCACTCCATCAAATAGGAGTCTAGGATGTGACGCGCTCTGTCAGTGAGTGTGTGTGTCTGTCAGTGAGTGTCTGTGTGTGTGTGTGTCTGTCAGTGAGTGAGTGTATGTCAAAGAGTGTCTGCGTGTGTGTGTCAGTGAGTGTGTGAGTGTTTGACTGTCAGTGTGAGTGTGTGTCTTTCAGTGAGTGTCTGCCTGTGTGTGTGTCTGTCAGTGAGTGAATGTATGTCAGTGAGTGTCTGTGTGTCTGTCTGTCAGTGAGTGTAGGTCTGTCTGTGAGTGTGTGTGTCTGTGAGTGAGTGTGTGTGTCTGTGAGTGAGTGCTTGTCAGTGAGTGTCTGTGTGTGTGTGTCTGTCTGTCAGTGAGTGAGTATGTATGTCAGTGAGTCTCTGTGTGTGTGTGTGTCTGTCAGTGAGTGAGTGTATGTATGTCAGTGAGTGTCTGTGTGTAAGTGTATGCCAGTGTCTGTGTGTGTCTGTGTGTGTGTGTCAGTGAGTGAGTATATGTATGTCTGTCAGTGAGAGTCTGTGTGTGTGTGTGTCTGTCAGTGAGAGTCTGTGTGTGTGTGTGTGTGTCTGTCAGTGAGTTTCTGTGTGTGTGTGTGTGTCAGTGAGTGAGTGTATGTCTGTCAATGAGTGTGTGTCTGTCAGTGAGTGTGTGTCTGTCAGTGAGTGTGTGTCTGTCAGTGAGTGTGTGTCTGTCAGTGAGTGAGTGACATGACCGGGTGGCAAAATGGATCTTTGCCTAGGGCAGCAGACATTTGTGCACCGGCCCTGCTTGAGGATCATGGGAGAAGTAAAAGAAATTGCATGAAATGTCTTGTCAGTGCCTGAAATAGTTATGATGTCAAAAGGGGTCAATATCTTAATTAAAATAAATTATAAACAGAAACACATTAATATAATGAATGAGAAATTATGACTTTTCTTCTGGATTTAAATCAGTAATGAGCTGTGGCAGAATACACTGTATATCTATGTGGGTGTGATAATTAAGCTGTGAGTTGTTTAGTGGAATAGCTAAGATTTGTTAGTAAATGTTTACCTGCCACGTTAGAGTAATACGACATTCCCATTGAAACGGGATGCTTGCTGCAGCTGGATTGCACAACATTTCTGTCTCTACCACATGGTAACTTTAAGCTCCAAATTACAATTGAATTATTTTAGATTTACCTCTGCAGATGGATCAATACATTTCAAGCATTCCGTGTACAGGGAATTATCAATTAAACAGTATTTTGTTGTAATAAAAACCAAGCAGCAAATTGTTGGCTATAATAGACCAGTTGAAAAACAAACAAAAAAAAACATTTGCATAATGCCCCACTAGACCTTAAAGGAATACTATAGGGTCAGGAACACAAACATGTACTCCTGTCCCTATAGTGTTAAAGCCTCCATTTAGCCCCCTCTGCCCCTCCATCCGCTTCCTTAAATATAGTCAAATCTTACTTGTATTCAACTCTGCAGCTACTTCCTCTGTGGTGGTGGTCTGATCTAATCAAAATGCTTCCCCACCAGATTGGCTGAGACTGTCAAGGAGCCAGCACAAGTCAAAGACAGCCCTAGCCAGTCAGCATCTCTTCATAGAGATGCATTGAATCAACCAGTTCAGTGTCTGCATGCAGAGAGTGTTTTTAATGTCAGTCACACTGTGCAGCACTGCCCCAGGAAGCAACTCTAGCATCTATATGAGTAGTGGACATTAGAGGTATCCTTAGGCTGTAATGTAAACACTGCATTTGCTCTGAAAAGACAGGGTTTACTGAAAAAAGCCTGAAGGGACAGGTTCTACTCACAAGAACAAATACAATAAGCTGTAGTTGTTCTGGTGACTGATACTTTAACTTATTCAACTAGTTTTTACACATGTCTTCATACAGCAGCGAAACAAATTGCTACATTAATCCTCGATTCTGCCCCTCTACATCTCTGCAGAAGGACTTTAAGTAGTGGCCGCACTCCTTCCTCCCACTCTCTACAGCAACAATTGCAGGCCACACTCTCAATCTGCATTTCTAGCATTTAGGGAAGAGGTTGGCATATTGAGTCCGCTACACCATAATCTCGTTGTGGATGGATTCGGACCGACCCGGTGCTGGATTACAAGTGAGTTTTACTGCTTCTGCAGCTTTTTTTCATATTAACAGAGGGAGGGCGGCAGTTTTTTATTCATTATTCTAAAGAACACTCTAATGTTTTTGTTAAAGGTAAACCTATTTTAGGCGACATGTTGGTGTAATTAGTATAAAAGTTAAATAAATATTTGTGCACAAGTCTAGTTTAATATTTCATTTCTGATGACTGAGTGGAAAGGGTTAAGGCTCTCTTTAAGTAAATTAAAGGAGACGGCTATGGGGTTGAATGAGGTAAGTCATTCTGGAGATTGGTTCGGATATATCCAGTGATGAAGTTAATTAATCTGCTGGGTCCTAATTATATCCTCACGGTTGCATCTGAAATACAAATCACCTATGTCAGTATCTGCTGAGTTAACATAAGCCAGGGATATATCACGCATTATATCAGCTTTATTGAAGTAAAAAAAAAAAAAATAATGATATTACTTCCCGTATTAATAACCCCGTCCAAAATCGAAATAAATATGTATTTGTTTTTTAAACTGCACCATCTCTAAAGATATTACATCACACATAAAAAAAAATCACCAGGCAGCTAACAAGACCTGCTATGGCAATTCATGGCTGATAAATCTCAGACATTTACTACGCTGCTTCATAGCGGATAAACTGAGTAAGTTAAAATACCTTCTCAATAAAATGGTATAACCAGTGACAATGTGTGAATTAATACATCTAGTCTGGATGCAGGAGGAATAAAGAACATAAACATAAACGATAAAACATGTTTATGATAAAAATAAAGAAATAAATAGTGACTTATTCTCTAAATCGGGGATGGCAATAATTTACCAAAATGGTTGAGTGGAAGAATTTAACAGTTTGCCTATTTTTGTCTAAATTTGGATCTCTTATTATTTTTCTGCAGTCAACAGTTTAGTGAATAAATCCCACCATTTTACTTGAATCTTGTATGATTGTTTTTTTTTTTTTTTAAAGAAATCCATTTAACTCCAGGAGATAAGAATCTGCCGGTACAGCGTTAATGCACATAGTCAGAAAGTGTCGAAATTCCTAAGGGCTCCCATAGGGCCATTTTAACATCTTTAAATAATGGCAAATCTTAGATTCGGAGAGCTTGGTCTTTAATGAAAAAGGCCCGTTCTGAGTGCTTGAAAATGTACATTCACTTGCGGCTGTTTTTATTAAAGCATTTAACGTAAATGCGAAGCCATTGGCAGATATTAATGTTGCAGAGAACTCGCGGTGCGGGAGGGGTAAATCCCGCATGTGTCACATTCAGATAACGCCGAGGGACTATTTACTAATCTGAAAAAACCCAAAACAACTCCTCCATGCTGGAAATTGGCTTGCTCACATATGAATAAGAGAAGCGTCAGCTTCCCGGGAGCCGTGGCGTGCAAGGAGGTATATTTGCTCCTGTTTATGTAGAGTTTTGTCTCAATTTTCTTAAAGGGCCCTGCTTCCATTTTACAATGTTAGCTCTTATACATACGGTGCCAGAGAGTCACTTAATGAGTGGCCGGCGCGCTCTCAGATGTTACGCAGACTAGAGTGTTGGTGGCTTCTAGTCGTTGCTTTCATTTACAGATTTGAGTTTTTTTGCTGAGAATTGGAGCGGCTCCAATAAAGCGAATTAGTCATCAGAATGTGATCCTAGTTAAACATTTCTCTATTTCCCAAGCAGAAAAATTATAGCTTTTTTTAAAAAGAATTATATACTACTTGTATTATTGTATTAGACCTCAGAGCAGTAGGTCGAATGCATTCCGCAAAACGACACCTGGGGAGACATGATCGGATGCTCTTGAAATAATAAACATTAAACTATATGTTGCAATATATTACAGTCCACCACTTTTGTGAGGTAATTTTTCTGAAGGGATACTCTAAGCACCAAAACCACCTCACATTAAAAGGCACAATCCAAGCAGCATAACCACTTCAGTGATCTAAATTCTTATGTGCATCTTCAGTCCTTTAGTGGACAGGCCATTCTCTTTTCTGGGCATTGCCAGTGATGCCATGGATTTAAGATTTAAGATATTTTTATAAGCTTTTCAAATGATTTAATATTTTTCACAAAAAAAAAATACTGTATATCAATACATAACAAATATCAAAATATGTAAAAAAAAATCTTAAAAGGTTATCCAAAAATATTACATCATATTCAAAGTGCCTGTCAGACAGATATGGTAGCTATAACATACCTCCCAAGTATCCCTGTTTAGGAGGGACAGTCCCTATCTTGTTCCCAAATCCCTCTGTTCCTCTTTTCTCTCCTAATGTCCCTCTTTTCTAGGAGCTCCATATTATTGGGGTGTCTGAGTGTATAACAGAGCTCCACGGCAATAATACTCCCAGTAATGTGTCTGAGTGTATAACAGAGCCCCACAGCAATTATACTCCCAGTAATGTGTCTGAGTGTATAACAGAGCTCCACAGCAATAATACTCCCGGTAATGTGTCTTTAAAGGACCACTCTAGGCACCCAGACCACTTCAGCTTAATGAGGTGGTCTGGGTGCCTGGTCCAGCTAGGGTTAACCCATTTTTTCAGAGAAACTGCTATGTTTATGAATGGGTTAAGCCTTCCCCTATTTCCTCTAGCGGCTGTCTCATTGACAGCCACTAGAGGCGCTTGCGTGCTTCTCACTGTAATTTTCACAGTGAGAGCATGCCAGCGTCCATAGGAAAGCATTATGAATGCTTTCCTATGTGACCGGCTGAATGCGCGCACAGCTCTTGCCGCGCGTGCGCATTCAGCCGACGGGGCGGAGAAGAGGAGGATCGGAGGAGGAGAGCTCCCCGCCCAGCGCTGGAAAAAGGTTTTTCCCCCTTTCCCCCTTCCAGAACCGGCGGGAGGGGGTCCCTGAGGGTGGGGGCACCCTCAGGGCACTATAGTGCCAGGAAAACGAGTATGTTTTCCTGGCACTATAGTGGTACTTTAAACTACAATAAATGTGTTTAAAATTCAGTCTGTGTAAATTAGATACATTGTTCTTCTAAATTACATTTTAGTTCTATAAATTGTTATTACTAAGTCAGAACAGCCCCACCGCTGGCCACATTCCCACTCACACTCAGAACAGCCACAACCATGGAAATACTCCCACTCACACTCAGAACAGCCACAACCATGGAAATACCCCCACTCACACTCAGAACAGCTCTGCCCCTGGACACATTCCCACTCACACTCAGAACAGCCATGTCCCTGGTCACACCCTCATTCAAACACAGAACAGCCCTGTCCATGGCAATATCCCCACTCACACCTTTTAAATTAAAACATAGAAACATAGAAACATAGAAACATAGAAACATAGAATGTGACGGCAGATAAGAACCATTCGGCCCATCTAGTCTGCCCAATTTTCTAAATACTTTCATTAGTCCTTAGTCTTATCTTATAGTTAGGATAGCCTTATGCCTATCCCACGCATGCTTAAACTCCTTTACTGTGTTAACCTCTACCACTTCAGCTGGAAGGCTATTCCATGCATCCACTACCCTCTCAGTAAAGTAATACTTCCTGATATTATTTTTAAACCTTTGTCCCTCTTTATTTATTTGAAATCTTGGTAGGTATCCCACGTAGTGGCTATCAGACAGATATAGTGGCTAGCAGACAGATATAGTGGCTAGCAGACAGATAGCTACTAAAGACTCTTTCTCCTTAAGACCTTGGATTTTTAAAGCTCTTTACGCTGCATGCACAGACACACACACACAGAAACAAGCACAGACACACACATACATATAGAAACATGAACATACACACACACACACAGAAACATGTACATACAAAGACACAAACACACACAGAAACATGCACATACAAAGACACAAACACACACAGAAACATGTACATACAAAGACACAAACACACATTTCACCAGTTCTGTAAAAATAAGAAAAAAATAAATAGAGCCGTGGATGTTACTTTCAGTGAGATTACATCTTGGTCTCTCGATATAATCGATTCGTCCCACTCTCCAGCTCCTCCAGACACAATCACTAGTTTTATTTTATTTTTATTTTTTGTTGTTTTCTTTTCTCTTCACAAAGCAATAAAAGTTTTGAAGTTAAAGTCACTATGGCTCTGGGATTATTTTCCTGATGCTTAAAACGCGCGGTTATGGAATGGCTTTTGATTAGGTGTAAAGAACTTTTTTTGGCGTCTTCAGAACAATAATGTTTAAACCACCATGAAATAAATATCATGCCTGCGATTTCTTCCTCCAGGACGTTAAGCGAATGCTGTTCAAACACAGCCAGATTTGGTAGTGCTTGTATGTGAACGAGAGTTCTCTGCCCCCATAGTGGATCTCGTCCTCCCGCTGTGACACATCTGTTTACTGGAGAGAATAACTCCTTCCCTGCAGCCAGCAGGCCTTCAAAACTTCTTAATGGCAGAAAGAAACATAACCGTATTCTGCGCAAATGTTTCCTGCAACTTATTAAGTCTGGAAAGCATTCAGACGGACTCCCTTATAACTTCACAAAAGCAGCAATCTTAGGTATATGCATTCAAGTTTAGAAAAAAATGCTTATTTCAGAGAAACATTTAAAACACAATTTTCCAATTATAAGTTGTGCTTGAAAAAGTCATGATTGCCTTCAATTCCATAACAAGAAAAAAAAAAACAATGCAGACAGTGATTAAACACCAACTGTTAAACAAAGAACGTGCAATAATGAGCACAAAGAAAGTGTACAAATGGCCAACCTGAGCAGTGACACAACTGACTTCTATTAACCGAGATTCATGTTATCAAACAAGATGGCTACCATTTACATTTTAATAAAAAAAACATACAAGCTGTGACCATGTTTTTATCGAATGTGATGGAATTACTAAAAAGAGCATCGCATGTTCTTCGAGATAGTCACACCTTCCGCAATGCTCTGAGATCATCCCACCTTCTGCAATGCTCCAAGACTGTCCCACCTTCCGCAATGCTCTGAGATCGTCCCACCTATAGGTTATTGTCCCACCTTCCACGATGCTCTGAGATTGTCCCACCTTCCACGATGCTCTGCTATCTTTACACCTTCGGAGATGCTCTGAGATCGTCCCACCTTCTGCAACGCTCTGAGATCGTCCCACCTATAGGAGATCATCCAACCTTCCACGATGCTCTGAGATCGTTACAACTTCAGAGATGCTCTGAGATTGTCCCACCTTCTGCAATGCTCTGAGATTGTCCCACCTTCTGCAATACTCTGAGATCGTCCCACCTATAGGAGATCGTCCCACCTTCCACGATGCTCTGAGATCGTTACAACTTCGGAGATGCTCTGAGATTGTCCCACCTTCCGCAATGCTCTGAGATCATCCAACCTTCCGCTATGCTCTGAGATCGTTACACCTTTGGAGATGCTATGAGATCATCACACCTTCCTCGATGCTCTGTGATCATCCCACCTTCCGTGATGCTCTGTGATCATCCCACCTTCCGTGATGCTCTGTGATCATCATACCTTCTGTGATGCTCTGAAATCATCACACCTTCCTGGATACTTTAAGATCATCACACCTTCCGCGATGCTCTGCTATCGTGACACCTTCCTGGATGCTCTGAGATCGTCACACTTTCCTGGATGATTTGAGATCATCACACCTTATGTGATGCTCTGATCCGATCACACCTTCTGCAATACTCTGATATCGTCACACCTTCTGCAATGCTCTGAAATTGTAATACCTTTGTTTTAAAGGTTGAGATATTGGACAAATCACTAATCGCCCAAAATTGTAATGTATTGCATTTGTTTGAAACCAAATGCCCAACTCTAGAATTGGCTCACAGGCAATATTAAGCTTGTGTTTGCTTTATGTGACAATAAACCATACTTTGCATTGCCTGTGAGTCTAGCCTTGATTTGCTACATATGGACTTTGCGTCTTGGGACTGGTGGAACCAAGAGAGTGACTCATTGCATATAGTGTGTATTTTCCCTTTGTGATCCTATTACTGTCATAACATTATAACACCATAATGACTTACATGGCATCCAACATTGCCAATATCCTAATGATGTCAAGTCTTCAAGTATGTCCTGATTCAGGTAGATCTTCCATGATGTTCGATAATGCCACATTTTCCGTGGTGTTTGTGATATTGTCATATTGTCTTGTATAATATCCTGACAGCGAAAATGACCTGACCAACGGTCCAGAAATGTGTCCGTGCTAAAGACCTCATGAGCCCCCTTGAAAAGACTGATAAAGTCCTATTATTTCTAAGGCAAAAAACTAAATGTGATTTAAGGATGGAAGGAAGAAATGACCAGACATCAATTTACTACTCCGTCTGAATTAAAATTTTCATTCAAAGCCATAATTTATACGGTTGTATTTCATATCTTAAAATATTACTCTGAATTCACATGCTTAAGGTTAAACTTAATGTACAACCTCTGCAAGTCGGTCTGAAATAAACGGGATTTAATTAGCTGGTGAATGTAGATTAACGAATGTCCTCTATTTTAATGAAACTTCAGATTTTTTTAAATTTTGTTCTTCTTTCTAATTCAGCAGAGTGTCCATGGCTCCATTCCACCGTGGGGTAGAACATGCTGTTTTAATGTTCCTACAGAACGTGTGTCATATAAACAGTGATGGGAGTGGGAGTACCGAAATGGACTGTAAATAGTGCTCACAAATCTTGTGTTATATAAACAGTGATGAGAGTGGGAGTACTGGATGGGCTGTAAATTGTCCTCACAGACCTTGTGTTATATAAACAGTGATGGGAGTGGGAGTAGTGGATGGACTGCAAATAATCCTCACAGATCTTGTGTTATATAAACAGTGATGAGAGTGGGAGTACTGAATGGACTGTAAATAGTCCTGACAGATCACGTCATGTAAGCAGTGATGAGAGTGGGAGTACTGGATGGGCTGTAAATTGTCCTCACAGATCGATTTAAATAAGACTCTGAGAAATGCTTTATTTGTTTCATCTAATCGATCACTTACAGATTAATACAGAGGAGATACACACGGGTGTAATATGGTGCATGACAGGGGTGTAATCAGAATACTGTATAATATGCAGAATATTAGAGTGTTACACTCAATATAATATAGAAAACACGTGATTAACCCTTGCATTGCTGAGGGTTTCTTTCCAGCTATTTACCTGCTGGCTGCTAGAGCTCCCATCGAGAAATTAGTTTGGACATAGAAAAACTGGGTGAGAATTGTAATGATCAAGGCCTGGAATTCAACCGTCACACTGTCCAGAACTGCAGAATCCGGTAAAACCGTGTGAACGAATGGCCCCGTACACAGCCAGAGAGTGTTAGTGTCATTGAAATGACTCTAGGACATCATGATTGAAGGCTGAGTCCATGTATTTATAACTCCACTGATCACGTAGGGCCTTGCTTTGTCTTGTTTAATGTTACAGGATCACAACTGCTAAAAATCAGCTGCGCCTCATGTAGAATTTATCACACTTTTAAATATCCAGATAAACCTTGTGTTTCTTATTGCAGAGATATATCCATGGTAAGCCTTGGAAGAGTTAACGGACGATTTATATGGAAAAAATAATGATTCTCACCCTTTCGCAATCATACTTTTTTTATTTTTACATATAACATATTATAGATTGTAAGCTCTGAGTCCAAGCAGTGCCTCGTCTCTAGCCGCAGCTGCCATTGATGAATTAGAAGTAAAAAAATAATAATGCTAATTAGCAGTAAAACCATAATATATCAAACCAGGTGCCATTAAAATATTTGTTTTTCTGGGCAGTCAGCAGAACAATCCCTTTCTGATTATCGGGGAGATGTAGACACATGCCCCTCGTTAGGAAAGTCAGGTACGCACTGCAGCCTGGGAAAGAAGTTGCACATCTGGCAGCCATTATCAGAGCGCGGCCTGGTTTATATCACAAACAGGTACTTGGACAGAATGGTAGCACCATGCTCTGGGTGGCCGGGGATTAGGCCTTTCTACAGAGGGAGCGCTATGACATGACGGAGAGGTTAGCAACATGGTGCTGACATATCTCAAATGTCGCTCTAAGCCACGGCCTGAGATCTGAAAAGAAACGTTACAAAAAAAAGACCCAAAAATATGAAACAATTTATGCGAGGCTGATCCCTAAATCAAGCCATTAACAGCCCTATCAAAAATAGTAAACGACTTGGAGAAATTAAATCCTTTCGACAGCTGCGAGGGAGGTTTTCCGCAAAACACTCATTTGTTGCTGCAGAGGGAAATTGGTTGAGAATATAATTCGTAGGCCGGGCTTCAGGGAAGTCAGAATCACAGCGAAACGAGGTGTATTTTCCAGATCCTACTTAAACAACGTTATATGGTTGTTCTGTGAGTTTTTGAATCTGCCAAAAATACACTGGTCCACAAAACCGCTGGTCAGCTTGTCCATGTGCACCTCTAGTGAACACAGGAATAAAAGTTTGCACAAATGGACTGTGATCTGCTACCATGTACTTTATTCTAGCTTGTAATGTTTTATCACTTGCAGAGAAATCAGTAAGAGCAATCCATTGGTTTCCACGGTGACTGCTCCACTTTTCCTTCAATTGCGTGTTACACAGAACCTCCAAAGTCCGATCTAGTTTAACTGGTGCTTGTTGCACTCACAGTCTGGTGGGTACAATTTAACATGTGTATACACCAGTCATTCCATTAAAAATGCAAAGGATGTAAAAAGTACGTTTTTGGACAAGCACACTTTTCCAGTAATTTCCAGATTTCACAGCTATTTATTGACTTCTGTGAGTAAATGGACTTAATATAAGATGAACAGATTTTTGTAACATATGATATATGAAAGATTGCACCAGATGTACCTTTAACTCATGGACATGGAGCTTCACATTACCAAGTCAAACTCGGTCGTCAGGAAGACATCCAGTAGAGTGTAGCCCATGGGACAACAAAGTAAGGGGAGTGGGCCTTGACAAGGGCAGGAAGTAGGCATAGCAGCCATGTTAATTAGGTCATTAGCTTGTTGGGGTGGGGTTTTGTTAGTCTCATATATAGCAGACATTTTAGCTAGTGGTCATCTTAATTAACTTTCACTTACCAGGTAGTTGTCTGGCAGGTTTGTGCGGGTTTCTGTTTTTCTTTCAGATGGATTACATAGAAGAGCTCCTGAAGGGTGTCCGGGCTGTGGTAGCTGAGAAGGGTATGTCGTGGCTGCAGGGTCAGATCGGGTCAGCTGGGCCTTCGGCGGGGACGGCGGCTGCTCCGGTTCAACGGCCTACGCAGCTGAGCCCTGGTGCTGTCCTGGCGCAGCAGAGGAGGGAAAGCCCAGCGGCGGAAGCAGCTGGTTCTGGAGGGGAATCTGGCATGTGGCCTGGCAGGATGGCAGGAGCTGGGGTGGAGGTGCGGCCAGAGCCCCGCAGTCAGATGGTCAGAGGCAGGCGCAGCAAGTGGCGGAGCCGGTTCGGAGTACACCCCATCGTAAGGCGGCTGGCGGGAGCAAGAGGAGGTCAGCTAAAGTGTTGGAAGTTCAGCATATGTAGAAAGAAGAATAAAACAAGACTCCAATGGCACAGTAAATCGGTGTATAAAATAAATATATTTTCAGTCTTACTCACACTTTTCAGAGCTAGGATCAGCTCTGATATTGCTCGCGTGCAATATCAGAGCTGATCCTAGCACTGAAAAGTGTGAGTAAGACTGATTATATATTTTTATATTTATTTTATACACCGATTTACTGTGCCATTGGAGTCTTGTTTTATTCTTCTTTCTACATATGCTGAACTTCCAACACTTGATTGTGAAGACACGATCCCATCTACACCCTAAGAATATTTCTTTACAAGTGGGACCTACCTTTACGGACTGTGATAAGTTCACCCTATTGGACTATTGTTTTATTACCTATTTTATCCTATATTTTATTTGATTAATTTATCTTTATATTTTACCATAATTTTAAGTATATACTGTTTCTTATATATTTTAGGCGCATCCTTATTTCTTTGTTTGTTCTTGTTATCTGTTACCATATGGGTTAAAGTCTAGCAATCTACAAAAGTGCCAATAAAAACAGTAGCAACATATAGCTTCCCAAAGCCCAACGAGCGTTTCGGCTGTATTTTCCGCCTTTCTCAAATGCAGCAGGAAAGAAGTGTTCTGCCGAAGCCATTTTTAAACACAACTAGAAGTCCCTCCCTCCTATCTAGGGTGGGTCTGAATTACCAGCTATTAGCCCTGCACAGGTGAAGAAGGAGTCCCCCTACCTGATTATGAGGTGTTTCGTAAGGTCCGCTGTACTGCGCATGCGTGTCACATCCCGATTCTGTGAATCCTCCTGGATGTACCCACGCATGCACAGAGATCAGTCAGAATATCAGAATGCGCATGCGTGCCGTAAGCCCCCCTTACTCTTCCCTCCTTTCACTCTATCCATCAAACGGAGGAGTGGGAGGGTCCAATATTACGTGAATGGACCAGCATCAAGACTCCCCATACTCACTGCGTTCAACAACGCATGTGTGGGGACGTAGATGTTATTAACTGCTCCAAGCCTATGTGTATCAAAATTCATTGCGTAATGGAGCTGGTCATAGACAGACCAAGCACCTATACAATTCTAAAGTCTACTATGAAGCAATTGAATTATATATGCAGTCTCATTAACTGCACAAATATACCAGCGCTCATATTATTAACCATTGTCAAAAACCATGTTACTTTAAATTAAATTAGGACTCCTTAATTTATTCTCTCCAACATCTTTAAAGGGGTATCCCCATTTAGTGATAACAGAAGATCTTAAAGAATCTCTTATCTAACATTCCTTATAGGGAATGCCCCCCCCCCAATTTATAAACTGTAATAAGAAGTACAAGATTAGGGAAAACAAACAGTTAAACATTATATCAAGGCAGGACCATATATTCAGTAACATTGTAAAGAAAATTCAAGAGCAAGTTCATATAATTGAAAAGAGAAAAAGATACCCTAAAAAGAGATTATAGAATCAATACATTAGTCAGAAGGACAGTCATCCAAATGGACAAACTTGGTCCATAAATACCAAAAACAAACCTTGTCTACAGCTATACATATATGCAGAACTATATACAGGCTCTACTAGAGAGACCACACGTGTCATCATAATTAAATAAAAGGTGCAAACGAAAAACCCTTGTTCAAACCCCGAGGCTGGAGGGTTTTAAGTTTGTAGATCCATTTGGACTCTCTTTGCCTCAGGATCCTATCATAGTTACCACGACGTTGGTCCCTCTTGACTAATTCAAGACCACAGAATTTTAAATTTCTGGAATCACCCTCATGAAATTCCTTGAGATGTCTGGAGATTGGTGTGTTAAGCCGATTCTTAGGTGACCTGACATGTTCTTTCATCCTTTCTTTGAAAGCCCGAAAAGTCTTCCCTACGTACTTGCGGCCACAGGTACAAGTTAGAAGGTACACTAAGCCCATCGTATTGCAATTAAAAAAATCTTTGATTTTAAAATTGTGTAGTCCCGTACTATCGCTGACAATTTTGGAGTCTTTCTGAATGTGTCTACACATGACACATCTGTCATAAGCATAGGCACCACATGGCGGGGTACCCAACCATGTGGTCCGAGTGGATGTTTTATATGGGCTTATAGATATTTTCTTCCTAAATTGGAGTTTGTCTTTTTCGCAATGTTCCAGGTGTCTTTTATGTTGCCATATATTTTGCTAGTGTCTCCCTACACTGTGAGTTATATCTATTTTACTTGTGACTATTTAGATAACAATGGTACACGGTTACTGAACTGTAACATTATTCAGTTCGGCAACTCAGTGATCTGATTAAATCCATTTGGGACTTTATTTCTATGGACTGCATCATTACCTGATTTTCATACATTGAGAAGCTTTTCCATCGGATCTCCAATAGAGCAGTTGATCTAGCAGTCTCTTGTTTTATTTTCTTTCACATTTAAGACCCTCTAGTTGGTATTTCACCGTTTCACACATCTTTTTTTGTTTTCTCTCTCGTTTTTTGGATTACTAACAAAGTTTGATTATATTATGTGCAAGTTTCTTTTATAGTAAGAGGTAGCACTGGTGAGGGGGCAGTTTTTTCTGCTTTTGCAGGATTCTCTCCCCTCCCCAGTTGTCATTTTTCTTTTCTAATCATTGGTTGGGTTTCTGTGGTTATAGCTGGCTGAGCATTAGCGAGGACATTTTTCGGAAAATAGCAGCAGGGGCCGCGCCGCATATTGTGATCCTCTGCGCTGGGGAAAATTACTTGGGGTTGGTTCCCCAGAGAGAGTTGGTACGGTGTATGAAAAGGGATGTGGATACGCTACAGGAATACAGGGTGGTAGTGGTGTGGTCAAACATGGTACCCAGGTTTAATTGGAGACATGCCAAGGGCCCAGCTGCAGTGGCATGGTGCAGGGGTAAAATCAACAGGATGATGCCAGTGTTTATTCGGCAGGTTGGAGGTGTAGCGGTCAGGCACCGGGATTTGGAAGGTATGCTTCTGGGTTATTATAGGAGGGATGGTGTACACCTTTCAGATGTGGGGTGTGACTTGTTAAATTTTGGTTTTTAGGAGGGTATTCATAGTGCCCTGTTTTTCTGTGGAGGGGGTTTCTCAGGTGCTTTAGGGATCAAGCCCTGAGCTGTGGCTGTTATGGCCAGGTTACATTTGAGGGGAAGATGGAGTAGGAAGTGGGGCATGGCTACATTAGGATAGATTAGGCAGGTAAGGTTCATTTGGTTGATAGATTCGAGCCTGTTGGTGGCTACGAACCTGGGGGTGTAGGGGGGTCTCGGTACACCCCTACATTTAATCATTTGGTTATGGGGCCATGTTATATGTTATCTGTACTGTCTTATATTGTTATATATGGTTTGTGGGGTCATTGCCAGGGGGTATTTATGTACGGGGGATGGTGGGTTATATATGGGTATTTGTTGGCAATGACCTTATTTTGTTATATTTTTCTTAAAAGTTAATAAAGCTGTGGACATATATTTTCCAGTAAGAAAGTCAGTGTCTGTGTATTCTTGGGTTATGGGGAAGTGTTATAACATGCCGCTAAACGACTGTGCATATTGTCATTCTGCAACATGACAATATTTACATTGCAGAGTTAAAATGACAGGTCCACGACAACCAGACCACTTCATTGAGATCCACCATTATTCTATAACTAACATTATTAGGGGTCCTATAATAATGGTTCTCCATTTAGGAGAGACACTGCAGGGACACAGGAAGAATGCGCTGATTGTGCTTGGCTGTGTGGTGCTTTTATCCAATCAGTACACAGATGGAGCCCAAATCATGGTCAGTGAATCAATGGGCACTCCGAGCTGTAAAATGCCAGTTCTAGAGACAATGACAGTTTCATGACATATTTACATGAACAAACTAACTTTTTTTTTTTTTTTTACTGCTATGATAGAAATTGGACAACAAAGTAAAAAAAAGGCTTAAATAGTAACTAACTTAATAGTATGACTGCACACTTATCGATTTCATTGGAAGAAAAAGATCTCAGAATATAGAAATAAATAATTAACACCGGCTGATCTCTTACAGAACCATAGTGACAGCAAAAAAAGTCTGATAAATAAGCCCCTGTTTTCTATATTAGCATTATAATACGGCAGGGATGTTTGGCCAGATCTATACTGTCAGTCATATTATAAAGAATTCTCCCAGCTTGCACTGCATTAATTTTAATATATCAGTATATTCAGAATGTACTTCCTGCGAATACATTTTATCACAATCTTTGTGATAGCAGACCCATTTGAAACCTATAAGGTTGCATTTGTTTCATCAGATAAGCGTAGATCAGAATACACATTAATTTAAATGTTTGGTTTACTGGACAAAAAGCCTTTGTCTTTACCCCCCAAAAATTGCAAAACATCGCATTACTTAGATTTAGATCCTATTATTGGTGTTACTAGAAACGAAATAATATTAATTAGAGAATTCGGGAAAGGTAGAGACTGCCCTCTGAGAAATAATAAATAATATTAATTAGAAAATTTGGGAGAATTCGGGAAATAATAAATAATATTAATTAGAGAATTCGGGAGAGGTGGAGGCTGCCCTCTGTGAAATAATGAATAATAATTTGAGAATTCGGGAGAGGTGGAGGCTGCACTCTGTGAAATAATGAATAATAATAATTTGAGAATTTGGGAGAGGTGTAGGCTGCCCTCTGTGAAATAATGAATAATAATAATTTGATAATTTGGGAGAGGTGTAGGCTGCACTCTGGAAATAATATTAATTAGAGAATTTGGCCCAGGAGAGGTGGAGGCTGTCCTATCTGTTCCAAAGTTTGTCCCCTGTGTTGTTTAATGATTTTACTAATGTAATTCTTTGTTTGTGTCTCAACTTTAAGGTTATCATTATGTTTTAAAAAATAGCTAAATATTCAGTTTAATTATTATTATAAATAAAACTTTAACCTGGTTAAAAGGGCCTATCCCATGAAAGGTACAGATCTTTCCCAATCTGGCTTCCTCTGGTGTTAAATAAATTGTGTAAGAATGTAACATAATATGAGTTAGAAATCACACTATTAAAAATAAATAAAAAAGAACGAAAAGATAAAGCACTTTTCTCATTCCATCTGCTGCTTTTCTTCTAAAATGTTCAATTTCTTTAGCCTTCTTTTGATTTTCTTTTTTATTTTTTTAAAAAGCTCATATATTTGACTTTTCTGCACACGGCGAGCGGTTTTGTTCTGCGGATTTATAAGCAGTCAGCAATCTGCAGGGGGTGTCCGTCTCTGCTGCATTTAGAACTGCGTTTCCTCGAGGGAATGGGCTGACTAACACGGCTGAAAATGGGAAATTTTGTAGCAGAGATGTTAAGATTTTTCGCAGCGAGAAGCGGGTGCCCCTCCCCATAGCAGGTTTTGTTTTTGGTTTAACACATACTCAGTGTTGTATGATAGATCCGATCAGTTCTTTTTTTTATTTTTTATAATGATCTTAAAGCATGGGAAGGTGTTAGCCACGAGAAGTGTACGCTCACTCATGACCCTCGGCGAGATCGGACATCTTCCTACCCTCCTAGACGGACCAGTTCAGTACATGGGTTAAAATCACTATTGATGACAACTAAGAAAAATTCCAAAAATGAGTAACCTAAACACAACATCATATGCACTCTCCGTCCCTCTTCAAGCAATGTAAGAGCGCCTGCGCAGACCCCTGGGCAAAGAATGGGTGTCGAGAATAAAGGTTCACATTCCAACAAAATTTACATGGACGCCAACTTTGCAGCCTGGAGCTGGATAGATTATAACTGCAGCATTCTGTGCTACAAACGAAAAGACCCATTTGTCTGCAGTGAAAATAAATATACTTGGTTTATTAGGCGTGGTCTGTGGCATTAGTCATTACAAATTTAAAGAGTTTATTAAATGCTCTTATTTGTCTTTTTTGTGTCTTCTTCGGGCGCTGAGAACATCAAACAGGACGCCGCACTTACCATTTCCACGCAGGATACCCTATTATTTTTGACATAGCGATTTGATTAGACAAGATCCAAGCCGCAATCTAATTGGGGAGAAGTTTGGGGATAATTTAATTCTATGTATTGTTCCTACACTCAATCAAATAAACAAAACACATAAAGGATTGTTGCTATGTTTCTAATGATTCCATAAGACCTTTAATATCTTGAAAATCAGAGCTATTATTTATCTGTTGTTTTCCCATCAGAATTTCAAGGTAAACGTTTCACAAAGGTCGCTGGATTTCGGTTATAATGAGCGCGGTTACTGCTGGAGGAGTTAAAAGGAAGGTTGAAGCTTTATGATAAAATAATCACTTCTAGAGCTGGCCAGATATATAAATATAGAGAGGAATATGAAGTTAAAAAGTCAGGAGGTATTTTATGCTCCACTTCTTGGTAAGAGTCTGTATCCGCCAAACCCTCATTATCGGGGGTCTTGGGCAACCAGTTTTTTGTTGTTGTCGTTTTTAACCCTTATTGCTGGGTAAGCCAGAACTCATTCAGGGTTTCACCCCAAAGTCATTTCTGAGATAAATGTGTCTCCAGCCTCCTCGGTCATTTTAGATTAAGGCCTCAATTTAATATTTTCGATAAGCTTGCCAAATAAGTTCACGTTTTTGGACAAACTTTTAAAATATTTTTTTTTTCAAAATATATATCAATTCAAATTATTAAGTCACTTTTTAAAGTTTATCCAAAAATAATAAATATTTGCAAAACTTATAAAATAAATTGCGGCCTAATTAAGACTATCGATTCCTGAGCTCTTTAAAATAAATTATGAGATAGTTTGCCAGAATTCCAGAACATTTTGCAAATTTCTTCTGAAATGTTGCCTTTAAATTGCAGTCAAGTACTTTTTTTTTTTAACCACAAATTCTAAATAAAACAAAACAGAGCTTCGACTACAACCCCAATAAAGTGTCAATACAGGATATGTAATGATGAGACTGAGTTACAGTAATCTTAATGCAGACTAATAAAGTAGGTGGCTGTATCCCAGCATGCATTGCACTGCCTTCTAATAAATGGTTTATTTTTTTTAAACGGGTGATGATTTTAGGAAACGGAATGTCTGTAACTATTGGCACCGAGAAACAGTTACTTTAAAACAGACTCACTCTTCTCTTTGAGCAGAATCTCCCGGGATTCTGAGGCTCAGATTCCGTATGTTCCAGAAAAGACCTGTGATTCACGCGCACTTTGCAGAAGATGTAGATGATAGATCCAGTAAAAATGACCAGGAATGAAGCCTAATTGGCTATATTTAACTCAGCGCATTATCTGGCTGCTATCAACGCGCCCACCCTTTGATGATTAACTAGATGAGCGATTACATGAATTTCTTTTAAAACATATTAACAATTTAGAGTTAAATCTGAGAGTTTCCTTTTTGGTGCCTTTACCCTTTGCAGATATGTAATAACCAGTAAATGGACGAGGGACACAGTAAGTGCCATGTATTGCCACCGCAAGCCGTGTAATATTGTAAAAAAAATAAAAAATAATATGGAGTTTCTTTACTCATCAGACACGATCTGGAGTAAATAGCCAGAATCTTCAGGGAAAAAAACCAACTAGATTTGAGCAAAATCCCCCAATAAAAAAAATCATACAAACTGTGACGCCATTTGCCATTTAGTAAGCAGCGCAGGAACCTGCAAAAAATACTTTATGAATGTATAAACCCCGCGGTTAGCGAGGCCAGATATAAGAGCCCTTTAAATGAAGTCCAGCTTTGGGGATAATCATTTTATACTTGTTGATTTGTGTAATGTTTTTTTCTCAGAGTATCAGATGCTGATCCAGCCATTATTCCAGGAAACCCCCTCTGCAGTATAACTACTAGAGTAACAGATTTAATGGTTTCAATCCCAATACTGCCAGCCAAGACATGGTGTAATTCTACCTACTGTCTACTGATATTACCGTCACAGACACGTCGGGGGATAGCAGCGACACCACGTATTGCTCACATTGTCCTGTCTGTGTGACCAATCACAAATAGAGTGCATGGAGATCGGACTGACACGGGCGGCAGGAGGACAACTGCCCCAATGCCTTTATGCCTTTGGCTGGTGGCTTGCAAGCTCAATAATCTGTGGGAGTGGGCTCTCCCACTAGAACATTTCCCAGGATCTGGGGATCTGTGAGGTTCCTGCCAACAAAAAAGCTATTGATTTGTACAAGATCCTCCTCACCCCCCCCCAACACTCCCATCCCCCATTATGTCTCTCTGAGTGGACTTTGGGAATCCAGCTTTATAACAAACAGGTTATGTCACACATCAGGACACAACGGCAAAGGATTACCTTTCAAACGAGACTCCCGTTTGATCATCAACAGATCTTCCCGGCCTCACTCCTGCAAGACAAAAAGAAGAGCGAATGAATGAATGCATGAATGAGTGAGTGAATGACTGAAACAGCACCAAGTATATTCACTAACACTTCTGTAAAGAACTAACCCTCCCTCAGCCGCATGTACAAAGTATAGGGTTTAACTCCCAAGTTCTTGCAGAGTGTGGGATTGGGTTTATAGCCGAAGTCAGATATATAAATAATAAAAATTAATAATCTAAGCAAGAAACTTTTACAGCAAATCTGTTTATATAACACAGTAAATAAACAGCATGTGTGACACTTTCTGAAGATTCCCGTGACTTGTAAAAAGGCAAAACCCAACAAACACGTATCAACTGCGGACAATAGCCGTACTAAAACAATCGCATTTAGCACTGAACTCCTGGGAATTAACACTAAAATTGCACATTTTTAGCAGAAATTGCCACACTAGAAACCTTTTCCCAATCATAACTTTTTTTCAGCTCCATGAACAATAACTGTGCAAACAAATAAAGTTAACAGCGCACAACAAAATATTGTAATGCTGGGTTACATCTTACTTAATCCACAAGTGCAATGACATGCAACCCTCTTAGAATGCGTGTACATATGTATTGTAAAATATAATAAAAGCACACATATACCCCAAAGTCTGGTATAATTATCCCTGCAGAAAATGAGAAAACAGAAAAAATCTCATAGAGTAGTATAGTAATCACAGGTAATACATGGATTATATTCGCACTCAAATTTTTCTGAGCCTGTTCAAATAACTGGTACTGCACGTATTGCACTTAAACTGTTTTTATACTGAATAATAACTTTGTAGGACGGAGACGGCGTAAGAGGAGTTTTTCACAGTGAATTGGAGTTTGTGTGTGTTAGGGGCAAACATCTCTGGAGTTTGTGAACTGGATTGTAGCCCCATGTAGCCAAAGCACAGCTAAGCGAAAAAGGGCATTGACAGGGGTTAGGAGGCGGGCATAGGAGGAGGGACGGAAGTATGGAGTTATGGGTAAGTGGGTTGGGATATTTAAATATTCAGCCATTTTAAGTGAGCTCACTTCTAATTTCCTACCTGACCAAGTTTGTGGGCACTTCTGTGTGTGCAGATTGGGTTTGGTAGGGCCTTTCTTCCTTCTTTTCGTTTCTGCAGGGCCATGGACGAAGTGGAGAGGCTGCTGGAGGGGATCGGGTCAGCGGCGCGAGGTCATGGAGCGGATTGGTTGCGGGCCCAACTCGGACCGGCCCTGGCGGGAATGGCGGCCCAGGAGGGCGAACAGGACCGTCCGGTGCGGGCCAGGAGGCCGCCGCGGAGGCTGAGCCCGGGCGCAGGGCCCGGCAAAGCTCTCTCTCGTTTTCAGTGGTCCCGATTCCGGATGGTGGCACCGGAGGCGCAGGAAGCGGGCCAGGAGTGCCCGGACGAAATTTGGCGGCTGGGAGCGTCCTGCTTGGGGGACTTGTGAAGGCTTCTCTGGCACCGGCCACATGGGCCGCTTACAGTAAGGTGTGGGGTTCATGGGAACGATCTTGGGCTGAGCCGGATTGCGTGCCGGAAGGGGAATTGCTCCGGGACGCGTTTCTGTGGTACACCTGTCAATTGCTGGCAAAGGGGGCCTCCCCGGCGGTGGTTGACAGGTCCATGGCGGCGATGGCTTTCTGGTTTAAGCTGCATGTGAAGGAAGACGTTACTAAGTCCTTCGTCATAAGGCAGGCGCTTAAGGGGTATCGGAAGGGGCTCAGGTTTCCAGACACTAGGCGCCCGGTGTCGGTGAGGGTGTTGGGGGATCTGGTTAGTGGGCTGTCTGGAATTTGCTTTGATGAGTTTGAGGTGTCCCTGTTTCGGACAGCGTTTCTGTTGGCTTTCTTCTGGGCTTTCCGGATTAGCGAGTTGTTGAGTGCCAATCGGGTAGCGGCCGGGGGCCTACAGGTCTCGGGGGTTCGGCTGCAAGGGGGGAAATTGGTGGTTCACCTGGCCGAATCTAAGACGGATTTATGGGGGGTGGGGCGTGATGCGACACTTCAGGCCCTGCCGGGCTCCGTTCTGTGCCCGGTAGCCTCGGTGGCAGAGTATTTGGTCTGGAGGCCGAAGGTTGGGGGATCCCTCCTGGTGCATGCAGACGGGTCTTCCCTCTCCCGATTTCAATTTATTAAGGTTTTTCTGTGGGGCCTGGAAAAAATGGGGTTACGGGTGGATAGCTTTGGTACACATTCCTTTCGCATCGGCACGGCCACGGAAGCCGCAAGGTTGGGTCTGGGGGACGACATAGTTAAACGAATTGGGAGGTGGGAGTCAGTATGGTTCCGGTCGTACGTGCGGTTGGGATTGTTAGAATAATATGTCGGGCCTTTTTTTCGGGGGTTCCCGAAGGGCAATAGGGGGGTGTTGTTACAATCTGTGTTTCTCTCTCATCCCCAGGCTATGTTGCATGGATCGTGGGCCATTCCTTTGTTTTCTGGGCCGAAAGGAGAGCCGGAGCTCGAGCTCGGGGCCAGCAGCTGGGCTTTTCAAGGGACCAGTTGGTGGTGCAATGGTTTGGGTATAGGGGTTTTTGCTGGGGGGAAGTTTGCCGGGAAGTGTTCCAGATGGTGGCAGGCGGGCGGAGGCCGGACCTGCTGGTGCTACATGCGGGGGGCAATGACTTGGGCCTAACACCGCAGCGGAGGTTGGTGAAGTGGATGAAGAATGAACAAATTGAGGGACCTGCTTCCGGGAGTAATGTTAGTATGGTCAGAGATTATCCCGAGGAGGCGGTGGCGGCACGCAAGGGACCTGGTGGCCATCGACAAGTGTAGAAAGAAATTGAATAGCTTGATGGCACGCTTCTTGAGAAAGTTGGGGGGGTGGTAGTGCGGCACAGCGAGTTGGAAGGCGGGTTGCCGGGGTACTACCGCTCGGATGGCGTTCATCTTTCGGCAGTGGGATGGGACCTGCTGAACCTGGGTTGGCAAGACGGAATAACCAAGGCGCTATTTCTTCGGGTGGCGGAGCTCAGACGGCTTAAGGGGTCAAGGTCTGAGCTTGTGGCGGGATAGGGAGCTGAAGGAGAAGGAATAGGCTCCCTAGGATGAACGTGACAGAAAACTGTGGTCATTGGTGGTTGGTAGGTTTCGAGTCCTGTCGGTGGCTCAGAACCTGGTGGGGTAGCGGTATCCAGGTATACCCCTGCCATGGTTAAATTTATGTTGGCACTTTAAGTTGGTATGTTGGAATAATGTTGGTATATGTTATATATATGTGTTATTTATATGGGGGTCATTGCCTTTTATATTAACAGAAGGAATCGGATGCGAGGGCGGAGTATGGGGGGGCAATGACCCATGTTTATTTGTTAAATTATTACTATTATTATGTTATGTTGAATATATGGTTATTATTATTCAGATTGTTTAATAAAGCTGTGGACAAATTTTCCCATATACCCGAGTGTCAGTGCATTATTGGGTTAGGTATGCGGGAGGGTTGTCCTGGAGTCCGACTGCCCATATGGCGACTATACACTGGTCATGAAATGGTGCAATCTGGGTTTGAATGATTGGTGAGTGGGGGAGACCTGTAAGGATGTTTTCCACATGTTACTATTGGCAAATATGGAGAATATTACGGCATTCAGGGAGGGAAATCGTGTCAATGCCAGCGAGGATGTAAAATATGCAAAAAGAAAAAACATGAAGTGTACCCTTTGTTGCACCTATTTATTGAGATTCGGGTGATATAGGTCACTTTTACAGAAAATGTGTTATAACACCCAAGGAGGGAGAGGGGAACCCTGTAACATTGTATAGAGAGAATACAAACTTATTGCATGAGGTTTGATTGGCACTGCGGTCTCCTGAGCTGGAAGTCAGGAAAATCTCCCGTTCCCAGAACGCTGGCAGCAATACCAGCCAATGTACAAGGCATAAAAAGCCCCATTATTCACAGCACAGAAACGTTCGGATTACCACTTGACATTAACAATACTATCACATGATCTTCTAATATTACGCTTTATAGCTGATAGGATCAGGCTTTGAATTGGTAGAAAACGCAAGTCTGCAATATTACCGCGCAGCTGTCAATGGGTGAAAATTCTAACATGTGAGGAGCGCAGAATCCCAGGGAAAAATGACAATTTAATGGAAATGCCTTGAAAAAGGAAATGGCTCTCGATGTGTTTGACACGGTGTGCTTGGGAATCAGCAAGGAGCTACCTGCTGCGCGAAGTGGCTGGAGAATCCTTATTATTATTTCCTTGTGAGCAGAACTTAGATGTGTCTCTCTGACAAACCAGAGACATTTTGGCAGCTACACAACGTATAAGACAGAACTTTCTTTTTACTGACAGAGGGCAGCACGTCCTTCATTATAAAGATTTACCTGTGAAGTGGCAGACTTTGCAATGGGATCAAATGGCATTTTTTGTGTTTTTTGTCCTTTTCAATGTTTTACATCCATGAAACAGAAAACTCTGGAAGCTCTGGGGTCTGTATAAAGCCAATTCTTCCCAATTCAAAGACTGAGCTCACTCAGTTCACTACGCAAAACAATAATTCAAGCAGTAACAAATTCAATGAACCAAAGGCCTAAACAGAGGGAGTCTTATCCTGACAAACCAAGGCACGTAAACAGGGCACTGCTCAATGATCACACACACACACACACACACATAGTATTTATATTTATACATATACATACATAGTATATATCTACTTACACACAGTATACATATATTAAAATGTAGGACACATTGCATGGCGCATTTAACATAATATTGTATCCTATTTTATGACTTATTTATATGAAGATTGACAGATGTTTCTGTAGGTCTGAGAACGAATTGTGGTAATATGTTCTGCGTTCGATGTTTGAGACACGTTGCGAAAGGGGCGACGCTGGGAAAGGTGCGAGTAGCAGGTGAGATGATCAAGGTGTGAAAAGCTGAACAATCAGCGCACTCAGTGTGTCAGGTTTTACAGCCATCTGCGACATGGCAGATTCAATTACCAGCTCCTCAACAAACTGCATTCTTTCTCTCTCTTTTTCTTTCTTTCTTCTACGTTACAAAGTCCATATTTCTTTATGCATTTGAGTAATACAATTTATAAATGTTCATTTGTTACAAAAGTAAAGTGAGTAGTTACAAACTAGCAGTCTGAAATCCTCCCACTTATTACCTGCAGAACTTGTTCCTGCAGGTAATATTACCCCGCCCTCTAATTACCCAGCTCTAACCTCCTTCTACATGCTGGCCAAGGACCAATCAAAGGCTTCTCACTGAGAAGTACTATAAGCACTAGCAGCATATTAACAATTTATTGACTATACCATAAACACATTTGGAATCTATAAAACCATACAAAATATTACATTGAGAAATTATTCAAAACTGGGGCTTTTCAGGTTATATATAAAACAATACTTAAACTATATGATGCCCCAAGTCAATGCTTAAACCTTAACATGTTCTATAAATGACATTATGAGAGCACATCTTTAAATAAATTCAGAATGTAATATCAATACCTATTAACCCCAAACCTGCTGTATTAACCCCACACTATGCTGAATTAACCAAATACTTGCTGAATTAACTCCAAACCTGCTGTATTAACCCCTCACCTTCTGAATTAACCCCACAACTGCTGAATTAACCCCACACCTCCTGTATAAACTACATACCTCCTATATAAGCCCCAAACCTGCTGAATTCACCACATGCTTGCAGAACTAACCCCAAACCTGCTGAATTAACCCCACGCCTCCTGTATAAACTACATACCTCCTACATAAACCCCATACTATGCTGTATTAACCACACACCTCCTTTATAAACGCCATACCATGCTGTATTAACCCTACACCCACTAAATGAACTACATACCTCCTGTATTAACCTCACACCTGATGTATTAACCTTACACCTGCTGAATTAACCCAAAACCTGCTTTATTTACCCCATACCATGCAGAATTAACCCTACACTTGCTTAATTAACCCCCTACCTCCTGTATTAACACCACAGCTGCTGAATTAACAACACATCTGTTGTGTTAACCCATACCTCCTGTATTAACCCCACGCCTGCTATATTAACAATACACCTGCTGAATTAGCATCATACTTGTTGTATTAACCCTACAACAACTGTATTAACCCCACACTTGCTGAATAAACTCCATTCCGACTGTATTAAACCCACACATGCTGAATTAACCCTTTATCCCATGGTATTATGCTGCACCAACTTGCGCTGTGCTGTATAATTAAATCCAAACATAGTACATTAAAGAGGCACTGACACAATTTATGTAATTGTTTTTTCTCTCTCAGTATTGTATGGGAATAACAATGAAATAAGGCCAAAATTTGTACTTTTCAGGACCTAACTTAGCACTCGAGTCCCTGTAATCCCCCTTAGCAACACCTCTGACTCTACTAAATAAGACTAAGCTTATTTAGTAGAAAACATTCCATACTTTTTTTTTTCATCCACGATGGGGTCTTGGGTCGTTTACTCATTGAAGAAATTTTGAGTTGACCTTGTGTTTGTACCAGTTGAGTTTCAAAAGAAGAAGAAAAAAAAATTCTCCCCTGCAGAGCGTACAATCTACTGTTGTGCCTAATGAGCAGGAAATCAAGCGACCTACCCAAAACCCCGACTAGTAGACAGGGACTGCGGCTGGGCTACCAGTCAATGACCTTACTATTAAACTTCACCCACTGAGTCATTTTGCAGTTTCTCCTGAAATGTGTAGAAATGCAAGCTTCATTTCCTGTTTTGTCCATTTAAACTCAGCGTGATCTTAGGAAAATCCCATTTTGGTCTTTGGATATATACTGTGCAAGCCGTACTTCTTTCGGATAAGTTTGTATAATTCTATGAAAATTATAACACAGAGCAATTTTCTTTTGTAAAAAGTAATTTACAAAAAAAAAAAAACCCACCAAAACAGACAAAATATTGGCAGCTGCAGAGAATTAAACGGTTGGGGGGATTTAAGATGCAATTAACTTACAAATGTCATCCCATCGCCAGCCTTGGGCAAGCCAAGCAGAGCTCTGTTAATTCATCCTCTGCAGTGGCAGAAATTTAATGTCCTGCCCGGCCCAGGAACATCCCTGCAATCATCTGTCTTTTCTAAAACTTAGAAGAGGTTTATTTAATAAAGACTGAATGAAGGGAATTCAAAAACAAATTGCAACAATTAGTAAAAAATTGCTGATTTGTAAAAAAAATTCCACCCAGCTAGAGTCTCGCACTTGGCTATTCTCTATACATTTTGCAGTTCTGATATGAATATCATTCGATGTTTAGTGAATTAACCCCGAGAAGTTCTGTCATTGCCGAAATGTTTCCTTTAATATACTGTATTCAGTAACTATATTCTCTTTGTATCAATTTTGCAAATAATGTATTTGTTTCAGAAATATTCCAGTTGCAATTTAGGAAATACTTGAACTATTTTAGACTTTCCGCTCCTTGTACCTTGTACGACCATGAAACTATTCCAGCAACAAGCATGGAATAAAGTATTGTAGCAAATTAAAACCCACATGGTAAATTCTACACTAAAATAGCCAAGGTGCCACGAAAGTTGAGTTAGCGACTGTTTCCAAATCTGCTGTTTTAACATATATTGTGCCGTTCCAGGTTTAATTTGCTACAGTTTGAACTTTAGAGAATATTCGTGTACGTGTGTCTAGTTGGTCTTCGGTGGAGAATCTGCTTTATCACAAAAAATAACCTACATATTGTATCTAATGTTTAAAATGGCATGTGTAGAGTATGCACTGATTAATTGTTATCACGGATTCCTGTTAATAAACCTCTAACAGACAGCGAGCAAAGCATTCACGATTTTTAAACGTGTCTCTGTGTTTCTGAATCCATTTGACAAACAGTTAAAGTCGTTGAAATACCCGCAGGCCGAAGGAAGAACCCTCGCTTTATTGACGTTCTGATAAATAAAGAGGATTGTGTTTTTGAAGTCTGTTAATTGAAGGGCAGATGAAATGTCATTTTCAATATACATTTTTTATACGGATTTTAATTGTATTAAAAAAAATTTAAATACATTTTTAGTTTTTTGGAGGGTAAATTTAATTTCGTATCTCATTTTATTTTACTTTAAACATCAAGCTAATATGTATGTACATTCTGAAAACATTGTCAGTGTTAAAACTGCACATTTTGGAAAATTTCAATAAAAATATATGAGAAAAAAATATATTTACAGAATTTTTTTTTTTAGAAACAAATGATTTTGTGAATGTCCCTTATCAGTGGCTGAGATAATCGTTTGGAGAAAGATATCTTGCGATAAATAGTTCTCCCTTCGTAGAAAGCTTTGTTCTCTCTGTCTCATTAACTTTCCTTCTTGGTATTTGTCTCAGAGAATGGCTGCCGTACACACGCCCAGCTAAATCCCGCTTTCAACTCTCTACCTGACGCACTTCAATAAGACTTTGCCCCCCTTGACCTTCATGTGTCCTTTATTAACACATCATTTTCATCTCTCAGGCCTTCCTCGCCACAGCTGAGTCTCCCCTCGTCCTTTAATACATCATTTAACATGTATTTATTGTTTTTAGGAAAGCCATGTTGACAGACATTTCATGCAATAAGGCACTTTGTGGGAATTTGGATTTATTTATTTTTCAACTTACATGAGTTTTCTTTAGCCAATTCTTTGTACATTTGTAGTATAGATGGATAGACAGTAACTTTGGTTTTGTCCACTTGTCCTGGACTTTATGGCCAATACTGGACTATTAAAGGAGCCCAACACTGGACTATAAAAGGAGGCCAATGCTGGACTATTTCCCTCCCACTTATACAATGTACGATTCCCATCCTACTAATACAATGTACGATTTCCCTCCCACTAATACATGTATGATTTCCCTCCCGCTAATACAATGTACGATTCCCCTGCCATTGATACAATGTGCGATTCTCCTCCCACTAATACAATGTACGATTTCCCTCCCAATGATACAATGTACGATTCCCCTCCCATGGATACAATGTATGATTTCCCTCCCAATGATACAATGTACGATTCCCCTCCCATGGATACAATGTATGATTTCCCTCCCAATGATACAATGTACGATTCCCCTCCCACTGATTGAAAGTACGATTCCCCTCCCACTGATATAATGTATAATTTCCCTTCCAATTATACAATATATGATTCCTCTCCCATTGATACAATATACAATTCCCCTCCCACTGATATAATGTATGATTCCCCTCCCAATGATATAATGTATGATTCCCCTCCTATTGATACAATGTACGATTTTCCTCCCATTGATACAATGTATGATTTCCCTCCCACTGGTACAATATACGATTCCCATCCTATTGATACAATGTACGATTCCCCTCCCATTGATACAATGTATGATTCCCCTCCCATTGATATAATGTACGATTCCCATCCTATTGATACAATATACAATTTGCCTCCCACTGATATAATGTTCGATTCCCCTCCCATTGATACAATTTACGATTTCCCTCCCATTGGTACAATGTACGATTCCCATCCTATTGATACAATGTACGATTCCCCTCCCACTAATATAATGTATGATTCCCCTCCCATTGATATAATGTACAATTCCCGTCCTATTGATACAATATACAATTTGCCTCCCACTGATACAATGTACGATTTCCCTCCCATTGGTACAATGTACGATTCCCATCCTATTGATACAATGTACGATTCCCCTCCCACTGATATAATGTATGATTCCCCTCCCATTGATATAATGTACGATTACTCTCCTATGGATACAATGTACGATTTTTCTCCCATTGATACAATGTATGATTCCCCTCCCATTGATATAATGTATGATTCCCATCCTATTGATACAATGTACGATTCCCCTCCCACTGATATAATGTATGATTCCCCTCCCATTGATATAATGTACGATTCCTCTCCTATTGATACAATGTACGACTTTTCCCCCATTGATACAATGTATGATTCCCCTCCCATTGATATAATGTACGATTCCCCTCCCACTGATACAATGTACGATTCCCATCCTATTGATACAATGTACGATTCCCATCCTATTGATACAATGTACGATTCCCCTCCCATTGATATAATGTACATAGTTACATAGTTACATAGCTCAAAAGAGACTTGCGTCCAAAAAGTTCAGCCTACCTCACATTTGTTTTTTGCTGTTGATCCAAAAGAAGGCAAAAAAACAGAGTTGAAGCATAATTTTGCAACAAGCTAGGAAAAAAATTCCTTCTTGACCCCAGAATGGCAGTCAGATTTATCCTTGGATCAAGCAGTTATTACCCTACATTGAAAGATTATATCCTTGAATATTCTGTTTTTGCAAGTATGCATCTAGTAGCCGTTTGAACATCTGTATGGACTCTGATAAAACCACTTCTTCAGGCAGAGAATTCCAAATCCTGATTGTTCTTACAGTAAAAAAACTTTCCTTTGCTTTAGATTCCCCTCCCACTGATACAATGTACAATTCCCATCCTATTGATACAGTATACGATTTTCCTCCTATTGATATAATGTACGATTCCCCTCCTATTGATACAATATACGATTTCCCTCCCATTGATACAATGTACGATTCCTCTCCCACTGATACAATATACGATTCCCCTCCTATTGATAAAATATACGATTTCCCTCCCACTGATACAATGTATGGTTTATTCTAGGCACAGGTTCCAACCTTTATTGAACTGAAATCAGTAACTAACGAAGCCTGGTTTTTATTATTATTATTGATTATGAAACATTGTTGTATTTACATATTGCATTATTGTAGTATATATATTTTTCCTTCTGAATTCAGAAATGCAGTATTTTTATTATTTTCATTTTTAGAATTCTATTAAAGTAATGTTTGATAAACATTCAATATCATTTACCTTTTAGCACATTAAATAGTGTTGATTGAAATCTTATCTTAAAGCATTACAAATAAACTCCCCGCTTACACCCCATTTAATCACATCATTGTTTAGCCTTTCATTCCTTTTCTTGTTGCAATGCTAGTGTAGTCTCTCTGTACATTGCCGCTGTAGTTATTATGTCAGTGTGTGTTTCTGCACTCTGTGTGCGTACATTAATACTGTCAGCAGTGTCTCTGTACGTTGCCACTGTAGCTGTTATGTCAGTGTGTGTTTTTGCACGCCGTGTGCATACATTAATACTGTCAGCAGTCTCTCTGTATGTTGCCGCTGTAGCTGTTATGTCAGTGTGTGTTTCTGCACGCTGTGTGCGAACATTAATACTGTCAGCTGTGTCTCTCTGTACATTGCCGCTGTAGCTGTTATGTCAGTGTGTGTTTCTGCATGCCGTGTGCGTACATTAATACTGTCAGGGTGTCAGCAGTCTCTCTGTACGTTGCTGCTGTAGCTGTTATGTCAGTGTGTGCATACATTAATACTGTCAGCAGTCTCTCTGTACATTGCCGCTGTAGCTGTTATGTCAGTGTGTGCGTACATTAATACTGTCAGCAGTCTCTCTGTACATTGCTGCTGTAGCTGTTATGTCAGTGTGTGTTTCTGCACATCGTGTGTGTACATTAATACTGTCAACAGTCTCTATATACATTGTCGCTGTAGCTGCTATGTCAGTGTGTGTTTCTGCATGCTGTGTGCGTACATTAATACTGTCAGCAGTCTCTCTGTACATTGTCTCTGTAGCTGTTATCTCATTGTGTGTTTCTGCACGCCGTGTGCGTACAGTAATACTGTCAGCAGTCTCTCTGTACATTGACGCTGTAGCTGCTATGTCAGTGTGTGTTTCTGCACGCCATGTGCGTACATTAATACTGTCAGCAGTCTCTTTGTACATTGTCTCTGTAGCTGTTATGTCATTGTGCGTTTCTGCACGCCGTGTGCGTACATTAATACTGTCAGCAGTCTCTTTGTACATTGTCTCTGTAGCTGTTATGTCAGTGTGTGTTTCTGCACGCTGTGTGCGTACATTAATACTGTCAGCAGTCTCTCTGTACATTGTCTCTGTAGCTGTTATGTCATTGTGTGTTTCTGCACGCCGTGTGCGTACAGTAATATTGTCAGCGGTCTCTCTGTACATTGTCGCTTTAGCTGCTATGTCACTGTGTGTTTCTGCACGCCGTGTGTGTACAGTAATACTGTCAGCAGTCTCTCTGTACATTGTCGCTGTAACTGCTATGTCAGTGTGCGTTTCTGCACGCCGTGTGTGTACAGTAATACTGTCAGCAGTCTCTCTGTACATTGTCGCTGTAACTGCTATGTCAGTGTGTGTTTCTGCATGCCGTGTGCGTACATTAATACTGTCAGCAGTCTCTTTGTACATTGTCTCTGTAGCTGTTATGTCATTGTGTGTTTCTGCACGCCGTGTGCGTACAGTAATACTGTCAGCAGTCTCTCTGTACATTGTCGCTGTCGCTGCTATGTCAGTGTGTGTTTCTGCATGCCGTGTACGTACATTAATACTGTCAGCAGTCTCTTTGTATGTTGTCGCTGTAGCTGTTATACCAGTGTAATCTCAGCGTTACATTATTTGTATTTATCTCAAACACATTGTTCAGTGCTGTGTAATACAGCAACACAGAACGAATAGAGCTAATTAGAATATCTTTACTATTCTGTGCCTATAATAAATGTAATAGTAATAATGTTATAGGTGTGATTGCCCTGAAGATCAGAAGGAATTTCTCTCTATGTCAGTATAGGCTCTCTGGTCAGGAAGGAGTTAAGCGCATCACACGGTTAATCCATGTATCAGTTGGGGTGCGTGTTAACAGACACCTCCAGGATAATAAATGAGGTGACAAATACAGGGCTAGCTGTGACAATAGTTTCTATCTGATTATTAATGTGAAATGACACCATAGAAACACACTTCTCTCGATTCATGGTTACCTCGGATTTAGGGAACGCTGACACCAGCCTGTTTCACAACCTCCCAAACTGTTAACTCTTTGTTGTCTCAGGAGCTTTAAACATTGAGGGTTGTGTACTGCTGTCTATCGCATGTTGGATCATCTATTATTCAAACATATTACTGAACGACAATTTTCAGATTGTCATAAATCCTACCCAAAGGAAGGTAATACAATGAAATAAACCTAAAAAATAGAAATGTCTCGGTGTTGGAGCTAACGCCAGGCTTTCCGCGAATTATGTGTTATCATGCCGAAAGAGTGGCGATTTGAAGTCTCCTTTTCGAGGCTCGATTTGAGTGGATTACCGTATCTAACATTGAGTCCATTATGGGAAAAATATGGGAGAAAGAAAAAACGGACATCCAGAAAGAAGCCATGAATTTTGGCATCTCTCTATGATGTACCACCAGTAGGATATAAACCAGTCGTAGAAAGAAATGAGATAAAAAAGAAACTTGGTTTGATTTTTGAAAGATTTAAAACACAGTAAATCTTAATCTTTCTGCACATATGAACATATGAATGGTGAGCTATCCTCTGCTTGCCTACTTATCCCCAGTTTCAATATTCAATGACAGATCTTACTTCTCGACGGACGGCCATGGACATCAAGTGTGACAAGAAGGTCTGGGGAATAGTAAATCACAAGCTTCATATTTTATCTGTATTACAATTCTTTTAAGGGGCACTCTAAACATCAAAAGCACTTCAGATTAAAGGTATTCTCTAAGCACTAAAACAACTTTAGCTTAATGAAGCAATTTTGGTGTATAGATCATGCCTCTGCAGTCTCACTGCTGAATTCACTGTCATTTAGAAGTTAAATCACTTTTGTTTATGCCGCCCTAGCTACACCTCCCTGGCTGTAATGCAGAAAAAAATATATTAAAAAAATGGTTTTATTTTCAATCCAATTTTACAGCACAGTGTGTTGACTTTAGAATTTGTAATCTCCAGGTCTGTTGATTGAACATTACTTTCACACCCAGGAAGCTGCTTTCAGGCAATTAACAGATCAGGAGATACGTTAAACCAGGGATCCTCAAACTCCGGCCCCACAGATGTTGCTGAACTACAACTCCCATGATTCTTTGAATTACATAGATAGCCAGAGAATCATGGGAGTTGTAGTTCAGCAACATCTGGGGGGGCGGAGTTTGAGGACCCCTGCGTTAAACAGACTGTGTCAACATTAGATGACTCTTTACAGAAAGTGTTTAGGAAGCATATGTCAGTCATACCCAGGGGAGGTGTGGTTATAATGTATCTATTTTTACTGTCAGAGTGTTTCTTTAGTGATCTCAGGGATCCAGTATTGGCCTTGTGGGCACAGGCAGACTATGCCAATCCCAGCCCTCGAACTGGTTTCTCTTTCCATCGCTCTTTGCCTATGAAGAGCCAGTTGAGTTATTTGTGACTTTGTTGACAGACATTGTTTAATGCTGTGATTGACAGACAGGCACGGCTAGTTTTCCAAAGTATTCTCTTAGGGTTGTATGTTGCTGTCATTGCGCATGCACTTATAACACGAACAATAATCTGCGCACAATGGCGTCCCTTGTTTATGGTTGTTTCAAGCCCCTCAGGTATATCAGACACATCTGCTCTATCTATAAATATACAGCGGAAATCAATTTTTCTGTACTTCCTTTAAATAAATAATAATAAAGATAAGAATAATAAATAAGAAAATAATAATATAAACAATGAAAATAAATATTTTTACATAAAAAACAGCAGTTTTACAATAATTAGTGTTATAGGATCACTGGGAGTTTCCCTGCAGAATTATTTAATAAAAAGGCCAATTTTAAGAGATATCCACAGTTTTATACCCTCGTCACGGTGGAAGTGAAGGACTCTCATAGAGAATAATTGACATATTTGTGCTGTGTATTGTTTATCAGTCAATGTTTTGGAGGTTTCTACTTGTGGCTCTATCTGGACCCCATTTTGAGAGGAAGATCACTCTCCCACCATCGATGAACATATTGCTCTAATGGACCGGTTAGCTGTCAGATCGCGTACTCTGCAACATTATTCAATTATCTATTCTCAGCGTATTTCTCAGCCCTAACTGTGGTTTAATTAAAGTCATCGAAAAGCACAGAGGGGATAGATATGGCTTCACACTTCAGAGGACCACATACTGACACAACGTGGGGATCGTTGATTACACATTTCTCCCCTCACCCCTCATCACTTCACTTTCAGGAGGAGCTTAAAGTTTTCTCCATTAATATTTCCTCTCTCACTGCGTAAAAAATATTAGCTAATCTTCTAATCTCCGAGAATTGTTCCTAAAAGACACTGCATGCTGGGGACCTTTTCCAGAACAGGCTGTTTCTATGACAACGGTATTGTTGGAATCGACCAATAAAGAAAAAGAAAATACTGCGTTTTATAGAAATGTTGTTAATTTAGGAGCCGTGTTGGCAGGTTTACAGGTGAATTCACACCAACATGTTAATTTTAACTGCCTTTAAAAGAGCTCCAGGATTACTGACTGCAGAGAAAGTCAGATAATCACAATATAAAATGATTTATTCGGGAATAATATATTCGGCTTCCGCAACTCTTAAAAGATGTCTTTGGAATATATTTAGTACCTGTAAGGTTACCCGCTAGCGCTCTATCTCTACATCAGTGACGTCATACATCATTCAGGAAGCAGGACGTTACATAATGGGTTCCAATTCTGATGTCATTTGGTGAGCATTGTGCCAGTAAAGCATCATTGCGCCTGAATCACCACCATGATTGTCACGGGATTGCTATTTAAAAGTCTGCCTACTGGGGTGGCATTGTGTCGTGGTCTATAAGAGCACGATAGCACATTCCTTGCTGTTACTGAGCTTCCAGTTGTCATTTGGTAATGGGTCATGTTCTCTGGAGGCCCTGACTACTCTTGCTTGTCTAAGGGTCTATGGGGTATTCACATTAACATTAAAGAGCTACTCCACCCCATAACAACCAATGAAGTTTTTATGGTGGCTAGTGAAGTTTAAGGGAAGTTTAGTCTGGGCATTCGGTGATCAGAGCGTTAGCTAATGTTTGTTGTGATGAGGTTGTTATGGGGCCATACTGTTCCTTTAAGGCAGGTCATTCTAGTGCAAAACAGAAAAACAATCACTATATGCTCTAAAAACAGATAAACCCTTGATGGAAAAGTGTTCCCTTTGGACACTTGTTTTTTTGTTTTTTTTTTAGTATAATATGTCACCAAAAAGTGGGAAATATATATATATATATATATATATATATATATTCACACAACCTGCATATAATAAAACAAGAATCACAAGGTATCTGGAAAAAATCTAAATATATATATAGTGCAGTATGATCAGCACAGAGGTGGGGCCGGTGGGTGGTAGAGAACGCACTGAATGGATGAAATATCAGGCATATATCCCTCTAAAAAGGGGTAAGGAAACGTCGACAAAAAGGTCTTTAAGGAGAATCTTGATCACTGGGAATAGCAAAAATAGAGAAAATATATAGTGCAGATTGTATTAAAAATACACATTTATTTTTTACATTTATCCAAACAGACAGAATGGATCTAATTAAAAAAGAAAAAAAATCATAAAAATAAATATGATAATATGTTTAAATTCACCTGTAATCAAGTATAATTTGCAGGCGAAAAGAATTGAAAATATTCTAAAAAAAAAAACACTGGCACATTATTAAAAAAGATGAGTTCTTAAATTAGGGTTTTACCCAACAGACCTACAGTATTACAGATCAGATCATTTGAAGAATAAAATAGTTCATAGTCTATTAGCGCAAAACAAAAATAACAATATATTTAAATCAAATCCATATTTTATCCAAAAAGATGCTACATGTTTTTTTTTGTGTGAAAAAAATATTCTACGTGTACATTTCAGAAAAAAGCTACACATTTATTGGCACTTATGCTAATCAAACATATGCTATAAAAAAATTAATTCAAAGCTAAACAAACCATTTGATATATTTATTACAATGTGGTTTTGGGGCACAATACATTGGTCGCACCATCCAAAAATTACACGTCAGGATTGCAGAACTCATAAATTAGATCATAGTGTCCCTAGACATTGTATCAGTTGTCCAAAATTTCAATGGGAGACTTTTTTGGCCTTTGGAATTGATAAAGTAGAAAGGAACTGGAGAGGGGGAAACATCAAAACATCACTCAATATGAAAGAAGCCTAATGGATCTCTAATTTAAGGACCCTTAAACTAGGACTTAATTACGAGATAGACCTGGCTGGGCTTATTAACCCCTTAAGGACCAAACTTCTGGAATAAAAGGGAATCATGACGTGTCACACATGTCATGTGTCCTTAGGGGGTTAAACTCTTTTTTCCTTCCTTTCCCATTTTTTTTTTTTAGATTAGAATTATTTTATTATCTTTTTTATCTGATCTTAATCGCCCTCTTTCTAGTTTTCCGAGATTGGTTCCAGCATTCACCAAGCATATTAATATGTATCATATTTTTCTCATTATTTATTGTTTTTTGTACAAGACTCAGCATTACAGCTTCTTTCCTGTATTTTTATGTTATGTTTTCACATTCATATATTTTTCCACTCGTTATATATTTGATATTATTTTATTTTATATTTTTTCATCCATCGTTTTTATTTTTATATTTATTTTTATTTACTCTTTTTCATATTCTTTCCATATATAGTTTTTTTTTATATATGTATGTTTTTATTTATTTTTTTACATGTTCAATTCACTATTCATTATTCTTTATTATTATTTTTCAATATTGTTTGTATTTTTGTAAGTTTTTTCGCAGGTACAGTAGCTGTATGCTTTGCCGTATCATCATTGGTGAATGCATTTATTGTTCCTACATTATTGTAATTAGATTGGACTTATGCTCTAACTATATTTTGTGTGCATCATCATTCTTTTCACGATATCATCATGCTATGAGCAATGTCATGATACTAAAATAACGATAATGACCACTACACGAGAAGAATACAATCCGGAAAGTTTGCATGCGGTCCAGCTTGAGATGCATGCTATTCCAGCTGCCGGAAATAGTGGTCACCACGTGTATGTTGAGCCGAACACCCTGAAGTCTCACATTTGGTCCAACGTGAGACGCACACCTTTCCAGCTGGCGATCGTTGACTGTAATCTCAACAGTATATAAGAAGACATACATGGATCATTATTATTCTTCCCTGAAGAAGTTCCATCAGACCAAATGCGTAGGACTTATCATTTTATTGTGTTTTGTATTTTTATTTTATCTGCATTTTTACGTCTGGAGCTTATTGCTGCTTTTGCCATAGTCTACACACCACGCTGGTTTTGGAGATTGGCTCTTTTCTCATTTAAATCTTGTAAGTGCAATATTGTCAAATAAATGTGTATTTTTAATACCATCTGCACTATATATTCTCTCTATTTTTGCCATTTCGAGTGAGCAAGATTCTCCTTGAAGACCTTTTGTTGACATCAACTCACCCCATCTGAGAGGGAGATATGCCTGATAATTCATCCATTCAATTAGTTCTTTACCACCCCTTTTCCAGGTACCTTGTGATTTTTGTTTTATTATATGCAGGTTGTATATATATATTTATTATCCACTTGTTGGTAACATATTACACAGTTTTCCCTTTTTGTTTTTTTCTATTTTTCTTCGATCATTCTAGTGATTGGTAGCATAACCCTTCTGAGAATCCCACCTCTGACCTTGTTGTTTTAAATACATTAAACATACTTCTGAAACCTCTGAGTTTAGGGTTCAAATAAAATCCCCATTAATAACTTTGTTGGGCAGAATGTGGGACAATAAGCACTTTGTGCCCCGAAAAGAGACAAGTGTGCCCCGTCTGTGATAAACTATGAAATAAGGCACACAGCTTCGTTAATGAGACATAGCGGCATGAATTCATTAATTACTTCTATTCAAGGAGCAGCCATTATAATTCACCATTCCCTCATTATTTTTAAAACTGATTACTGTAACATTCCTCTAATCTGCACCAATCGCAGCCAATAAATGCCAATTCACTAAGAGTAATTAAGATATCTGAGAACGTCGCCCATTTGTTCTGAGGTTCGTGGAATCAGTGATGTTACATTAACAATAAATATAACACGTTTCTTTATGTGACGAGGGGAGGGAACATTGTCTCTGGGAAAAAGGTTCCTAATGTTCCAAGACCTCAGAACATTTTCTTTGTGAAATCGACTGAACTTTGCAAAGAAACTCTGAATCACGCAGAACGTTAACCAGGAGAATTTCAATTATGCTTAAAATCCAGTCCTCAGATTTTTTTTGTTGTTTTTTTATTTGCCCATTAACATTTTCATGCTTTGTATAGTGTGACTTATTCTCCCATGAAGTTGTAATTCACACCGCGCACTGATTAATTGCCATCGTGATTTCTCAACACAGGAGCTCAGTTTGAATTCTTAACTTCCAAATAATTTACTAGAAATTCTCTCTTTTTTATTTTTTATTTTTCTAATGTTTTACCCAACTATCAGAATTTGACTTTTTATTCTTTGTGCAATCGGCGGGACACGCACGCTTTAAGGTTTTATTTCGGCTGCAGCCGGAGGAATCTGGGATGGCCAGTGACGCAGACTGCTGTATAAACCTTTATAGTAACTCATCTCTTGTCCCATCTCTGGATTAAGCCAGACTCTCTCCTCGGCAGATAGCAGCTGAGGTTAGGTATTATATGACTGCAATCCCTGCCAACACCTCTTCAACAGGAAAACGCGCAGTCTTTCCATACCAACACCTCTGGTGCTTTTACGGTTTATTAGTCACAAGTCCTCGGAGGGAGGCAAAAACAATATATTAGTAAAGTAGGTGCAGACGGAGATCAATGTGAAATCTCTGCCAGGTGTAAGGCCATAAGTGAGAGTTAACCGCAAAGTAACGCTTTCAGACGCGCTGTTGATGTTACCGGGATGGCTTTCTACACAAGTTCTGCTTATGTAAAACCTACAGCTAACAGCTCTGCTTCATTTAGTTCCCAGCAAACAGTGAGCATAACTGCCGCCAAGCGTTCTCAAGATTTAAGACTGAAAGACCAGCAGCCATGACACCCACAATGCTTTGCTCATTTAAAGAAACTACAGTGATTTAACCCCTTAAAACCAGAAAGCGTACTATTATGCCCTATTCGAAGCGGCTCTAAACGCCGCAGGGTGTAATAGTACGCCCCCCGCTTTTTTTTACTTACCCAGGTAGTCCCCCGCGGCGGATCCTTCCTCCTCCGACCCCCCCCGGCCATGTGAGAGTGAGGTCCTTGCGAGGACCTCACAATCACATGGACGGGTTAGCTGGCTGCTGCATTGCCAGCAGGGGGACTGCCTGTAATGACAGGTGGTCCCCCTGCTGGCTGGAAATCAAATAAAATTAAAGATAAAATCAGTGTCAAAAAAAAAAATTATATACTTAGATCATATATATATATTATATATTATATATATATATATGTGATCTAAGTATATATATACTCATATACATACACACACATACACTGTCTAGGTATATTTTACTATTAATATATATATATATAATTATATATATATTAATATCAAATTACACGTAGACTGATACTGATTAAATATATATATATATAATTATTGTTATATATATTTATATATAATATAAAAAATAAATATGTAAATACGTTAAAAAATAAAATTAAAAAAATAATTAAAAATAAATAATTAAAAAATATATAGATGTGTGTTATTTCAGTCTAACTGTATTGTGATATTAATATATATATATATATATATTAAAATACACGTAGAACAATAATATATATATCTACATACATAAATATATACGTATATATCACTATATATATACCTATATATAAATAAAAATATTTAAAAATTATATATATATATATATATATACATATATATACACATACGTATATATATATATACATATATTAATTCTACATATATATTTATGTAATATTTTTACATAATTAGGTATTTTAATTAATTACAATTAGCGGGACCTGCCTGACAACACAGGCCAAAAGTATAGGGAATTTAATTTGCTAGCACTATATTTAACCCTATGACTTTCCAAGACACCATAAAAACCTGTACATGGGGGGTACTGTTCTACTCGGGAGACTTCGCTAAACACAAATATTAGTGTTTCAAAACAGTAAAATGTATGACAACGATGATATCGCCAGTAAAAGTCAAGTATTTTGCATTTTTCACACACAAACAGCACTTACACAGACGATATTATTGCTGTGAAGTCTCCCAAGTACAACAGTACCCCTCATGTACAGGTCTTATGGTGTTTTCAAAAGTTAGAGCGTCAAATATAAGGCTTGTGTTTCATTTTTTTCACATTCAAATTCGCCAGATTGGTTACCTTGCCTTTGAGACCCTATTGTAGCCCCAGAATGAAAATTACCCCCATGATGGCATACCATTTGCAATAGTAGACAACCCAAGGTATTGCAAATGGGGTATGTCCAGTCTTTTTTAGTAGCCACTTAGTCACAAACACTGGCCAAAATTGGCGTTTTTTGCATTTTTCACACACAAACAAATATTAACGCTAACTTTGGCCAGTGTTTGTTACCAAATGGCTACTAAAAAATACTGGACATACCCCATTTGCAATACCTTGGGTTGTCTACTATTGCAAATGGTATGCCATTATGGGTGTAAATTTCATTCCTGGGCTACTATACAGTCCCAAAGGCAACGTAACCAATCTGGCGAATTTCAATTTCAAATGTAACGTGCTATATTTGACCCTGTAACTTCCCAAAACACCATAAAACCTGTACATAGGGGGTACTGTTTTACACGTGAGACTTTGCTGAATACAAATATGTGTATTTTATTGCAGTAAAAGCAAACAGTATTATGACATTGAAAGTTAAAATGTCATGTAGAACTAAAAAAATAACAAAATTTCTTATTTGCTCCCATTTTTTTCATATTAAATTATGTTTCATAGCTAAATATTTGATATTAAATAAAAGCCCTGTTTCCCCTGAATAAAATGATATGTAATAAGGGTGGGTGTATTTAATATGAAAGAGGTGAATTATGGATGGACAAACATGTAGCGCAAATTCCAGGTTTTGTTTACATTTTGCTTTGTTCACAAGGTGTACATTTGGCTCAGTCCTTAAGGGGTTAAGTAAAACTTTGGTTTATTTACAAGAAGACATTTAGAAAAGCCTTAAAACACGTCTATAAAAGTATTGATCCAGGAATTCCTGTGTTTTTCCGTCAGTGGGCCGTGAGCAGCCATTGTCGCAATATTCTGCTCACTGACCGCAATCCGGCTTCCTGCTGGATTCTGGTTGATACTTTCAGCCAATCAGAATACAGCTGTGATTAGACTGTCGGCAATGAGGATCTGAAAGTCTCCGCAAATCTCATGTTGAATCGAGGCCATGAGGTTATTTTCATTTTCTGATCCTGTGTATACTGGTTTCTGCCGAGTGTTGAGTTCAGTAGTGGTGGGATCCCACGTGAGTATGTCAGTAGGTAAACACTTTACACATAGACATGGCTCATTGAATAGTATTGTTCTGGGATTTGGAATATTTTATAACGGCTTCCTCGGAGCTCGCCGTTCTGCAGTTATTCAATACTCTCACAGTGCACAATGCCTTCCCATCCAATAAAGGATATCAACTGTAGATCCCAGACTTAGAAAGAGGCTGTCACATCCGGTTGCGCCAGGATTTATCTTATTAAAATCATGAGATATTACGTCCGAGACGATTAACTACTTAATCACCAATAACGATCTATGAGTTACTAATCAAAGATCACTGCAAAACCTTTCAAAGTGGAGCAAACAGCATGGACCAGCAGAACGAATATGTAATCAGAGCATAGTTCTTGGTGCTGAAGTGGTTAAGCACGATTTGCGAGGATTTTTACACTATATATTGACAAGTCTGGTTAGAGCTGCGACAAGTGCAGCATCGGAATAATCAATAAATAGAAATGTGCTTGTTAAGAACGTTCTATTTTGAGGGAGGTAAATCGGCGAAATGGACAGTGCTTTATCTTGGCGCTATCTTCAGCAGCAGCGCTTACATTTAACGTACAAAGAAAGGGCAGTTGTACTGATGAACAGAAATACTAGCAAAAACAAGTCAAAAAGTCCTCATTTGGAATATTTCATTCAGCTATTGTCACCTGTATCTTAATGCCCTGGAAGAGCTCAGCTTTCTGAGCGCCAGGCGTCTGATTTCTGAGCTGTCAGGCACTTCGTCCAATAAGCAGCGAGTTCTGAGCCAAAAATAAAATTGTTGACACGGGTTGTCCTTAATGGATGGCTCTAATCTTGTAATACGAGGATGGTTTCATCACTGGGATAACATACTCACAGGCCGACACTGCTGCGCTGAATCAATTCTTATGACGGGTGGAATTACTTTAAACATTAAGAAAATACACGTCCCAAAAAGTATTCCAAGGATTCGGTATAAAGAGAACTAGCAAGTTCAAATGTCCAGAGCGGGGATAGGTACTCCTCTAAAAATATATATTTATTTTCTTAAATAATAAATTGCTGTGTACACAAACCCTGGAGCAACTTATTGTTTAACAATCTCAGTGATAACATCCTGTAAGGGAATGTAGTGTCTAATTGTTTAGTAATAACAGGTAGAGTGCAATACGGACCACGCTAAGGACATGGGGCGCATGGTCTTCGTTACAGAGGCATGATATGTTTTTTAAAGGGATAAGCAGTTTCAAGATATTCAGCAAGCACGGAGGAAAAGGAATCCTTGATTGCATGTTAAAACTCAGTACTCACTCTATGAAAGGTGCTAAAAAGGTTTAGAATGAAAGTACCTCTATCTCCAAGAATTATGTCCTCGTTCAAACACAGACTCCATGGAAACAGCTAACTGATAAAATCGTATTTATATGGTGTGTGCACAGGTGAAATATTTATTTTGACTTGTTTCGATTCATTAATTTTCTAATTTTAGTTTATGAGAAATTCAGAAAAATATTGATTCAGACAAACCAAATCTGACTCATTTCCGAAATTCGGTATCCTATAATATCCCGTGTGGAATGAATGAAGATTGGAGTCACAAAGTTACAAAGTACCGATTTAGGGAGTTATCTGCTAAACTGCTGAAAGAGCAACAATAACAAAAGTATTTTTTCTTATTTTGGTTTTTCAGCAGATTAGTAGATAAAAAAAAAATTTTGCTATCGGAATGTGAGATTACGATAATGATACCAATTAGCAAATAAGAGAGCTAACCGCTAAACAGCTAGTCTGGCAAATCCACCTCTAGCTACAAATTTAGGGAGTTATCTGCCCATGAATATTAGAGTATCCCCCACTATGTGCCTCCACTTATTTCACAGGATGGGATTATTTTTAGCAACTGGGTAGCAATGCTAAAGCTTGCACCATCAAGGATTTTTTTAAACAATATTCCCACTGGCTGCTAACACTGTCTTCAAACTATTGATGCACTTGCAAATAGCAGGACAGCAATAATTTCGGAACGTGCATTGTGCCGGATGCATTCATTCACCTTCGGTTCGGAGGTGGATAATAGTGGTTTTCTGAATGTTACAAAATTGGTAAAAAACTAATTGAGGCCAATGCTAAAGCTAATTGTGGCAAATTAGGCCGTAATTCAGTCATTTCTTCTGGATTTTGTACATTCCTGATAGTTAATATATTGTTAATTAGGGCTGACTTGGGGGTAACAAATAAACAGCCTAACAGCCTAACTGTGGGTACATATACCAGGGTCACTTTGTTTAGAATTGTAGAGATAAATATATATAAAATAAATTCACCAAATTAATAAATCATTTTATTTACTCTACCTCTGTGCCCGCCAGACGCCAGGGTAACAGAACCAGACAAGCATTGATTTACCAGTGAAGGTGAACCTACCTGGATTTACTCATTGTTTAATGGTCTGGATTATATATACTGTATTCTGCCAAGTGGCCTTTAGTCTTGAGAAAGGATCAAATGAGGATGAAACGTCGTCGTGCCAGATTGTTGGTGATATTTCTCTACAAACAAGACCTGTGAGTGCCCACACTTTATTGATATTGTCGATTAAATATATAGAAAGAGACAGACAGACAGAGAGGGAGAGAGAGAGAGACAGACGGGGACACAGAGGCAGACAGAGAGACAGATAGACAGATAGAGAAGGAGACAGACAGAGGAGGTGAGATATGTATATATACAGAGATGGAGAAAGAGATGGGGAGAAATAATTATATGTATATATATATAGAGAGAGTTTTATATACAGAGTGAGTGAGCACACAATTGTGCGTTCATGCCATGATGTTGCACATGACACTGAATAGCTGAAAGCCATGCTCTCTCCTGCAGCGAATGAAGGGTTAATATCCCGCTGTTACATTTCAGAAATCCCCTTTTTCTCAGATCACTCTGTTGACTCAGGCCCTAAGTAATATTTAAGATTTCGCACACTGGTGACGCTCAGATTTCTCGCAACCTATTTAACGCCAGAGAAAGGCCAGATTCTCCAAGTGCGAATTGTATCTCTACCCGTGACACAATTCACTCTATTTGTCTGTCACTAACAGTCATCAGTCAATGAATTGTAAGATCTAAAGGCCGAGCTATGCTAAACCGGGGTAATTCTCTACCCGTGATACTAGTCACTCTACTTGGCATTGTACGTCTGACACGATTTGATTCAATTCTTTAACTTCTATTTTGAAAGATATTCAGCACAACCCCAGAGAGTTATCAAGCTTGGCATCAAGAATGAATACTCTACCTATATACACATCTATGGGGAGATTTACTAAAGATAACACTGATTGTAAGCATGGCTGCACAGGAAATACGCACAGAACATTTACGGTTAGTGACGCAAGGCAGACGCATACAGTTAAGTCACGTATTGGTGGCAATTTTGTCATGACTGTACTATCAATTCTCAAGAAACATGCCAACTATTTCTGTGGCGTCTTTTATTGGTGCGCATTACAAACGTTAATCACCTATTACTTAGGACTATTTAATCATATTAAATTATTATTTGTACCTTGATTGACACCCATTATTTTAGTATGTAAATATTTGTGTTTCAATTTTTTTTTTTTTTTTATATTTTGAAACTAAATGAAAAATCTAAGTTAAAAAAAACAACACTCTTCTAACATATACCTTAATTTAGAATTAATTCAAAGTGACAGATATGGAGGGATCACTGCTGTGTGTGTCAGGCTGGGTCCAGTGAGGATACAATACTGTTTTTTATGCTTTTGGACAGAAATTTCTATTACAAATGTTAGTGTGTTTGTCCCAGATTGTTCAGCAGATGCTCCTTCCATTCGAGTCTTCCAGACGATTTCCAGGTTTTATCCCCGAAAGGTCATCAAAGTACAACCAGCATCGCACAAAATGATTGCCCTCTCTGTAAACAAAGTTTTAAGTGACGTATAATATGATGTGTAGAAGGAAAGTATTAATAATTAACTGATCACAAAACGTAACAACTCAAAGTGATGTTTCCAATGATGGTAGGAATAAGGACTCGATTACATACCAGCCAATCACGTGTATTTACGGTATAATGGTACCCGATACGCCTTTTATTAGTTTACATAGATTTAATACTTACCCTTAAAGGCTTATCGGGATCCAATAAATATCGGGTCGAATATTATTGATATTTGAAAAGTATTGAAAATAAATCATATACTTCCCATTGCATTTGTCGGGCACTATTTTTCAAGACTACTTTATCAGAGAACCCCCACTTCACACATTATTACTGAATCCCTATAATAGATATTATTACTGAACCCTCATATCACACATTGTTACTGAACCCCCATATCAGATATTGTTACTGAACCTAAATGTCACACATTATTACTGAACCCCCATATCAGATATTATTAATGAACCCCCACATCAGAATCCCGATATCACACACTATTACTGAACCCCTATAACAGATATTATTACTGAACCCCAATATCACACATTATTACTGAACCCCATATACTATATTACTAAACCCCCAATATCACACATTATTAGTAAACCCCCATATTACACATTATTACTGAACACTCATAACAGATATTATTACTGAACCCCAATATTACACATCATTACTGAACCCCCATATCACATATTTTTCCTGAACCCCAATATCGCACATTATTAATGAACCCCAGTATTACACATGATTACTGAACACCCATATCACACATTATCAGAGAACCCGATATTATTACTGAACCCCAATATCACACATTATCACCGAACCACCATATCAGGTATTATTACTGAACCCCATATCAGATATTATTACTAAACCTAAATATCACACATTATTACTAAATAATGTGTAATATGGGGGTTTAATAATAATGTGTGAAATTGGGGTTTAGTAATATCTGATATGGGGGTTCAGTAATAATATCTGACATGGTGGTTCGGTGATAATTTGTGATATTGGGGTTCAGTAATAATATGTGTTTTAGGGGTTCAGTAATAATGTGTGATATGGGGTTCAGTAATATCTGCTATGGGGGTTCAGTAATAATGTGTGATATGGGGGTTCAGTTATAATATCTGTTATAGGGGTTCAGTAATAATGCGTGATATGGGGGTTCAGTAATAATATCTGTTTTAGGGGTTCAGTAATAATGCGTGATATGGGGTTCAGTAATAATATCTGCTATGGGGGTTCAGTAATAATGTGTGATATGGGGGTTCAGTTATAATATCTGATGTTATTATATTATGTATTTTAACTTGGCTCAGACCTGATATCGCTATACTGACCCATTACTTTAACATAAGTGTTCCGTTTCATATCTGTTTCATTGTAAGCTCTTTGAGCAGGGCTATTATACCATATAGCCCTAAAAATAATTTTAAAAAAAATTATAATTATCCATCAATAATTCTGTGGTGGAAGGGGTTAATTTAAGGACAGTCCCCCCATGTCACCCCCTTCCAAAGCTGCATACCCTTTAGCTGAGCTAACTGGAGCTGCAGGCTGACTAGCGGGATTGTTCGAAGAAAGTGGCCCTTTGGCTCGTTGCTATGGAAACCGACATACCACAGCATTGACCCCTGAGAGGTTTTTAACAGCTTTCCTCAGCAGGAACCCAGCAGCTGGGCCACAGCTGTCAGCCCAGAGTCCTCTGCGTGCATTAACCCCAAAATATCCACCGCATATACAAACAGAGCGCATTAACCCCAAAATATCCACCGCATATACAAACAGAGCGCATTAACCCCAAAATATCCACCGCATATACAAACAGAGCGCATTAACCCCAAAATATCCACCGCATATACAAACAGAGTGCATTAACCCCAAAATATCCACCGCATATACAAACAGAGTGCATTAACTCTAAAATATCCACCGCATATACAAACAGAGTGCGTTAACCCCAAAATATCCACCACATATACAAACAGAGTGCGTTAACCCCATTATATCCACCATATATACAAACAATGCACATTAACCGCAAAATAACACCTGGATATACAAACTGAGTGTATTAACTTCACAAATATCCTCCAAATACACAAACTGTGTGCATTAACCCCCAAAACACCATGAACACAAACTGTGTGCATTAACCCCCCCAAAAAACACCATGAACACAAACTGTGTGCATTAACCCAGAAATACCCACCACGTACACAAACTGTATGCATTAACCCAAAAACACCCACCACGTACAAAAACTGTGTGCATTAACCCAAAAATACTCACCACGTACACAAACTGTGCGCATTAACCCAAAAATACCCACCACGTACACAAACTGTGTGCATTTACCCAAAAATACCCACCACGTACACCAGCTGTGTGCATTAACCCAAAAATACCCACCACATACACAAACTGTGTGCATTAACCCAAAAACACCCACCACGTACAAAAACTGTGTGCATTAACCCCAAAATACTCACCACGTACACAAATTGTGCGCATTAACCCAAAAATACCCACCACGTACACAAACTGTGCGCATTAACCCCAAAATACCCACCACGTACAAAAACTGTGCGCATTAACCCAAAAATACCCACCACGTACACCAACTGTGTGCATTAACCCAAAAATACCCACCACGTACACCAACTGTGTGCATTAACCCAAAAATACCCACCACATGCACAAACTGTGTGCATTAACCCAAAAATACCCACCACATACACCAACTGTGTGCATTAACCCAAAAATACCCACCACGTACACCAACTGTGTGCATTAACCCAAAATACCCACCACATGCACAAACTGTGTGCATTAACCCAAAAATACCCACCACGTACACCAACTGTGTGCATTAACCCAAAAATACCCACCACATGCATAAACTGTGTGCATTAACCCAAAAATACCCACCACATACACCAACTGTGTGCATTAACCCCAAAATACTCACCACGTACACAAACTGTGTGCATTAACCCCAAAATACCCACCACATACACAAACTGTGCGCATCAACCCAAAAATACTCACCACGTACACAAACTGTGCGCATTAACCCAAAAATACTCACCACGTACACAAACTGTGTGCATTAACCCAAAAATACTCACCACGTACACAAACTGCGCATTAACCCCAAAATACCCACCACATACACAAACTGTGCGCATCAACCCAAAAATACTCACCACGTACACAAACTGTGTGCATTAACCCAAAAATACTCACCACGTACACAAACTGTGCGCATTAACCCAAAAATACCCACCACGTACACCAACTGTGTGCATTAACCCCAAAATACCCACCACATACACCAACTGTGTGCATTAACCCCAAAATACCCACCACATACACAAACTGTGCGCATCAACCCAAAAATACTCACCACGTACACAAACTGTGTGATATAACCCAAAAATACTCACCACGTACACAAACTGTGCGCATTAACCCAAAAATACTCACCACGTACTCAAACTGTGTGCATTAACCCAAAAATATCCACCACATGCACAAACTGTGTGCATTAACCCAAAAATACCCACCACATAAACCAAGTGTGTGCGTGTGTGCATTACCCCAAAAATACCCACTACGTACACAAACTGTGTGCATTAACCCAAAAATACTCACCACGCACACAAACTGTGCGCATCAACCCAAAAATACTCACCACGCACACAAACTGTGTGCATCAACCCAAAAATACCCACCACGTACACAAACTGTATGCATTAACCCCAAAAATACCGACCACGTACACAAACTGTGGGCATTAACCCAAAAATACCCACCACGTACACAAACTGTGCGCATTAACCCCAAAATACCCACCACGTACACAAACTGTGTGCATCAACCCAAAAATACCCACCACGTACACAAACTGTGCGCATTAACCCAAATTTTGTTTTACAAATATCTGTGTAGTACAGGCGCTTGAAATGTAATATAGTGTAAAATCCAAGGTGTGGTGAGCAGCTCAACACTTGTGTAGGTACCTCTAACCTTAACACAAAAACATGCAAAGAGAAGGTGGAGCGTTATAAGTGAGACAGAATGTCACAACCAACAAAGCCCAGTGGAGCGCTAATGTAACAAAGTACAACTTACCCTTATATTAAGGGATACACATGTATATATAGAAATATCTGGGGAAAAAGAAATGGGGGAAAACAATTGGTGCAGTATGTTTAAGGCTTAAGGAATCAAAGGAAACTTGAATTGTAGCAAACTCACATGAATAAGAGCCTGGGGAGGATAGGCTCAAATCACAATCGCAGCTGTATTTAAAGTGAATACCCAACTTCTTCTAAGATGATTTTCAAATGCTCAAAAAGAGAAACAGAGGGACAAAATCCTAGTGTAGTATCCTTTAGACCAGTGTAGTAATAAAGATTGATAAAGGTACTTGCTCACCTTATTGAGAGCCAATCCACACTGGGCTCTCAGTTTAAACAGCACTGTGCCTTTAAGAGGGCACAACTCTTCTTTAGCAGCAGGAAATAACAGTTCAAGGAACTTATATAGAAAAATAAAATTAATTTATTGCACAAACATATATATAAAAATAGTAAATAAAATACCATTAAATAATGGTCAATAAAAAGGAGTCCTTGCTGTCTGAGACGCGTTTTACCTTATATCAAGGCTTTTTCAATCGGTTTCCGAAAATAAACCCAAAAATACCCACCACATGCACAAACTGTGTGCATTAACCCAAAAATACCCACCACATACAGAAAGTGTGGGCATTAACCCAAAAATACCCACCACGTACACAAACTGTGTGCATTAACCCAAAAATACCCACCACGTACACAAACTGTGCGCATTAACCCAAAAATACCCACCACGTACACAAACTGTGAACATCAACCTAAAAATTCACATCACTTGCACCGACTGCGTGCATTATCCCCAATGCACAAACCTACTAGATAATGTACAAAGCAGCACACATTAACCCCAAAACACCCACCCAATATTATTTATATTATTATAAACATAATAAACATCACACATTAACCCACATTTCACATTTTATCTTATCAAAGAAGGTGCAGTTTGAGTCAAAGTGGAATCATTGAGTAGTCAGTAGCAGATATTACTCCTAAATAAAAGAAAATATGTGAATTGGAGAATTTTATGTTTGTCTGTTTACACCTGAAACTTGCAAATATGTCACCAATTTTCTATCATTCTCTGTCATTTGTTGGTTCGTGAAAAATGTCCAGGAAGAATCTCTGCAGATGATAGTTTATTCCACCATCGACAGTGGACTCAGCAACATTTCATCCATAATGGGCTAATAACCTATCGTCACCTATTCCAGAGACTAATTCATTATTACCTTTAATCAGACTATACAGGCTCAGGTCCAAGAGATCCAGACCCAGGATGCTCAACCAGGGTTATTTAGTAAGTGGGCTTTATTTAAAATTCAAGGTAAATGTAAAATTCAAGGTCAATGAAGCTCAACTGGAAGCCTAGCTAAATTGAGGAATTTTTCCAGTTTGGGTATTTCGGCCATAAATGTATAATTCTCTCCTTAGTAAATAACCCTCAATATGACATATTGAGGTCCTTAGGTAATGGAGGGAGAGAGATTTCTAGGGGTTTACAAGGCCCTCTTCTAAGATAAAAGAGGAACGGGGCCAGAATGACTTATCTGAGATCCCTTTGGCTTACAGGAGTTGTGGCTGGTGAGTCCACTGGATTACCAGATGTTTTTTTATGTGTACTTCATAAGTGGACAAGGCTGGGGCCCAAAGTACCATATATTTATATGATCATGTGTTCCTGTAATTATTTTTTATAGAGGGTGGCTGTTTCATTAAAACTAGCGTCTCACACAATTGTTTCCTCAATAGCCTTCAGCAGTTGAACCAGTAAGATGGAGTATAATCTGATGCCCATCCCATTTTTTATTGTCTCCAGAAGAAGCAGGTGTTGCGATGTGAGGGCATATCTCGGCATTGTTAGAGTGTAGTCGTCCAATTGGCAGGAGGAAGGGACCGTGATACACAGTAATTTGTGGAAGATTTGGTTAAACATTATAAAAACACTCCACACTTGAGCAGCAGGAAACCTGATCCCAAACCCTAAATGGGGACGTCAAAGTGGATCTCTGCCTGGAACAGAACACCAGGATCTGAAGATCTGAAATTGGAAACATGTTTTCCACCCACTATCTCAAACAGCGTGGAATGAAAATATATATAACATGTTTGCACAGGAGGATCTCTGACTCCAGCCGTATTCCTGGATTCGAGATTGGCAAGGCCAGGCTAGCCTAGAGTAGAAAGATTTCAGCTCTCCTGGATGATGTGATTTGCATACGGCCAACTCTAGGGACGGTGCCAAATAATTTGCAGACAGATTGACTACTAACCGTTGGTGGTCACCAGAGCACCAGGGGTTCATTTAGTGACAGAAGAGAGAGGGTCAAGGGTGTACTAGCACTGGGCACAATAAAAGCCCATTATTGGACCACTCAGATGTCAACCATTTTCTTCTCACAAAATGACTCCCCTCCGGTCTAATGCAGTGACTAAGTTTTACTCTTTAATAAATATGAAATCTACTGTCTTCAGAAATCGCTAGCGCTAATGGCGTGTTTACACAGAGAAACAATCTCTACTTAATGGTAATTACATGTAGAAATTATTTCAGCTTCCTGCTGTACCGAGCGCAGCATAATTATCATTTTTCAAGCAAGGTTCACAGATTCATGATAATATATTTTAACACTTATTTTTGTATTTAAAGGTACAGCACAACTGCAATAACGTCCATGGTGTCATTGCTGAGGATGCCCTTTGTCATTGTGTTGCTTAGAAATGGATACAAATGTTTGACTTGTTTACTCTGAAATGTCCCCAAAATTGGCTATTACTTGGAAGATTTACAGCTAAACTCTAGGAACATTCAAATTCTGTGTATCTAGAATGTAGACAAGATACAATATTATAAATATATAAAGATGATCAAGTCCTCCAATTATTCCAAATGAGAGCAGGTATACCTGTATGTACAATAACCTGTTTAGATAATGCTATAGGCACTGTTTTAAGGAGATGATGTGATTTCGAGTTAAACATTATTTCAGATGTCATTATTTAACCTGTCCAAAACAAGTGGTGTTCAAACTCTCCATGTAGGGATAACATTATATTTGGATTCGGAATCTGGGGACATTTTCACTCATAGAAAACTGAACATTCATTTTCCGGTCAATGTAGAAGTTACTCTGCTCATCCTGGACTCATTGGTGAGACTCATTGACTGGAGAGCTTATTGGTGTTGAGTTCAAAGTAGGAGTGTTGTCTATTCTCATGGTAAGAGGACAGTAATTCTGGTAAAGGTTTGAACTAGATTTGGAGATTTTTGTTCCGAACTGCAGTTCATCCAATCCATTTTATCAGGTGATCAGTCAAAATCCCAAACTCTGAGAAGAAATGGACCCAAATCACGAGCCAACCAAAATATGCAATGGCCGTGCAAATATCTGTTTAAGTTTCTGATTCTACATTCCATTGTGGCGCCAAAATAAGAGGTGATTGATGGGGAAAAAAGACGATTGATGACTATGGGTCAGCCACTAAATGTTGATTCTATTCACAGATCAAGTGAGAAGTGACCAATAGAGGGGAAACAGTATTTATGTGTATATTATAAATATATTGACTGAGCCTCCTGTTTTCCCTCTTTCACTTGATCTGTGAACCAAGTGGTGGGGATATACTGATCCTACTAGTTTTAAGGATGTGGTCTGCATATAAATTTAGTAATGAGATTTTCAGGTTGTGAGTTACTCCTTATAAATGAGGATGAAGTCTCAGTTTTAGTGCTAAAGGCGCCAATGATAAGACAAATAATAGGAATGACAGAGGACCACCGTTCATGGTGGAGCTTGACATGAACCCAATGAAATACCTTGACAAAATGTGTAGGATAGAAAGCAAATAACACCCCACTTTTTTTTACTGAAAGTTAAATCCCTTGAGATGGATTAGATTCAGATACTGTATTTGATATGTTGGCTCTGCTATTCATTAGCCAGTGTCTGCTGCCACGTATGACCACGTAATCTATAAAAAAAAAAAGCTGAGTACATCCCTGGAGAACAGCTTACATTTATTAATAAGAATTTCATTAATTCTTTGTGTTAAGGTGTGAGCAATATTTTCTATCAGAAAGCAATTTTATCAACATTCTTAGAAATCTTAAATATTTATTGTCATTTTTCCATACGAGCATCGATGAATCAAACAGAGTAATAAAATTGTAGGGTTTAAGAATATTACTCCTCTCCTTCCTTTGTACATTAGGAAACTAAGTGAGTCAATTAGAGACACAAAATGGCTCAACATATTTGCAGCAAAATGGGAGATTTATCCACCGGAGCTGGAGAAATGTCCCTCTCTGTGAACCTACATCCGTTATTAAACCATTATTGTTAAAATATGTAAAATGCCTCTCGCCACACTTCAGCGAGTCCCTAATGAAGTTCCAGTTCATTGTGAGACCTCCCGAAGTGGGGTACACGCGTGAAGAATAAAGAAATGTTATTGAAGAGAATACAATTATACGCAGCAAGTACAGCAACCAACAAACACTGAACATTCCCAAACAGTACATTGGGATTCACAGTTGGGTTTATTTAGTAAAGCCGGCATTGTGGAGCATTGGGAGATTTTTTAGGCCACCATAGTCGACCTTTGGATTTTTCCACTTGAACTATTTCAACCTACAATTTGTAATTCCCGAAGTTGCTGAGTAAATGCATCCATTAGGCAGTTTTGTTTCCAGTGGGTTATTTATCATCACAAGGCGCAACTTCTGGGGGGAACGAGTGATAATAGCAGTAAAAAAATCTCTTACAAAGCATAACTACAACATGGACGAGATATGCAGCAGAAAGCGGTAAATTAGCATCCCCCAAATTGCAATTAGCGGATGAAACGGTAAACAAAACACATCTCCCAGGGCCCTCAAATGCTTTTATGGTACAAACTATATTCAGTGGGGGGAAGCAAGAGTGATTGTCATAGTTTGGCGGTATTATTGTCAGAACAAGCTGCTGTCTGTAGCCATTGTCTGCTGTGGAGCAGATCCCACGCCGACGCAGGTATATGCCTCTGATTTCTCATAATGCAGATTCAGGTCCTGTCCTTTGCTGTAAATAAATCCCACTCTAATGCTGGGTCCCCATACTCTATAGTAGGAGGGTCCACATAGTCTCAGCAGATACAATACAGAGGCCTTCATTATGAGTAGTTCTCATACAGGGGATTTGCATTTTGGCTCTCCATGCCCTCATGGGTCGGATCCAGGTTCCCTGTATATATTGACACAAGTGAGCTAAAGTTGAGTGAGGAGTAATAGAACATGTCATAACTTGTTTGCCCTGTTTCAATGTGTGTCCGTCCAACACTCAGGTAGAAAGAGGACAGGTATGGTTAGAGTGAGTCATCTCTGGAGTATAATCTGCAGAATCGACAGAGGCTATATAAAAGCAGATTAAATAAAGCAGAGACTAGCGACAGATTGGCAGAGATGTCTATCTGCCGGTTTCTAATGCCGATATTTCTTGCTTAACTATTTATTTTTGCCTATTTAGCACAGTATGTGATCAATGCACAGAGTACAAATAATGATTCATTGATAGTGTTGAGGAGAGGACAGGATGGTCAGGTACTGGACTAATGCGTCAAAATGTATGTTGTTTTTTTTTTTTTTTTAACAATTTAGTTTTTTTGTCAAATCCTTATACCAGATTATAACGAGCCATTAATATTCTACAGAATGGCTGCTACGGGGCTCATCTGCACAGCAATATCACATCCAAATCTAGAGCAGATACGTCTCCTAAAATTCTAGCACATTGTGGGTCATTAAATGGGAGCAACAAGAATAATTCTTAAATTCCTGTCCGTAAGAGGAAGCAGTGATGTCTGGATTGTTGAGGATTCAAATGAAGACTTTATCACTACTACTGAATATTCTCAACTAGATGAGGGAAACATAAGTCAGACCTGAAGTGTGTAATCACATTTCTGGGAGTTAATTGAGCTCTGCCGCAGCAGATGTCTGGATTTTTTCCCCGATATGCAGTTACAGAGCAAACAGACTGATAGCGACACAAAAAAGCTGAATTCTTGTCGTGTTACTCAAAACGCTGCATATTGGTGTAAAAATGCAAAAAACTTGAAACTTGCAAACATTTTCTGCATAAACAGTTCTGACCAGTGATAATAACTAATGCACATTACATTTCAGTTTTCTCTCCGCTATAAACTTTTGTTGGGGCAAGTTGTGATGGTTAGAGCCTGGTATCAAGCGCTTTATGTCCGTAACGGCACACGTTTGGTTCCAGTGAATTTTGAAGACAGAAAACGATGTTGATACGCTCGCTGGTAACACAGGTCTACAATACTCTGCCACCGATATCACAACAGCTGAGGACCATCGCATGTTCCAGAAGAAACAGAGAAATGGCGCTCCGCGGCAGCGCTCTTCTAACAGAGCTAGTCATTATAGACAGAGACACAGACAGCGCGCTTGGTGAATAATTCTGTCAGTGAAGCTGGCTGCAAGTGTAATGAAGCTGACAATCATTTCAGTAAATGTCCAATTTTTAGGCCTCAGCCTGAACGTGCCCCTCCTCCTTCTTTCAGAGAGCGTTCAGTGTTTGTCTCGTTCTGGCCCATTAGAAAGCGATCCAACTCAGTCTGATAACCGGGACAGAAATGGACTGTCTGCAATTAACCTTCCTGTAAGTGGCCCCTGTGGACGAGCAGTTATGGCCTCCATGGCTGAGATGCTGGCTGGATGCCATGTTTACAAATTGCTACATATTACAGCTCAGTCATAAATCATCCTCAGCCTCCACTCAAACTCATCAATACTCTCTCACTAACTACTTGGCTGTGACTAGTGAGAGCTGAGTGAGTGATACTATGTAACTGACTAAGTGAAACTATGTAACTGAGTGAGAGTTTAGTGACTGATACTATATAACTGAGTAAGTGATACTGTGTAACTGAGTGAGAGCTTAGTGACTGATACTATATAACTGAGTAAGTGATACTGTGTAACTGAGTGAGAGCTTAGTGACTGATACTATATAACTGAGTAAGTGATACTGTGTAACTGAGTGAGAGTTTAGTGACTGATACTATATAACTGAGTAAGTGATACTGTGTAACTGAGTGAGAGCTTAGTGACTGATACTATATAACTGAGTAAGTGATACTGTGTAACTGAGTGAGAGCTTAGTGACTGATACTATATAACTGAGTAAGTGATACTGTGTAACTGAGTGAGAGCTTAGTGACTGATACTATATAACTGAGTAAGTGATACTGTGTAACTGAGTGAGAGTTTAGTGACTGATACTATATAACTGAGTAAGTGATACTGTGTAACTGAGTGAGAGCTTAGTGACTGATACTATATAACTGAGTAAGTGATACTGTGTAACTGAGTGAGAGCTTAGTGACTGATACTATATAACTGAGTAAGTGATACTGTGTAATTGAGTAAGAGCTGTGTAAGTGATACTATGTAACTGAGTAACACCTGAGTGAGTGATACTATGTAACTGAGTAAGACCTGAGTGATACTATGTAACTGAGTGATACTTTGTAACTGAGCAAGTCCTGAGTTAGTGATACTATGTAACGGAGTAAGAGCTGAGTAAGTGATACTATGTAACTGAGTAAGTGATACTATGTAACTGAGTAAGACCTGAGTGAGTGATACTTTGTAACTGAGCAAGACCTGAGTTAGTGATACTATGTAACGGAGTAAGAGCTGAGTGAGTGATACTATGTAACTGAGTGAGTGATACTATGTCACTGAGTGAGAGCTATGTGAGTGATACTATGTAACTGAGTGAGTGATACTATGCAACTGAGTGAGAGATGAGTGAGTGGTACTATGTAACTGAGTGAGAGCTGTGTAAGTGATACTATGTAAGTGTAACTGAGAGCCATGTGAGTGATACTATGTAACTGAGTGAGAGCTGAGTAAGTGATACTATGTAACTGAGTAAGAGCTGAGTGAGTGAGTGATACTATGTAACTGAATAAGTGATACAATGTACCTGAGTAAGAGCTGAGTGAGTGATACTATGTAACTGAGTGAGAGCTGTGTGAGTGATACTATGTCACTGAGTGAGAGCTATGTGAGTGATACTATGTAACAGAGTGAGAGCTGTGTGAGTATTACTATGTAACTGAGTGAGACCTGAGTGAGTGATACTATGTAACGGAGTGAGAGCTGTGTGAGTGATACTATGTAACTGAGTGAGACCTGAGTGAGTGATACTATGTAACTGTGTGAGTGATACTATGTAACTGAGTGAGACCTGAGTGAGTGATACTATGTAACTGAGTGAGAGTTGTGTGAGTGATACTATGCAAATTAATGAGAGCTAAGTACGTGTAGCTGGGCCAATGAGTGAAAGCTGAGTGAGCGATGATGTGTTACAGGAAGAGTGTACATTTTTAGGGAATATATCCATTCCGACTTCTTACTGTGAATTCTAATTCTTCAAAATGTTATTCACCTTAGGTTACGATCTAATGACCGAAAAGATCAGTTTTCACAATGCACCCTGATACTGGAAAAGTCAGTATCTTGAACGTTTGCTCAGGAGCAGGCTTTAGTAGGATCAGATCGATCATTCACTCAGGAACTAACATTGATCAGGTTGATGGTCCACTCAGGAACAAATCTTGGTCTGATCACATCAAAGGTCCGATCAGAAGCAAATATTGGTCTGATCAGATCAATAGTCCATTCAGGAGCTAACAACCATATTGATGGTCCACTCAGGAGCTCCAATGGTCCACTCAAAAGTGAACATTGGTCTGATCAGATCAATGGTCCACTCAGGAACTAACATTGATCTGATTAATGGTCCACTCAGGAACAATCCTTGTTCTGATCACATTGATAGTTCACTCAGGACCTAACACTGGTCTGATGTGATCGATAGTCCACTCAGGAACAAACATTGGTCTAGTCAGATCAATGGTCTACTCAGGAGGTTCTCATGGCGCCTGCCAGTTTTGCTCCTAACACAAAGCGTTCTCGGACCCTGTGGGCGCACTTCTTTGCGGTGGGTTCCCACATGGAAATGGGAATGCCGCCGGCTAATACTTACTAGTCTTCAGCGGCAGGTCTTGGATCAGACAGGAATGCATTATGTCCCTCCCTCCTTGACAGCAGCTGGGTCTGGAATAATTAGAGGCGCCAGCCACTGCAAGGTTCCCATTTCCACTTGGCTGTGATGATCAGGGATGTGCGTATGACATTACGGACGCACATTTCTGATCATCACATTATTATTATTATTTATATAGCGCCAGCAAATTCTGTAGCGCTGTACAATCACATGACCTGTAGTACCCATAGGAGTAGTTCCTAGGGTATTTAAACCTCACTTGAGATTTTCTCTGTGCTCTGTCGTGGTTTCATTTGTGGTTACCCGAGAGCACGTTTATAGTATTGATTCTTGTGTATTTTAACCTTTTGCCTTGTTATTTGACTATTCTTATTTCTGTCTCCCTTGACCTTTGGCTTGCCAACCGTTTACGTACACTCTCCTTTTCTGACCATGGCCTGTCCTGTATTCTTCTTTTGTCACGTTAAATCAGGCCATTCTAAGATCTGGTAATACATTTTAGGGTTTCTTTATTGAATTTTCTTTGTTACTTAAGTTCTCTGTGCTTGGCATTTAGTGTATCGTGACAGAGGTAAGCAGGTTAACTTATCAGCAAATTAGCGGAATACCATTGCCTTAGAACTGGGAAACACAGGTGTGAATCCCAGTCAGATTCTTGTTACTGTTTGGGGCTGCTGGTGGCACAGGACGTATGGTAACGTTAGTGAAAAATGGATTAAAGTGTTTGGAGGCTGAGACTTCTGCTAGAGATGGTATTAAGTTAAGACCGACAGTGACCCTTCTTTAATACGGCACATTTACAATTTAATTTTTATAATAATCAACCAAATTTAGCAAATAAATTATATATGTGCCTTTTGAAATACAGAAACATCTACAGCGTATTATTTATGTATCTTTCAAAAATCAACTTGGGCACTTATATCTTGGCAGAAGTAGGGGTAGGCCGATTGGGCCTTGTCCACTCTGTCCTCAAGGGGCTGCTTGGAGCCCATAAACTATTGCTAGACCCCCTATTAGCAGGTCTGCTGCATATCCAGGTAGGATGGGGTATATAACAGACTTACCAAGCCATAACCAAGACAGCAGAGCCATTGCAGAAGCTGTGTGTCCAAATGAGAGGTATTTATCACTGTACACAGCATTTGTAGCCTTGTCTTTCTCTGTTTTTAAGGTTGTATCAACTGTTAAAACCTAGCATCGGATGTAGTAGTATCCTTTGTGGATCTGGTCTTGAATGTACCCTGATTGATGTATTTAGCCGTGATACTGTCAGGGGTCAAGATTTATCTATAAAAATTTTTACCAGGAGGATACATTGAGATTTCTCTCGTTTTCAAGTATGTACAGGGCTCACAAAAACTGCATTGTTACAATAGGGTACAATATTAAAAAAAAAAAAAAAAAAGAGTGGATACAGGTTCAAGAGTGGAGCTACCATCAGCCACCTACTCTACATCAAGCTGTATGCCAAGAATGAGCGGGACATTGACTCACTGATCCACCTAACTAGGAAATACAGCAAGGACATCGGAATGTCGTTTGGACTAGAGAAGTGCGAGTGGGAATATGATCAGGACAGAAGGAGTTGAAGTTCCAGAAGGCCAAATAGAAGATGTAGAGAACAGCTACAAGTACCTGGGGGTACCACAAACGCAGGGCAACCATGAGGAAGAGGCAGGGAGGATAGCAACATCCAAGTACCTCCAAAGAGACAGACAGGTTCAGAAGTCCCAGCTCAATGGCAAGAACAAGATCCAAGCCATCAGCACATATGCCCTACCGGTCATCAGGTACCCAGCTGGAATAATAACCTGGCCAAGAGAAGAACTGGTCACCATGGATGTTAAGACCAGAAAACTACTCACTATAAATGAAGAATTCCACCCTAAATCCAGCACCCAGAGACTGTACACCTGCCGGAAGGAAGGAGGTCGGGCCTGATGAGTGTCAAGGCCACAGTCCTGGATGAAACACAGAGCGTCCACAAGTACATCACGAAGATGGCTCCCAAAGATGACTTCAACAGCAGAAAAAGAGGCGGTTCCTTGGCAAGACAAACCTCTCCATGGGGTGTGGATGTGGATGTGGCTCACATGACAAAATCCTGCCATTGGTTGGAAAAGGCAGGACTGAAAGACAGCACTGAGGCACTAATCCTAGCAGGAACAGGCACTCAGCACCAGATCAATATAAGCTGGAGTCTACCACACCAGGCAAGATCAAGGTGCATACTGTGCAAAGAGGCTTCTGAGACAGTCCAGCTCCTAGTAGCCAGGAACAGCATACATGGAGAGACACAACCAAGTTGCTAGGATTGTCTACCAAAACATCTGCACAGAATATAGATTGGACCTGCCTAAGTCCAGATGGCAGATACCACAAAGTGTAGTCGAGAATGACAGGGCTAAGATCCTGTTGGACTTCAAGACAAGCAAGTGTTGGCCAACCAACCCAACATCATGGTGGTAGACAAGGAACGGAAGACTGCAGTCGTGGTGGATGTGGCAATACCCAGTGACTATAAAATCAGGAAGAAGGAACATGAGAAGGTGGAGAAATACCAAGGACTAAAAGAAAACTGCACATTTTAGAGAGGCCTTTTATTGTGGCCAGCCTAAGAAACACTTGTGCAATATTCATGCTGTCTAATCAGCTTCTTGATATTCCACACCTGTGAGGTGGATGGATTATCTCAGCAAAGGAGATGTGCTCACTAACACAGATTTAGACAGATTTGTGAACAATATTTGAGAGAAATAGGCCTTTTTGTGTACATAGAAAAAGTCTTAGATCTTTGAGTTCAGATCATAAAAAATGGGGGCAAAAACAAAAGTGTTGCATTTATAATTTTGTTCAGTGTATATATATACATATATATATATAACACATAATAGGTAATACATATAGTCAACCATTCTGTATTGCGGTATGCCATAAATCTCTCAAGGTTTTAAGATCAAATGAAGATTTGACTGTGTCCCTGAGGTTATTCCCACTCTGTAGGAAAATGAGGATCGAGCCACTTTATTTTTGTATTGCGGAATTCTAAATATCGTGCTGGTACTGGATAGGTATACTCTGGGTATGTAGGTATGATCTGGGTATGTTGGTACACTCTGGGTATATAGTTACACTTTGGGTATATAGTTACCCTCTTGGAATGTTGGTATACTCTGGGTATGTAGGTATAATCTGGGTATATAGTTACACTCTGGGTATGTAGGTATAATCAGGGTATATAGTTACACTCTGGATATGTAGGTATAATCTTGGTATATAGTTACACTCTGGGTGTGTAGGTACACTCTGGGTATGTAGGTATAATCAGGGTATATAGTTACACTCTGGGTGTGTAGGTACACTCAGGGTATGTAGGTATAATCTGGGTATATAGTTACACTCTATGTATGTAGGTATAATCTGGGTATATAGTTACACTCTATGTATGTAGGTATAATCTGGGTATATAGTTACACTCTGGGTGTGTAGGTACACTTTGGGTATGTAGGTATAATCTGGGTATATAGTTACACTCTATGTATGTAGGTATAATCTGGGTATATAGTTACACTCTGGGTATGTAGGTACACTCTGGGTATGTAGGTATAATCTGGGTATATAGTTACACTCTGGGTATGTAGGTATAATCTGGGTATATAGTTACACTCTGGGTGTGTAGGTATAATCTGGGTATATAGTTACACTCTATGTATGTAGGTATATTCTGGGTATATAGTTACACTCTGGGTATGTAGGTATAATCTGGTTATATAGTTACACTCTGGGTATGTAGGTAAAATCTGGGTATGTAGGTACACTCTGGGTATGTAGGTATAATATGGGTATATAGTTACTCTCTAGGTATGTAGGTATAATCTGGGTATATAGTTACACTCTGGGGATGTAGGTATAATCTGGGTATAGAGTTACACTCTGGGTATATAGTAGCACTCTTGGTATGTTGGTATAATCTGGGTATATAGTTACACTCTATGTATGTAGGTATATTCTGGGTATATAGTTACACTCTGGGTATGTAGGTATAATCTGGGTATATAGTTACACTCTGGGTATATAGTAGCACTCTTCGTATGTTGGTATAATCTATAGTTACACTCTATGTATGTAGGTATATTCTGGGTATATAGTTACACTCTGGGTATGTAGGTATAATCTGGGTATATAGTTACACTCTGGGTATGTAGGTATAATCTGGGTATGTAGGTACACTCTGGGTATGTAGGTATCATCTGGGTATATAGTTACACTCTAGGTATGTAGGTATAATCTGTGTACATAGTTACAATCTGGGTATGTAGGTATAATCTGGGTATGTAGGTACACTCTGGGTATGTAGGTATAATCTGGGTATGTATGTACACTCTGGGTATGTAGGTATAATCTGGGTATGTAGGTATAATCTGGGTATATAGTTACACTCTGGGTATGTAGGTATAATTTGGGTATATAGTTACACTCTGGGTATGTAGGTATAATCTGGGTATGTAGGTACACTCTCGGTATGTAGGTATAATCTGGGTATGTAGGTACACTCTAGGTATGTAGGTATAATCTGGGTATATAGTTACACTCTAGGTATGTAGGTATAATCTGGGTATATAGTTACACTCTGGGTATGTAGGTATAATCTGGGTATGTAGGTACACTCTGGGTATGCAGGTATAATCTGGGTATGTAGGTACACTCTGGCTATGTAGGTATAATCTGGGTATATAGTTACACTCTGGGTATGTAGGTATAATCTGGGTATGTAGGTACACTCTGGGTATGTAGGTATAATTTGGGTATATAGTTACACTCTGGGTATGTAGGTATAATCTGGGTATGTAGGTACACTCTGGGTATATAGGTATAATCTGGGTATATAGTTACACTCTTGGTATGTAGGTATAATCTGGGTATATAGTAGCACTCTGGGTATGTAGGTATAATCTGGGTATATAGTTACACTCTAAGTATGTAGGTATAATCTGGGTATGTAGGTACACTCTGGGTATGTAGGTATAATTTGGGTATATAGTTACACTCTGGGTATGTAGGTATAATCTGGGTATGTAGGTATAATCTGGATATGTAGGTATAATCTGGATATATAGTTACACTCTGGGTATGTAGGTATAATTTGGGTATATAGTTACACTCTGGGTATGTAGGTATAATCTGGGTATATAGTTACACTCTGGGTATGTAGGTACACTATGGGTATGTAGGTATAATATGGGTATGTAGGTATAATCTGGGTATATAGTAGCACTCTGGGTATGTAGGTATAATCTGGGTATATAGTAGCACTCTGGGTATGTAGGTATAATCTGGGTATATAGTTACACTCTGAGTATGTAGGTATAATCTGGGTATATAGTTACACTCTGAGTATGTAGGTATAATCTGGGTATATAGTTACACTCTGAGTATGTAGGTATAATCTGGGTATATAGTTACACTCTGGGTATGTAGGTATAATCTGGGTATATAGTTACACTCTGGGTAGGTATAATCTGGGTATATAGTTACACTCTGGATATGTAGGTATAATCTGGGTATATTAAAGTCACACCTGCAGGTATAATCTGGGTATAAGTAGTTACACCTTGGGTATGTAGGTATAATCCGGGTATATAGTTACACTCTGGGTATGTAGGTATAATCTGGGTATATAGTCATTAATTCCCTGGGTATGTAGGTACACTACGGGTATGTAGGTAATAATATGTAAGGCTGTAAGTATTAATCCAAGTAATATAGTGAAGTAATTCTGGGTATGTAGGTATAATCTGGGTATATAGTTACACTCTGAGTATGTAGGTATAATCTGGGTATATAGTTACACTCTGGGTATGTAGGTATAATCTGGGTATGTAGGTATAATCTGGATATGTAGGTATAATCTGGATATATAGTTACACTCTGGGTATGTAGGTATAATTTGGGTATATAGTTACACTCTGGGTATGTAGGTATAATCTGGGTATATAGTTACACTCTGGGTATGTAGGTACACTATGGGTATGTAGGTATAATATGGGTATGTAGGTATAATCTGGGTATATAGTAGCATCTGGGTATGTAGGTATAATCTGGGTATATAGGGTATGTAGGTATAATCTGGGTATATAGTTACACTCTGGGTATGTAGGTATAATCTGGGTATATAGTTACACTCTGGGTAGGTATAATCTGGGTATATAGTTACACTCTGGATATGTAGGTATAATCTGGGTATATAGTAGCACTCTGGGTGTGTAGGTATAATCTGTGTATATAGTTACACTCTGGGTAGGTATAATCTGGGTATATAGTTACACTCTGGGTAGGTATAATCTGGGTATATAGTTACACTCTGGGTATGTAGGTATAATCTGGGTATATAGTTACACTCTGGGTATGTAGGTATAATCTGGGTATATAGTTACACTCTGGGTATGTAGGTATAATCTGGGTATATAGTTACACTCTGGGGATGTAGGTATAATCTGGGTATATAGTTACACTCTGGGGATGTAGGTATCATCTGGGTATATAGTTACACTCTAGGTATGTAGGTATAATCTGTGTACATAGTTACACTCTGGGTATGTAGGTATAATCTGGGTATGTATGTACACTCTGGGTAGGTATAATCTGGGTATATAGTTACACTCTGGGTATGTAGGTATAATCTGGGTATATAGTTACACTCTGGGTATGTAGGTATAATCTGGGTATATAGTTACACTCTGGGTATGTAGGTATAATCTGGGTATATAGTTACACTCTGGGTATAGGTATAATCTGGGTATATAGTTACACTCTGGGTATGTAGGTATAATCTGGGTATATAGTTACACTCTGGGTATGTAGGTATAATCTGGGTATATAGTTACACTCTGGGTATGTAGGTATAATCTGGGTATATAGTTACACTCTGGGTATGTAGGTATAATCTGGGTATATAGTTACACTCTGGGTATGTAGGTATAATCTGGGTATATAGTTACACTCTGGGGATGTAGGTATAATCTGGGTATAGAGTAGCACTCTGGGTATGTAGCAGCACTCTTGGTATGTTTGTACCAGGTTTGCTGACATGGGTTCTATGTCCATTAGTGAATAGAAAATTGCATGATTTGTGTGTATTGATCCTCAAACAGCGAGGTTGAAAAGAAATCCTACTTTGTGGTGGAATATCTCTCGTACCTCGTGAATCCCCCCAGAATATTGGGTTCCTGCCTAACTGACAGATAAAATTTTGCTTGTCTAAACATCATTCCAGTAAGCAGTAAGGGGGAGGGGGCAGTAATATGGGGGCAAAGTAGGGGTTATTTTAGCTACTGGAAATTATTGTGGGAACAGGAAATGTGTTAAAAGGGATATCTGTTTCTCAAACGATTTCTTTGCTCTTGATATAACGAAATGTATAACTAGTCCCAAGACAAATGATAAAAAAACAAAATAAAACATTCAGCCTCGGGTTATTGAAATTGGATCGAATTTAACTAAAAAAAACTCCTGGTTAACACTTTGTCCCCCAGTCCATGGTAGGGTCGATATTTAACATTAAACTCGTGGTACAGGGCACGCTCGCCAGCGGCAGGAGGAAGCATTGAGCTTGAAACGTTGCAGAGTGAATCGTCAGCATGAAATCAGGCCACCGAAATAAGGGAAACCTTCTCCAGTCTGTGGCTGTGAAATCCTGCTGTTTAAATGCCTCACTCCGGAGCCGGGCCCCACAGAGCGGGAACTGAGAATACATTAGCTTTTAATGAAGTGAAACTCTCATCTTGCCGGAGACACCTCATTTAGTGCAATTGTTTCAGAGCCATTATAGAAAGACAATTACAAGGAAGCCGGGAGAGTAATTGGAAATGCTAGCAGGAGTTTGGTGAAATGATAATAAATAAAAAATATTCCAACTAATAAGCTTCAACGAGAGGTGGGGTGATGAAAATCAACATAATTAGAAATGAACCTTAGCAAGGAAAAACAGACAGCAGGGTGGCAAGTGCTCGGCTTGCAGAAAGCCGTATAAGGGAATGGGGGGGCTCAAGCCACTGCGAAATTAATGCCATCACTCATGGTGCACGGACTATTCTGGGGAGCTAAATCTTAATATTACGCAGGGAAATAAAAGAGCACAATTGCACCAAGAGGCCACTGAACATCCAGCAAAAAATGTACTGCGCTGCAGTCAGTGGAGGAGCTAAATATACTAAGCTTTCCCTCTCTTGGCCATTGAATAAATGTGGGTACAAAGAATGTTCGCTCCCTGTTCATGCTAAGTCAGTCGCCAGGAGAATCTTAATTCTCTGTAATAACAACATTCTCCATATCTAGTAGAGGCTGAACAGCAAAGGCAACATTTTAACATTTACGTTCATTCATTATGGTACTACTTGCAGTGTTGTTCCTGGGACTTAGTCGTAGGGGTTACTTAGGGTTAGAGGACTTTCTATGTAAACCAGGTGGGTGTGGATTATTAAGAAATAATAAATAAATACCCATCTTTATTCCTTTCCACTAGGTGTCTTGTTTAATGTCCCAGTATGTCCCAGTAAAAGTACTGGTCTTGTGGCTGGTAAAGTGGCACTATGACATCATGAGTTCCGTAGCCATTTTTGGTGTTTCCAACAAGGCAGCCATGATAGTGGTAAGTATGAGTAGTGACACAAAAAAGTGTTTTCCAAAAGGGTTTAAATGACAAGAAGCTACCAGAAATCACTGCAGAACAAGGAACATCTTTTGCAATCTACTAATTTCAAATGTACCCCTTCCTGTCTGTCAGTGTTTACAAATTTTAGGAGCTCAACCCATACATCCCCTGGCACCGGGAGCTGCATCAGTTATTGACACAAGGCCAGGCCTTCTCGATCCCAGACGTGGTACCTGTCACACAGTATCAGAGGGGTTTTAGGGAAGGGCTATAAACGCAAAGCCACCCATCTCTCAGAGGACATTCCTGGTTCCTTCAGTGGGCTCTCATGGTTGTTCCTGAAGTTTATTTGTTTGGTATGGATGTTCTTGGTGTTCCCAACCCGGCAGTTGCAATCCGCCTGCCCTGACCTCGGTTCTGTTATGTCATTTTGTCTCTCTGGTATCCAAACCCCGACCATTCCCCAATTTTCTTGGCTGACCTCTCTGGAGGTGTATTATCTTTAAGCCCAGCCATTCTAAGGACCGGAAATACAATCCTATCTTTTGGGATTTGATCCATGTGTTCTCTGGTTCACCTGACAAAATATATGTAAGCTGCATCCAGATCTAATTTTTTCTCACAGAAAACAAGGTAATTTAATTAGGAAGAAGTGGGAGTTTTAGCATGAGGATATCAGACAAGAGAATCCGACATGACTTAACACCCCTCTGGGTTCTGGCAAAACACAAATAATGTTTAATACTGCGAGACGAGGCTGAGATCTTGGAAGGCCTCACAGGATGTTCTCATTATCTGAATGTGGATGAATGTGTCTTCCACTCCTTGCCCCAACCAGAGACAATTACTCAGAGAAGAGACACCCTAAAATTTTACACTACGAATCAGCTCCCCAAACCAAGTGCTGTCTTTCTATCATGTGTTCCATAACAACATTCCATTTCATGGGCAGCAAGCTTTGGATAAAATATATATATACATTCTTCACTGATTTCTCCTCTTCATTATTAATAAAGTGTAGACAAAGAAATAGATAAAGCTCCTGAAATCGGTGTCTTGAGTAAGCCATGCAAACTTTTTTATTCACTTGCCCGTTTTGGGAACATTGTGCAATTATTATTATTGCACAGATCATTTCATAACTATGTTCTGATCTGATGTAAAAGGAATGTTCTGACGAGTCTAGGGATCTTTATAGTTAATGACCACTCTTCAAGACTCCTCTAGAACTTATATCACAAGATTTAGACATTCCTCCAAACAGGACATCCAGATGGACATTTTATTCACTGTTGTCCTACTCGCATTGGTGCTAAAGGAAACTCTCCTTGGATAAACATATAGTGTTATCTGTCACTTGATTAATTACATTGGCCAAGAGCCATCAATTTTACAATATATATCCAGACATGGAGGGCAGAACAGAGACTGCTATATCTGGCCACACTTTATTTTAGAATTGACTGATCTCTTGCTGTATATTCTATAATTAATTCTTCTGATACACCGTGACAATTGAAGATATGATTAAACATAGAATGGAACTGGATACAGGAATCTATACTCTCTATTTGCTGCCATTCGGCGCTTAAATTGCATAGTTTAATACTATAGAAAGTTGAACCATTTATTATTATAAGTTACACTCAAACATTAAAAAGCACTTATATAAACAAGCCCAATCAAGCTTAAAATAAATAAATAAACCATGTGGTTCCTCAGTCCGTGGATCATTGGTCTGGAACGGATTAAAGTAGCTGGTTCTGCTTCCCAACACATAAAAATGACTTCATGTGGGGAACGTCTCAAGAAGTGCTTGCTGTATATATATACTATACCTATTAACTTAATTGAAAAACTACATCTCCACTCATTCACCACATCATAGACATTGCCAGTAATAGCAATCGCATCACTGGCAACAACAAAAGGGGGCTGGGAAGTCCGCAAAAGGGGGCAGCTGAGTAATAAAGGGGGCAGGTCAGTCCAATAATGAGGGCAGCAAGTCCAATTAAAAGGGCAGTGAGTCGACTAAAGTTAGCAGTGAGTGGAATAAAGGGGGTAGGCGAGTCCAATATGGGGGGCAGGAGAGCCCAATAATGGGGGCAGCGGAGTACAATAAAGGGGCAGCAAATCCCATAATGGTGACAGTGGAGTACAATAAATGGGCAGGAAATCCAATAAAGGGGGCAGCGAATCCAATAAAGGGGGCATTCAAGTTTAATCATGGGGGCAGGGTAGATCAATAAAGGGGTCAGGCAAGTCCAATAAGGAGGGCAATTACTCCAATAAAGGGGGCAGTCGAGTTCAATAAAGGGGGCAGGCGAATTCAATCATAGGGGCAGCAAGTCCAATAAAGAGGGCGGGCGAGTCCTATAAAGGGGGCAGTGACTCTAATAAAGGGGGCAGGCGAGTCCAATAAAGGGGGCAGGTGAGTTCAATAGAGAGGTCAGGTGAGTCCAATAAAGGGGGCAGGCGAGTCCAATAAAAGGGGCAGGCGAGTTTAATAAAAGAGGCAGGTACATTCAATAAAGGGGGCAGGCGTATTCAATAAAGGGAGCAAGCGAGTCCAAAAAGAGGAGGCAGGCGAGTTTCATCATGGGGGCAGCAAGTCCAATAAAGGGGCAGGTGAGTTCAATCATGGGCGAGCAAGTCCAATAAAGGGGGCAGGTGAGTTCAATAGAGAGGTCAGGTGAGTCCAATAAAGGGGGCAGGCGAGTCCAATAAAAGGGGCAGGCGAGTTTAATAAAAGAGGCAGGTACATTCAATAAAGGGGGCAGGCGTATTCAATAAAGGGAGCAAGCGAGTCCAAAAAGAGGAGGCAGGCGAGTTTCATCATGGGGGCAGCAAGTCCAATAAAGGGGCAGGTGAGTTCAATCATGGGCGAGCAAGTCCAATAAAGGGGGCAGGTGAGTTCAATAGAGAGGTCAGGTGAGTCCAATAAAGGGGGCAGGCGAGTCCAATAAAAGGGGCAGGCGAGTTTAATAAAAGAGGCAGGTACATTCAATAAAGGGGGCAGGCGTATTCAATAAAGGGAGCAAGCAAGTCCAAAAAGAGGAGGCAGGCGAGTTTCATCATGGGGGCAGCAAGTCCAATAAAGGGGCAGACAAGTTCAATCATGGGCGAGCAAGTCCAATAAAGGGGCAGGTGAGTTCAATAATGGGGGCAGTGACTCCAATAAAGGAGGCAAGCGAGTTTAATAAAGGGGGCAGGCACATTCAATAAAGGGGGCAAGCAAGTCCAATAAAGGGGCAACCAAGTTCAATCATGGGAGCAGCAAGTCCAATAAAGGGGCAGGCGAGTTCAAGAAAGGGCACAGGCAAATTCAATAAAGGGGGCAGGTGAGTCCAATAAAGAGGGCAAGCGAGTTTAATAAAGGGCATGTAAGTTTGTTGAGAATGATTGCCAAGCTGACTGCCAATGTCACTGGCCAGACCCATTTGGCTACACACTGGTAAAGTGCTCTGCACATTGAAAGGCGAGGGGACATTTAATTATACCCTCTTTCTGTTCATAATGATGTGTTCTGTGTGACTGTGTCTGTATGACTCTCTCTGGATGACTATGTATGTTTCTGTGTGACTGCATCTGTATGTGTGTCTCTGGATGACTATGTATGTTTTTGTGTGACTTTGTTTGTATATGTGTCTCTGTATATGTATGTTTTTGTGTGACTGTGTCTGTATATGTGTCTCTGTATATGTATGTTTCTGTGTGACTGTGTCTGTATATGTGTCTCTGTATATGTATGTTTCTGTGTGACTGTGTCTGTATATGTGTCTCTGTATATGTGTGTGTATGTTTCTGTGCGTCTCTGTATATGTGTGTGTATGTTTCTCTGTGTCTCTGTCTGTATGTGTGTGTATGTTTCTGTGTGTCTCTGTCTGTATGTGTGTCTCTGTATGTGAGTATATATATAATTGTGTGTATTTGCATGAGATATAGCTGTGTAATTCTATCCGTATTACAGACTTGCCCCGGGCCAGCGGGCAGGCAGGTTGTCAGATTATAATGTGGGTTTCTGTACCTACCTTATTGTTATATGAACAATACCCTTTAATTAACAGAAATGAATATTATAGCTTAAATTTCATTCCCAGTAAAGCATTTTGGAGGATTAAAAATTAATTTCAGTGAAATAGTGAGCTGTGAGATCTTATCTTAAGGCTGTAAAAATATGCGCCTTTTAGTCTGTATTTTGTGAATCTGGAGGTGATATGTGACACTGCTGGAATTAATGTCAAAGAGATCTATATTTTAATTCGGTTAACCCCTTACAAACAGTACTGCAGGACCCAGCGCATCAAAAATAACAAATTGCATTAGGAAAGGTTCATCACACGTTAGAATTTAATGGTTTGCTCATGTCGTGCTTTATTGGAATTTGGTCCCTTGGCCATGGAAGCAGGACAATACCCCAAATTCAGAACTGTTTGCTCCACATGGGACTTTTGGGAGATGGTCTCTCTGTATGCCTTCCTATAATAATGTCACCGCCTTACCTACCTGTAACAATGGCACCGCCTTCAACTCCTTGTAATAATAGTACCGCCTCCCCCCCCCGTAATAATGACACCGCCTTTACCTTCCTGTAATAATGACACCACCATCACCTCCCTGTAATATTAATACCGCATTTACTTCCCTGTAATAATGACATCGCCTTCACCTCCCTGTAATATTAATACCGCATTTACCTCCCTGTAATAATGACACCACCATCACCTCCCTGTAATATTAATACCGTATTTACTTCCCTGTAATAATGACACCGCCTTCACCTCCCTGTAATATTAATACCGCATTTACCTCCCTGTAATAATGACACCGCCTTCACCTACCTGTAATATTAATACCGCATTTACCTCCCTGTAATAATGACACCACCATCACCTCCCTGTAATATTAATACCGCATTTACTTCCCTGTAATAATGACATCGCCTTCACCTCCCTGTAATATTAATACCGCATTTACCTCCCTGTAATAATGACACCACCATCACCTCCCTGTAATATTAATACCACATTTACCTCCCTGTAATAATGACACCACCATCACCTCCCTGTAATATTAATACCGCATTTACCTCCCTGTAATAATGATACCACCTTCACCTCCCTGTAATATTAATACCGCATTTACCTCCCTGTAATAATGACACCACCTTCACCTCCTGTAATATTAATGCATTTACCTCCCTGTAATATTAATACCGCATTTACCTCCCTGTAATAATGACACCACCATCACCTCCCTGTAATATTAATACCGCATTTACTTCCCTGTAATAATGACACCGCCTTCACCTCCCTGTAATATTAATACCGCATTTACCTCCCTGTAATAATGACACCACCATCAACTCCCTGTAATATTAATACCGCATTTACCTCCCTGTAATAATGACACCACCATCACCTCCCTGTAATATTAATACCGCATTTACCTCCATGTAATAATGACACCACCTTCACCTCCCTGTAATATTAATACCGCCTTCGCCTCCCTGTAATATTAATACAGCATTTACCTCCCTGTAATAAGGACACCACCATCACCTCCCTGTAATATTAATACCGCATTTACCTCCCTGTAATAATGACACCACCATCACCTCCTTGTAATATTAATACCGCATTTACCTCCCTGTAATAATGACACCACCTTCACCTCCCTGTAATATTAATACCGCATTTACCTCCCTGTAATAATGACACCACCATCACCTCCTTGTAATATTAATACCGCATTTACCTCCCTGTAATAATGACACCACCATCACCTCCCTGTAATATTAATACCACATTTACCTCCCTGTAATAATGACACCACCTTCACCTCCATGTAATATTAATACCGCATTTACCTCCCTGTAATAATGACACCACCATCACCTCCCTGTAATATTAATACCGCATTTACTTCCCTGTAATAATGACATCGCCTTCACCTCCCTGTAATATTAATACCGCATTTACCTCCCTGTAATAATGACACCACCATCAACTCCCTGTAATATTAATACCGCATTTACCTCCCTGTAATAATGACACCACCATCAACTCCCTGTAATATTAATACCGCATTTACCTCCCTGTAATATTAATACCGCATTTACCTCCCTGTAATAAGGACACCACCATCACCTCCCTGTAATATTAATACCGCATTTACCTCCTTGTAATAATGACACCACCATCACCTCCCTGTAATATTAATACCGCATTTACCTCCCTGTAATAATGACACCGCCTTCGCCTCCCTGTAATATTAATACCGCATTTACCTCCCTGTAATAATGACACCACCATCACCTCCCTGTAATATTAATACCGCCTTCATCTCCTTGTAATAATGACACCGCCATCACCTCCCTGTAATATTAATACCGCCTTCATCTTCCTGTAATAATGACACCTCTTTCACCTTCCCGTGGTAATGACATCATTGCTCTAACTGTATTTTTAATTCTTGCCATACACATCATTAAAGTCCTGTACATGTATTTATTATGCTATTACATTGCACAGCATATTGCTATTTATAAAGGCAGATGAAGAGTTTAAAAAAAAGCCCCACATTTTAAATACTTATTTGCAAAACTATTTCACTTACTATAATTAACATTAATATAATATTAAAGGAGAACAGCTGGAACCCGCAGCTTAGCTCAGTATTTGCCAGGGCGCATACAATGCCCACAGCAGTCGTGTAAAAAAAACATCTTTATTCTCCTGGCATGCAGGTCCATAATTAACCGCCATCCATTACGGATCGAGAGACGGATTAAGTAATGGGGGACATTACAAATGCACAATAGTCTCGTTTGGACCCAAGACGCAAACTGCAACCTTCCTGCCAATAAGAACTTTAATATTATTACCATCATTTATTTAACACCAAACACATCCCAGATCTTAGATCAAACGGCTGATCAGGGAAACAGCGCATACATAGAAAATGCTGCCATTTGTTTTGCAATAGTTGGAAATTCTGAAAGAAGAATAAAATCTCATTTAAATTGAGATCTTTGTGTTATTTGTGTTAAGAGATGAATAATCCAACTTTTGTTATAAGAAGGGTTTTAAAGTATCGGATTAAACAATAAATTAGTCATTTTGCCTGGAAACAAAATCAATGTGTAAATTTACAAAATTAACTAAATTAACGCTGGAGTAACATTGTCACACCACAACTAGATACAATTCCTATAAATATAACTACAATGTCTCTTACAGGGTTACTCCAACCACCATGACCACAGTGATTTGAAGGTTACAGAGATATTTGTAATAGTGTGCTCCATCCTGCCGTGTGCACCCTCCCACTATGTTCCCCCTCACACAGTGCTCCAACCTGCTATGTGCTCTCTCCCCCTGCCCCACCCTCCAGTCCCTCTTTAATAATATCCCCTCCCCCACCATTTAGTCCCTCTATAATAATATCCCCTCCCCCCACTTGCTCTACAATAATATCCCCTCCCCCACCCTCCACTTGCTCTACAATAATATCCCCTCCCCCACCCTCCACTCGCTCTATAATAATATCCCCTCCCCCTCCCTCCAGTCCCTCTATAATAATATCCCTCTCTATATGACTATGTATCTTTCTGTGTGACTGCATCTGTATGTGTGTCTCTGTATGACTATGTATGTTTCTGTGTGCCCTGCCCTACAGTCCCTCCATAATAATACCCGTTACCCCACCCTCCAGTCACTCTATAATAATATCCCTTACCCCAGCCTCCAGTCCCTCTATAATAATATCCCCTCTCCCACCCGGCAGTCCCCTCTCCCACCCGGCAGTCACTCTATAATAATATCCCATCCCCCACCCTCCACTCCCTTTATAATAATATCCCCTACCCCACCCTCCAGTCCCTCTATAATAATATCCCCTCTCCCACCCGGGTCTCTCTATAATAATAACCCCTCTCAGTCTCTATAATAATAACCCCTCTCCCACCCGGCATCACTCTATAATAATATCCATCCCCCACCCTCCTGTCCCTCTATAATAATATCCCCTCCCCACCCTCCAGTCCCTCTATAACAATATCCCCTCCCCCACCCCCCAGTCCCTCTATAATAATATCCCTTCTCCCACCCAGCAGTCGCTCTATAATAATATCCCCTCCCCCACCTGGCAGTAGCTCTATAATAATTTCCCATCCTCCAGTCCCTCTATGATAATATCTCCCCAGTCCCTCTATAATAATATCCCCCCCCACTTTCCAGTTCCTCTAAAATAATATCCCCTCCCCCACCCTCCAGCCCCTCTATGATAATATCCCCTCCCCCACCCTCCAGTCCCTTTATAATAATATTCTTTTCCCCACATTGCAGTCCCTCTATAATATCCTGACCCTCCAGTATCTCTATGATAATATCCCCACCCACCTTTCAGTCCCTCTTTAATAATATCCCCTCCCCCACCCTCCAGTCCCGTTTATGATAATATCCCCTCCAAATTAGTGAATAACTGCACGCGATGGGCCGCTATGTAACTGCATGTTAATTGCGTGATTCTGACCCATGAAAAGGACACACATTGCGAATTTCTAATAAAATAAAGTGAATAATATTCATAAAACGTACAGTGTGGCAGTGTGGCAGTGCGGTTCCGTGTCTCTCTGTTTCCAAATGTGGATCGCTGCATCATCTTGATGGCCCTGTGGAAAACACAGATATTTTTTGAACTTAGAAATTAGTGAGAATTTGCTTAACCGACGCGTTCCCCTCGTACTTTAGAATCTGCCTCATTTCATGAAATTGAGATTGCAGAGAATAGAGTTACCCGTACAAGTTTAGGTGAAATATTTAGGATTTAGCTAGAACCAAGCCTCCTATCTTTCCTACAATACAGCTCTTACTCACATAAATCTCTCGCATTTTACCAGATACCGTTTTCCATTTCTTCACTCTAAGATTGGAGGATTCTAATGGGGAATGTGAGTGACCTCTTCTATGTGTCTGTGCCAACACTAACGTATCCCAAAGCTTGTAGAAGGGCTATTCTCCTATCTCACCAGATACATCCGTAAGAAGCTAAATTGGACACGTAACTCAAGAGATATTGTATGTGTGTGCTTCTTTCCTGGTACTCCAATATTAACTTGCCCCTAATCTATTGTATGCACATAATAGAATTATCATCTACTCTTACATACTAACGTCTTATACTGTATTTGATTTAGCACTAGCCGTTGTCATTGAAAGGTTTTCCTTGTTATAAGTAAAGATAGTGAGATAGTGTCTCCTGATTGCTGACAAAAATAAACTAAATTCATATTGTACAGCAGTGTAGAATATGTTGGGTCTTTATAAGTAATAACACACAATCGTCTCCCACAAAGAGCAAATTCAGCATACATTGTGCCACCTCCTCTGGCCTGCGCCTGCCTCAGCTGCTTGTCCTAACTGCCCATACATGTCCATACCTGCCCATACCTGCCTATACCTGTCCTAACTGCCCATAATTGCCCTACCTGTCCTTACTGCACTAACTGCCTATTATTATTATTGCCATTTATATAGCGCCAACAGATTCCGTAGTGCTTTACAATATTATGAGAGGGGGATGTAACTATAAATAGGACAATTACAAGAAAACTTACAGGAACAATAGGTTGAAGAGGACCCTGCTCAAATGAGCTTACATTCTATAGGTTACCGTCCTAACTGGCCATACCTGCACTAACTGCCCTACGTGCCCTAACTGCCCATACCTGCACAAACTGCCTATACCGTCCTAACTGGCCATACCTGCACTAACTGCCCATGCCTACCGTAACTGCCCATGCCTGCACTAACTGTCCACATCTGCCCTAACTGCCCATACTTGCACTAACTGCCCATACCTGCACTAACTGCCCATACCTGCCCATACCTGCACTAACCACCTATACTTGCACTAACTGCCCATACCTGCCCACATTTGCACTAACTGCCCATGCCTGCACTAACTGCCCAAACCTGCACTAACTGCCCATACCTGCACTAATTGCCCATACCTGCACTAACTACACACGCCTGCACTAACTGCCCATACCTGCACTAACTGTCCACATCTGCCCTAACTGCCCATACCTGCACTAACTGCCCTAACTGCCCATACTTTCCTAACTGCACTAACTGCCTATACCCTCCTAACTGTGCATGCCTGCACTAACTGCCCATACCTGCCCTAACTGTCCATACCTGCCATAACTGACCACACCTGCCCTAACTGCCCACCTCTACCCTAACTGCCCATACCTGCCCTAACTGCCCATACTGTCCTAACTGCCCATACCTCCACCAACTGCCCATACCCTCCTGACTGTGCATACCTGCCCTAACTGCCCAAACCTGCCCTAACTGTCCATACCTGTCCATACCTGCCCTAACTGACCACACCTGCACTAACTGCCCATACCTGCACTAACTGTCCATACCTGCCCATACCCGCACTAACTGCTTATACCTACCCACATTTGCACTAACTGCCCATACCTGCGCTAACTGCCCAAACCTGCACTAACTGCCCATACCTGCACTAACTGCCCAAACCTGCACTAACTGCCCAAACCTGCACTAATTGCCCATACCTGCACTAACTGCCTATACCTGCACTAATTGCCCACACCTGCACTGACTGCCCATACCTGCACTAATTGCCCACACCTGCACTGACTGCCCATACCTGCACTAATTGCCCATACCTGAGTGAGCCTCTTTCATGATGCCCCTCATATGAATATTTAAGGTTTTACTATTTGAAATGTTAACAAGGTAAATCGTTATGGCTACTGTCAGATGTACCTGCAGAAAATGTTCTGGGTGCAATCCATACTGTGTATATATTCACTGGTGCAATGTGGTTACTACATGGCTACTTCTACCAGAATCCTAAAATATCTGTTACAACAAATACAGGTCTGTAATCCTCAAACTGATACTCTCAATGAATGCCCGCTAGATGAGAACCGTTTTATGTCCGTTCAGATCACGCACTATACCTTCATAAAGACTTTTGGGGTTCAGGTAGCAGATTGAGGGGCTCTATCCAGTGTTAAAGCTGGAATGACAATGTTTTTTTTTTGTTTCTTTTTAGGTTAAGGAAACTCTCAGCAATTATTTTATGTGAATATTGCACATTAAATCCTGCCATATCATTACCCAGCTCAATTATTCAAATACGTTTATTTTACTCCCGTTTTATAGGCCATGAAAAGGAGTTTTTCTGAGCTCAGTATCTTATCTGAAGCTTTAATATTTCTCTCATAATCTATTCACCAGCAAATTGGCTTATTGCGCTGTTTTACATCCTATATAAATGCAAATTATTAATATTAAGCTGAGTGGAGAACAAGGAACGTGAATTTAGTATATTAATCAGGGGTGTATACAGTTACGTTACCTATAAAATACGCATTTACCCCCCTCCCCCATTGCTACAAATGATCGCAAATTATGCAGCTATAATGCAACTCTGCAACCACTGCATATTAATAAGACGCAATATGGACAAATTGGTATTTTATTCATTATGTGCACAACCAGTTCTTTCTCGAGTTTGTCCTGATTGCAGGGCGATAAGAGTGAGAAGAGAATGTGGAAACACGTTGTCACCATAAACACTGGCGTTGTTACCGTGGATCTACAATCTGTGTAAAAGTAACCAGTGATAAACGATAGTTAGCATCCAATGGGTTACATTCGATCAAGGCATAGAAGCTTGGGACGACATCTTAAATAATGATGGATGGAGGAGAGTTTATTGGTGTGCTGTGATTGTTGCAGCCCTTTACAGTGGAATTTCTGCAATATTAGAGCTTTGCTCCCCATTGGACTGGTCTCCACAGTCTGATATATATAGCAGTCATAAACATAGCTCAGGATTCTGTAATTTTGACATCACATACAACTAACATCACAAACTATAACCAATGATGTCATGTGGTGCTTACATCACATTTCCATTACATAGATCACATTAGACATGTGCAATTCGTTTCGTTCCAAATGCAAATCCGGACGAATTTAGAAAATGCGAACTTTCGGATGCTTCCGATTGTCGAAGTGCTGAATTGCCGAATTTCCGAATTGCTGAATTTTGGAATGCCGAACCGAACAAAATTGCAGAAGTTCCAAAGTGACGAATTTTGGAATGCCGAACCAAACTGAATTGCCGAAGTGGGGTAGAGGTAGGGTTAGGGGTAGGTATAAGGTTAGTGGTTGGGTTAGTGGTAGAGTTAGGGGTTGGGGTAGGGTTAGGTTCAGGGGTAGGGTTAGAGGTTGGGGTAGGGTTAGTGGTTGGAGTAGGGGTAGGGTTAGGGTAGGGTAAGTCAAATAGACAATTTTTTTTTTTTTTTAAGGTAGAGAAATTACCAAAAATTATGCAATTTTTTCCTTGTTAATAAGCAGTTGCTTTGAAAACCGTGTGAACAAATTCCTGTGTTGTTGTTGTGTGTAAGTATGTTTGTGTGTGTTTATATTAATTAAAGAGTAGTAAGTTTAAAGCTGACTATATGGGAATTGTATTTTCTGGGTGAATCGATCGCTCACCTATTTAGGACATTTCGTGGCGATTATTAAAGTGGTATCTGGGAGTAATGTCACCCGCCTCCAGTTATGGCCGACAATTCTCTATTAGGTGAGAAACGGCATTTAACATTTACAGGAAAACTGTTAGGAAAGCAAATGTTAGGATCTTAGTTCTGTATAAAGGCTGTTTCACACTATAATGTTCTGTGCGTTAAAATGCCAGGTGCAGTATATAATATAATTCTCTGCTTTAATGGGAACATTCCTCAAACTCAGTTATCTAGAGTAAGGCTTTCAAATACCATCTACAAAACAAAAATAATCTCTGATATAACGTGATGGCCACATCTTGTGGATTAATCTCTGAATGTTTCAGAAACACAAATGGATGATACATGGTGTACGTTTGGGTAGTGCATGTTGTGTATGAATACAATGTATGTGTAGCGTGTTAATGTGTGTTGTGTATGAATACAATGTATGTGTAGCGTGTTAATGCGTGTTGTGTATGAATACAATGTATGTGTAGCGTGTTAATGTGTGTTGTGTATGAGTACAATGTATGTGTAGCGTGTTAATGGGTGTTGTGTATGAATACAATGTATGTGTAGCGTGTTAATGTGTGTTGTGTATGAGTACAATGTATGTGTAGCGTGTTATTGTGTGTTGTGTATGAGTACAATGTATGTGTAGCGTGTTAATCCATGCTGTGTATGAATACAATGTATGTGTAGTGTGTCAATACATGCTGTGTATGAATACAATGTATGTGTAGCATGTTAATGTGTGTTGTGTATGAATACAATGTATGTGCAGTGTGTCACTACATGCTGTGTATAAATACAACGTATGTGTAGCGTGTTAATGCGTGTTGTGTATGAATACAATGTATGTGCATTGTGTCAATACATGCTGTGTATGAATACAATGTATGTGTAGTGTGTCAATGCATGTTGTGTATGAATGCAATGTATGTGTAGTGTGTCAATGCATGTTGTGTATGAATACAATGTATATGTAGTGTGTCAATGTGTGTTGTGTATGAATACAATGTATATGTAGTGTGTCAATGTGTGTTGTGTATGAATACAATGTATATGTAGTGTGTCAATGCATGTTGTGTATGAATACAATGTATATGTAGTGTGTCAATTCGTGTTGTGTAAGAATACAATGTATGTGTAGTGTGTCAATGCGTGTTGTGTATGAATACAATGTATATGTAGTGTGTCAATTCGTGTTGTGTAAGAATACAATGTATGTGTAGTGTGTCAATGCGTGTTGTGTATGAATACAATGTATGTGTAGTGTATCAATACATAGGATAATTAATATAGCCCTGCCATTAACAAATGCACTAAAGTCCAGGTACTGAGTGTAATGAATCTATCACCAGGTACTGAATGCAAAGATTGTATCACCAGGTACTGAATACTGAATGTAAAGGTTCTATCACCAGGTACTGAGTGTAAATATTGTATCACCAGATACTGAATGTAAAGATTCTATCAACAGATACTAAATGTAAAGGTTCTATCACCAGGTACTAAATGTAAAGGTTCTATCACCAGGTACTGAATGTAAAGTTCTATCACCAGGTACTGAATGTAAAGGTTCTATCACCAGATACTGAATGTAAAGGTTCTATCACCAGATACTGAGTGTAAATATTGTATCACCAGATACTGAATGTACAGGTTTTATCACCAGGTACTGAATGTAAAGGTTCTATCACCAGGTACTAAATGTAAAGGTTCTATCACCAGGTACTAAATGTAAAGGTTCTCTCACCAGATACTGAATGTAAAGATTCTGTCACCGAATACTGAATGTAAAGGTTCTATCACCAGATACTGAATGTAAAGATTCTGTCACCGAATACTGAATGTAAAGGTTCTATCACCAGATACTGAGTGTAAAGGTTCTACCACTGAATACTAAATGTAAAGATTCTACCACTGAGTACAGAATGTAAAGGTTCTATCACTAAATACTGAATGTAAAGGTTCTATCACCAGGTACTAAATGTAAAGGTTCTATCACCAGATACTGAATGTAAAGTTCTATCACTAAATACTGAATGTAAAGGTTCTCTCACCAGATACTGAATGTAAAGGTTCTATCACTAAATACTGAATGTAAAGGTTCTCTCACCAGATACTGAATGTAAAGGTTCTATCACTAAATACTGAATGTAAAGGTTCTCTCACCAGATACTGAATGTAAAGGTTCTGCCTCCTAAGTCTAACCCTAGTGAATTCTATAGCTATGCCACCGGAAGGAATAGAAGGAATAAAGCTTGATTACATTTTTAGAATGAAACCTGTTTTGGAAACCTTTGCTCTGCATTGAAAGAGGGGACATTACTACTAATGCAGCAATCCTTTCCCATGTTTGTGGGACCCCCTATTCTTTCATTAGAATGATAGTGATAATCGAATGTCAGGGACAATTTATCTCTGGTGTTAAAGCTGCTGACGGTTTGATTTTACCTTCTAAGATTGCAAAAAGTTAGGTTCTGCGTTAATAATTTCAATTTCATTGTAGGTAGCCAAAGAGTGATAAATGATCCGTATACGACTAATAATTACTGCAAGGAAAGCAAATCTGGAAGGAAATAGAAATAGACACAACAATGATAGTGTTTGAAGAAATAATTCCTCAACAGAGTTGTGCACATTCAATCAATTCCTTTAGTTATTTTTCTAATTTTAGTTTGTCCAAAATGCCAAAATTTTAGAAATTCACAGCCAGGCTGCAGACAGTCAGAGTAACGATAAACAGGTAGGGACATCCTTATTATATGTCTGTCATTCTAATGCAGCAGTAGTTCAGTAAATTAGTGCCATCAGTAAAATATTGAATCATTAAATCAAGGCCTTTAATTGGGCAGACTAGATGGGCCGAATGGTTCTTATCTGCCGTCACATTCTATGTTTCTATGTTTCTATGCCTTGGTACCCTTAATTATGGAAATCCCACTTAAGGATGCCAAATTTGGGAAAAGCCCTTTAATAACTCCCTAATTTTTAATCCTTATAAAAACCAATGGATCCGAAACAATTTGTTGTTTTTTTACAATCTATATTTCCATTTTTTAGATTGAACAAAACAGGTGGAATTTTTTATCCTATGAATGTATGCTCCAAGAACTGTTTTTCCTGAAGAGGGTTATATAGCCAAACATCGGACTGGAGTTTACCATCCATTGGTGCTCTCTCAAAACCTATTGTGGCGGACCGCCTGGTACCCCGACTGGGTACCTCCACTAAACATGTTTCCTAGCTGTAGCTGGGACACCATAAGCACTTTCAGCCCATAGCCGCCACAGTTTGGTCGGGGTCTCGCCGTCTCTTCCCACCCTGGACCAGGGTCCTGCATCCAGCTCCCAGTGGTCAGAGCTTACCTCCAGAGAGTTTAGCTGTATAGTAAATAATTATAGCCAGTATGGCATTCCCCCCACACATTAGCATATACTTAATGCTGGGAGTAGTTCTCTTTAATGAAGGCAAGCACTCACAATTTATACACACAGTAAACTCCTCCCCTGTGCCTGAGAGATAATTGAGTCAGGAACTGTACAAACTCAATTATCTCCATGTACAGAAAAACACACAATTTCACAACACCCCAAATGTACTCCCAAAATTCATGGAAACCCCTTACATCCCCGCATAGCCCTGATCTGAATGACCATCATATCCAAAAATCACTCAGATTGGTTCAGTGGTTTGTATTTTCCATGGAAGTCAACCTTTGACCGATCGACCGCACACGTGGCTTCTGCCCAAAATAGTTCCATAAGAAACGTAGTAGTGGTCGGTCAATTTCAGGAGTATAAAACTGAACAAAATACCGAACCGATCCTCTGGCTCCAAGGTTGCGATTGTTCGCCTACTTCATGCAACCAATCCTACCGATGACACTCTAGTGACATGAATAGCAACAAGCAGGCGTTCATCAAAGTTCAGCGGTGCTCACGAGTTAGAGTATCTGATTTTAGTTGCATGCACTCAACGACCAAACACAGCTGCCTGCGTTTGTGCGAACAAGATGGCGCCAACTCAGTTCCCACTTGTTCGTGCATACGAACGGCGGCCAACCAGCCAAACACTTAGAACGTTGCGGTGTCAGGAGAGGTCAATAGGCAAGGGTGTGTTTACCCCGAGGCAAACAAGGCATTTGCCTTGGAAGGCACTTTCTGGGGGGTGGCAAAAAAAACGCCCCCCGAATCGCCCTGGCAAATGTCTTCCAGCCTCTTGTCCTGGTGGGCCCAGGAGCTGGACGGGTGGCCACCTCAGGGCCCCCCAAGCTGGCAGCGGCGGAACTTTCCGGGCGGGCAGTGAGGGAGCACTGATCCTCATGCGAAGGAGCTGAACAGGAGGATCAGTGCTCCCTCGCCGACTGCAGTGACCGGCCGGCCACCTGTCCAGCAGCCCCACTGGACCCCAGGGAAAGTGATAATCCACCCCAGCATTCACAAAGTTAGGGAGGCTGGGGGGATTGAATTTAAAAAAAAATGTGAGTGTTTTAGTGTGTGTGTCTGTTAGTGAGTGTGTGTGTGTCTGTTAGTGAGTGTGTGTGTGTGTCTGTGTCTGTTAGTGAGTGTGTGGGTGTCTGTTAGTGTCTGTTAGTGTGTGTGTCAGTGAGTGTCTGTGTGTGTGTCTGTTAGTGTGTCTGTTAGTGAATGTGTGCATCTGTTAGTGAGTGTGTGTGTGTTTGTTAGTGTGTGTGTGTCTGTTAGGGAGTGTGCTACTATGTGTGTGTCTGTTAGGGAGTGTGTGTGTGTGTCTGTTAGCATGTGTGTCCGTTAGGGAGTGTGTTACTATGTGTGTGTCTGTTAGGGAGTGTGTGTGTGTGTGTGTCTGTTAGCATGTGTGTCTGTTAGGGAGTGTGTTACTATGTGTAGGTCAGTTAGGGAATGTGTTACTATGTGTGTGTCCGTTAGTGTGTGTTTGTGTGTGTCTGTTAGTGAGTGTGTATGCATGTCTGTTAGTGAGAGTGTATGCGTGTCTGTCTCTGTTAGTGAGTGTGTTAGTATGTGTGTCTGTTAGTGAGTGTGTATGCATGTCTGTTAGTGAGAGTGTATGCATGTCTGTTAGTGAGAGTGTATGCCTGCTAGTGACTGTATGTGTCTGTTAGTAAGTGTGTATGTCTGTTAGTGAGTGAGTATGTCTGTTAGCTAGTGAGTGTGTATGTGTATTTAGAAGGCGGGGCGGGGGATGATGGGGGTGCCTGGGTTTTGTCATGCCTAGAGCAGCACAAAACCACGATACACCACTGTCAATAGGGTTAACAAGCCTAGAGGTAGTGCGCAGTTCGTGGGCTTCTTCGGTTCCCGAACGATAAAGGAAAACCAGACAAACCAAGTCTTCTAAAAGGTCTTTTACATAGCAAATAGTCCTTGGGCAAGAGGCTAGCCAGCACACTCCTCGAGGAGCTTGTGGCAGAGGCATCTTTGCCACACCTATCCATAATTTGGTCGATGTAGGGACATGCCAGCACACTATGCGAAGAAGGTGTGAAGCTCTGTGAAATAATTTGTTTTGATTTTGTGGCAGAAATACCTCTGCCATGTGTTATTGGATGGGCCTGCTTACCAGCCTCCTGCCTCAGGACTATGGGTCCTGCAATATACCTTGCCAAATACCCTGTAAAAGACTCTGTTCGTGTGATTTATGTACTTTTGTACTCCAGACCGACCGTTAGCCCTGATCGCATGGAACTGTTTTGGGCATAGAACCATGTGTACGGTCGGTCAAAATTATGACTTCCATGGAAATCCCGAACACCTGAACCTATCTGGTGATTTTTGGATATGTTGGCCCTCAGATCGAGGCTATCAGGGGATGTGACTTTTGTGGGCTTTTCATGTGTTTTAAGGGTACTTTTGGGGTGTTGTTGTTTTGGGGTGTTGTTATGGTAGTTTCTTGTACTGAGAGATAATTTAATTATAAGTTTGTGTACTCAAGTAATTATCTCTCAGGCACGAGGGAGTGATTACCCTGTTTTGTATGGGAGTATCCTGGACCTGAGAGCCAATGTAATTACAGTTTGTACTTTGCCATAGTCCCCTCTAAGGTCCAGTGGGGAATGCCCCTGCAATATGTTATAGTAAACCCTTGCATGGGAACTTGTATATAAGGTCAGTTGTGGCTGCCATTAAACCAGTTCCTCTTCACCCTCAACATAAAGCCTCATGTGTGGAGGGAACAGCTATATTCACGCTGGGGATTGCTATACTCACTATACTCCCTTGGATTATGATCACTTGCTCTTGCAAGAGCATCCTGATTTACTCTCTGGATTAGGAGAGGTCTACTCACTGGAAGTTGGATCCTGGCTTGGATCCAGGGTGGGTGGAACACAGCGAGACCCCAACCAAGCTGTAATGCTGGCAGTGGGGTTTACGTGGTTATGGTGTCTGGTGGAGTGCTTAGGAGTACTCCTGAGCACTAGGAAGCATTGATTGGCTGAGGCACCCAGTTGGGGTGCCAGGTGGTCTGCCACAGATTTGTTCTGGATTTGTTCATTTTTTTATTCTTTTAGTAGCTAATAAATGCAAAAATTCAGACTGAATTCCATTTGGAACAAAATTAACTGAAAATGTCTAGTTCATATATGAATGTTTCGTAATTTCCTGATTGAGTGCCAAGCTCCATTCCCAGTATAGAGGGATACAAACTGAGTGCTAAGCTCCACTCTGTATATAGAGGGATAATAACCAAATACCAAGCTCCACTCTGAGTATAGAGGGATAATAACTGAGTACCAAGCTCCACTCTGAGTCTAGAGGGATAATAACCGAGTACCATGCTCCATTCTAAGAATAGAGGGATAATAACTGAGTACCAAGCTCCACTCCCAGTATAGAGGGATAATATGTGAGTTAGGATACTCACTTCTCTCTCTTCATTTGGATGAAAATCAGTTTAATTCGCTCACTGCTAACACCGAGCCCGTTCTCTGAGCCATTAATGAGAAATTAAATTAAATTCCCTTCTCCATTAATAAACTGTCTTTTCCATTTTAATCTACATGGTTCCCCAGGGACTTGTACCCCACAACATAACACACGTTCAACCAACCAAAGCCAGGAACTTTCAACAACTAGTTAATCTTTAATTTTCTTGTTATCCATTTGGCACTTGCAGATTCTGAAAACATTTATTAAAAATTTAAATAATGTACCAGTATATTCAACAATCCGAAAACATTTCTATTAAAAATCAATGTGATTTCATTTACAGATTGGGAGAATGCCCAGTTAGATGGAGCACAGATGGCAGAGGCAGTGCGATCTTCATTGCAGGTACTCAGCGGATGTATCGTTATAGATTTTGTAAATCATCACAATAGCCACATGTTACTACATAAAATCTCATGCTCCAACTGTCTATTCTGGGCAAAGCGAATTGGAACCAGACACGTGTGTCCCTTAGAGCTCTACATCACTGTGTGAGAGCCAGGAAATACAAACAGCAGGATCAGAAGAAGTCACAATGACCTCAAAGACCACAGGGGCACATACTACAACTACCAGACTGACAACACTTATTGTATATATAAACTTAAATAAATGATCACACCATTACTTTAGCTGCTGTTTGGTTTTATTAAACAGTTTGCTAATTTGACAATTTCCAAAATATGATGCTTTTTTATTCAGTTATCAGTAATTAGATGTTATCTGATAAATTGGAGATGTCTGTTTTATTTACACTCCGTTTATAAACAGTGTGAAAATTGAAAGGCTAAAATTAAGCTGACCTGGCAAAATTCTCAGCGTTTGTTCCTGGTATTATACAGAGTGCGGTCCTTCCTGGTATTATACAGAGTGCATAAATCCCTGGTATTATACAGAGTGCAGCAGATCCTGGTATTATACAGAGTGCGGTACTTCCTGGTACTACACAGACTGCAGTATGTGGCGAAAATAACCTTGCCACTGGTTTTTGGAGGGGCCTGTTTGCCAGCCTCCTACCCTGTGACTATGGCCCTGTGGTGAACATTGGGCTAAAAACACTGTTTGTGCCTTTTTCCCTGCTATGGGGCAGTATATGGGGCTTGTCGAACGGATTAGGCTTATGGTGTTATGGTGTATACTGACACACACTCTGCACTTACTATACTGACACACACTCTGCATTCACTATACTGACACACACTCTGCATTCACTATACTAACACACACTCTGCATTCGCTACACACTAACACACTCTCTGCATTCACTACACATTAATACTCTGCATTCACTACACTAACACACACTCTCCATTCACTATACTGACACACCCTCTGCATTTACTGTACTGACACACACTCTGCATTCACTACACTAACATACACTCTGCATTAACTGTACACACAGCATCCACTACACAAACATCCTGTATTCACAGTACACACACTACATCCACCACAAATTGAAACACTCTGCATTCACTATACACAGACACTCCGTCTAATACACACAATACATCCACTACAGACACTGCATCCACTAAACACATTTCATCTAGTACACACAAACACTACATCCACTACACATACTACATCACTGTACACACACTACATCCACTACTCAAACACACTCTGCATTCACTATACACACTGCATCCACTACACAAACATACACTCTGCATTCACTGCACAAACAGTATCTAATACACACAAACACTACATACATTACACACATTCTAATTCACTTCCACTATATACACCACATTCAGTCCTGCATCATTGTCAGTGGACTAGGTAGGGCTTGGGCAGGCCAGGGGGGAGAGGGAGGGCTGGGGGCCCAGACCTTGTGCTTTGGCAGGGGCCCCAAAATTTCTGATGGCGGCCCTGTCAGGTATCATCCCGCTGCTCAGCCAATTCGATTTGATTCCCATCAACATGTTTCCAGTGTCAATGGAATAATTCTAAAATGTATGTAAATCCTGGAATCTGCAATGGACCAGTCCAAATGATCTTTTTTAACGTTAACATAAAACTTTGCCAACCCACTCACCCAGAGCCGTGTGCTGTCTCCAGGAGATACACTTGGCAATTAAGGCTAAAGCTATCTCAACAGGTGGCAGAAATTCTAGACTTTGCAAGCCTCGGACTGATTAAATCGCCTGGCTGATTGCCCAGAACCCTTCTCTTAACACAGCTATGAGACCGGGTTACTTAGGGGGGAAGGGGCACACGAGGTGGGACAGAAACAAGATATATGAATTTTAAAATTAAACAAGAGAAAGACAACATAAGCTGCTCAAATCATGAATAGGTATAGCACAGCTCTGAAGACAGCCACACCAGATAAATCCTGGCTCTTTCATAGATAATTAGAGGCCAGCCTCGTTTACCAATAAATATAAAAAAGGGCTTTAATATAAAATTAGTGGGAGAATAAAATAATTACTTTCAAATTTTATGAGGTCTTTTCATATCTGTGAAGATTTGCAATTAACCTCACAGAAGTCTCCAATTAAACTGGTACTTGCGGAATTCTACAGACTTTAAATTAAAACCAATAGTTTTATCTATATCGCATCACTAAGGAGTGTGCAGGAGTTTTATTAAAAAATAATAATGATTATTATACCATTAATTAAAACACATATTTCAATGTTTGTGTAAAACAACCCCAGCCGTCCAGCTCTGATCATCGAAATGTAACTTTACTATTCGCAATGGTTAGACATTCTCAGAGATTAATCACTAATCAGGAATTTACGTCATGGGCTGATGTTGACTTTGTGTGTTGGGATAAACTGAGTTAATTTCATGCATTCATGATTTTTTTGTTTTGTTTAGCTGATATGCCGTGAATTTGAATTTTAATGTTTACCAGTCAATCAGTACAGAAACTTTCCTGATTTAGATGGTTTCAAGTTTTGTGTCGGTGAGCTTGTGTGTGTCAGCGAGATTGTCTGTAGTGAGCTTGTGTATACAGACTATAGACTCATTATAGGCTCATACTGCCCACTATAGACTCATTCCTCCCACTATAGAGTCCTACTAGACTCATTCCTCCCACTATAGAGTCCTACTAGACTCATTCCTCCCACTAGAGCCCCTTCCTCTCACTAGAGATTCCTTATAGACTCATCCCACTATAGATCCATTTCTCCCATTAAATATGAATTCCTCCCACTATAGACACATTCCGTCCTCGGTAGACTCATTCCTCCCACTTCATACACATTATAGATTCTTTACTCCCACTACAGACTCCTTATAGACCCATTCCTCCCACTATAGACACATTATATACTCCTTCCTCCCACTACAGACTCCTTATAGACCCATTCCTCCCACTATAGACACATTATAGACTCGTTCCTCCCACTACAGACTCCTTATAGACCCATTCCTCCCACTATAGACACATTATAGACTCGTTCCTCCCACTACAGACTCGTTATAGACCCATTCCTCCCACTATAGACACATTATAGACTCGTTCCTCCCATTACAGACTCCTTATAGACCCATTCCTCCCACTATAGACACATTATAGACTCGTTCACATTCCTCCCACTATAGACTCATTCCTCCCACAACAGACATTACGTACACCATATGGAAAGAAAAAAATATCCAGGTACACTAGAAGTTACTTCTAAAAGGCAGTCTTTTTTATTTGAAACAAGGTAGTGGAGAGCCTTTATCAAGTCACAGAGGAGCCAAAATGTTGTCTCCACTTCCTTGTTTCAAATAAAAAAGACTGCCTTTTCGAATAAACCTGGATATTTATTTTCTTCCATTTGCTGTCTTCAGGGATTGGCCATCACTTTTTGGAGCACCCAACAGGACGTATCCCCCCTTTTTTAGTGTGTGAGTTATACACATGCACATTATAGACATATTATAGTCTCATCCTGCCCACTATAGACTCATTCTGCCCACTATAGACTTATTCTGCACATTATAGACACATTATAGACTTATTCTGTACACTATAGACTCATTATATACTCATGCTGCACATTATAGACACATTCTGCCCACTATAGACTCATTCTGCACATTATAGACACATTCTGCCCACTATAGACTCATTCTGCACATTATAGATACATTCTGCCCACTATAGACTCATTCTGCACATTATAGATACATTCTGCCCACTATAGACTCATTCTGTACATTATAGACACATTATAGACACATTATGCCCACTATAGACTTATTCTGCACATTATAGACACAATATAGACTTATCCTGTACACCATAGACTCAATATATACTCATTCTGCACATTATAGACACATTCCTCCCACTATAGACTCATTATAGACTCATTCTGCACACTATAGACGTATTCTGTACACTATAGACTCCTTATATATTATTCTGCACATTATAGACACACTATAGATTTATTCTGTACACTATAGACTCATTATATACTAATTCTGCACATTATAGACACACTATAGACTCAGTATATACTCATTCTGCACATTATAGACACACTATAGACTTATTCTGTACACTATAGACTCATTATATACTCATTCTGCACATTATAGACACATTCTGCCCACTATAGACTCATTCTGCACATTATAGACACATTCTGCCCACTATAGACTCATTCTGCACATTATAGACTTATTCTGCACATTATAGACACATTATAGACTTATTCTGTACACTATAGACTCATTATATACTCATGCTGCACATTATAGACACATTCTGCCCACTATAGACTCATTCTGCACATTATAGACACATTCTGCCCACTATAGACTCATTCTGCACATTATAGATACATTCTGCCCACTATAGACTCATTCTGTACATTATAGACACATTATAGACACATTATGCCCACTATAGACTTATTCTGCACATTATAGACACAATATAGACTTATCCTGTACACCATAGACTCAATATATACTCATTCTGCACATTATAGACACATTCCTCCCACTATACACTCATTATAGACTCATTCTGCACACTATAGACGTATTCTGTACACTATAGACTCCTTATATACTAATTCTGCACATTATAGACACACTATAGACTTATTCTGTACACTATAGACTCATTATATACTAATTCTGCACATTATAGACACACTATAGACTTATTCTGTACACTATAGACTCAGTATATACTCATTCTGCACATTATAGACACACTATAGACTTATTCTGTACACCATATACTCATTATATACTCATTCTGCACATTATAGACATACTATAGACTTATTCTGTACACCATAGACTCATTATATACTCATTCTGCACATTATAGACACACTATAGACTTATTCTGTACACTATAGACTCACTATATACTAATTCTGCACATTATAGACACACTATAGACTTATTCTGTACACCATAGACTCATTATATACTCATTCTGCACATTATAGACACACTATAGACTTATTCTGTACACTATAGACTCACTATATACTCATTTTGCACATTATAGACACACTATAGACTTATTCTGTACACTATAGACTCATTATATACTCATTCTGCACATTATAGACACATTCTGCCCACTATAGACTCATTCTGCACATTATAGACACATTCTGCCCACTATAGACTCATTCTGTACATTATAGACACATTATACACATTATGCCCACTATATACTCATTCTGCAAATTATAGACACATTCCTCCCACTATAGACTCATTATAGACTCATTCTGCACACTATAGACTTATTCTGTACACCATAGACTCATTATATACTCATTCTGCACATTATAGGCACACTATAGACTTATTCTGTACACTATAGACTCATTATATACTCATTCTGCACATTATAGACACACTATAGACTTATTCTGTACATTATAGACACATTCTGTGCCCTATAGACACAATAATTCTAATACTAGACGAACATTCGGCACATTGCACACTCATTTCTCCCGCTGTACAGATATTGTACACTTTGTAAACATATCCTGCCCACTTTCTCCACTTTCGACCATCTCTCTTGATACAAATAGAGTTTATTAACATTTATAGAGCGCCAACATATTCCGCAGAGCTTTAAAAGTACACAGAGACGATACAAAATAACACGTATTGACGAACAAAGTCATGTTAGCAGGAAAAAAGTGCAGAAGAGAGCTCTACCGATATGGCTTATAATTAATACTTTCCTCTCAAAATAGCGTTTATGAAGTTATGTGCAACATGTGAGGGAGTGAAACATATCAGGTAAAATCAAACACATCGAACAGTTGCTTTTATTCCAGAGAACAAAAAACATCAATAAATAAAGTGACATTTAGGAATCAAACACTCGCATGGAGTAAACACAAAACTAGGTTTAAAGAGTCTCGTAAAACAAGATGTTATAGAAAGACTTGTCAGAGAACAAGCACCTTGCTTCACTGCTGTAGAAAAACGGCAAAGAAAACTAATTAATTTTAAAGACAGAAATGTGCAAGGCTCTCGTTCTGAAGGGGGAATGTTTATCTTGCCTAAAGCGTTCCGAGACTTTTGCTTTCCCTGAGGGAAGAGTCACACCATCCGAAAGGAGATTTAATTAGTGAAATCTCGTTAGGCAAACGAAATTAGCCGAAAGACAATACTCTTCTGGACAGGGGGTATGATTAAACAAAGCCACTCATTCCGGGCGTTGTTGAAGTTTGTTAGAATTTATTTTTCTGTTTTATCTTTTTAATTCTGCAAAACATGGTTTTTGAAAAATAAAACAAGATGATTCTTAAATTTATGAGAAAGATTCTTGCAGTAATGACTGGGTCCTGTATACCCTCGAACAATTAGTACCTCTTCAGCAGGCATTAAGTCAAAGATAAAAGCCACTTTAATATAAGTCAATATCTTTAGACAAGAAAATGGTATCTTGGACAAAATACTGCAAGACGAGGAAAGCAATGATAAGGGTTTACCAGAAGGTCTTAATACATATGTATTATGTTTTATAGCGCCAGGAAAACAAACCTGTTTTTCTGGCACTATAGGCTCCTGGAGTGCCTCCCAACCTCGCACCCCCCTCTCGCAGGGCTGAAGTGGTTAAAACCCCTTCGGCCCCTTACCTGAATCTGTCAGCCGACGGGGAAGACCTAATGCGCATAGGCGGCAATGGCTGCGCGCATATTAGTCCTCCCCATAAGAAAGCATTATTCAATGCTTTCCTAAGGGGAAAATCTGATGCTGGAGGTCCGTGAGGATGTCCAGGGTCAGATAATGGACTAAAAGTCTGTTTGGATTCCAGAAGCCCTCTAGTGGCTGTCTGTTAGACAGCCGTAGAGGGCAGAGTTAGAGCTGCAATGTTAACACTTTTGCACTAAGTGCAAAAGGGTCACAGCACCCAGACTACATCAATTAGCTGAAGTGGTCTGGGTGCCTGCAGTGTCCCTTTAATTGTAGGAAATACGTCTGACCCAACACAGTTTAAGGCTTGGTTAAGGTTACTTAACTTTAAAAAAAACATACAGGGTCGTTTACTAAAGTGAAAATCAAAGAGATATTAAAGTGAATTTCAAATTTTACACCAAAAAAGCAGAGCCAAAGACATAGTTGACTTAGAGATTTTTTCCAATTCAGCCATTTATGCCTTAAATTTATAATTCCCTTTAAATTCCTGACAATTCTCAATTTAGAACTAACAACACAGCAGATCTCTGATACAGAGAATCAAAGAATCAGGCTATTGGTAGAACTAACATCGCTGCAGATCTCCGATATAGATCGCAATATAGATCACAATATAGATCTCCAATATAGAGGATCAAAGGCTAAACTATTGGCGGAACTAACATCACTACAGATTTCCAAACTAGATCTCCGATATAGAGAATTAAAGACTTAATAACTAGGAACTAATATAACTACAGATCTCCAATACAGAGAATCAACGGCATAAGTTACTATTGGTGGACTAACATCGCTACACATCTCCGATACAGAGAATCAAAGAATCACGCTATTGGTGGAACTGATATCACTAAATATCTCAGATCCAGACTTCAAGTAGAATCATTTCCTTATTTAAGGAACCACCTCAAGGATGGCATAGATTGTTTATAATAAAATGCAATGCAGCTAATACTGATGGACTTTCAGTATTCAATTTCCTGAACTATATTCAAATGCATTGACAAACATGTCAAACTCTGACAAGCTGGAGTGAAAATCACAAAAAAAACATCTTTTAACTAATTTCCACCGATACATATTTATTTTTTTTCTATTTGCAAGACATTCAGTAGCGTCAAAAAAACTAAAAAACAAAATGTTTTACAGATGGAGGTATTTTAGTGTTTAAATAGAGAACCAGAATTAATTCCACACCACACGTCGAAAGAACAAGCACAAAGTCACTAAACAAACAAAGGATTGTGGGAAAAGAATTCTCAGTTACATTGTTTCTGCAAAGAGCGTGCGTCTTGTTAGAAGCAAAACATATGGGATAATTTTATCACGTCAATTGCGAGTGTAAGGAAGTACACGCTTTCTAACTGTTTTAGTTATGAGATTCCCCAAAATAACATCACTGAACACAACCATACCTTCTTCATTAATGGCTAGTACATTAAAAATAATCAGAAAAATATTCCTATTGCCAAAAGTGTTGTGTAAGCTAATTACGCATCACTTCCTATTTGGCTAACTTAATACGTACTATTTCTGACTCCTATAATCTGACAGTTTTTGATCGAGTCAAGATAATAATAAAAAAAGTTTCAAACTAAAAATACTGGTAAAATGTCATCGTTTTAAGATTCTGAAATTTGCTGGTTTCCGGATGACAGCTAAACTTGTAGCTTGTGATAAAATGGCTGACATTTCATATTTTTATCAGATTATTAGTCAGGGGATTGGGGCAATGTGTTTACACAGCAGATCTTGCTGTCTGAGGGCAAACCACAGTGTTGGCCACCTACGCACCTACGTGTTTGTCACCACTGCTGAAATCGTGAGTCTGAGTGTGATGATTGTGCTTTGACACATGTGGGAGAGCAAAGCACTCACCCGTTCGAGTCTTGGATGGTGTGTAGACTAAATCACTTCAAACACTGAGGAACTTAATATGATAATTAGAGTAAAGTTAACTTGTTTCTAGAGCTAAAATAAAAGATTGGAACTGAGCCTACTAATTGCCTTTGTGCCAGTGGATAATTAATGTGGGAGGATTATGCTAATTGAAACATCTAGATTAGTTAATGAGCTTTATACCATAATTCCAGTAAAAACTGTGCACATCATTCGAACAAGACTCTGACGTGGAAGGCATCTGCATCTTTAGCAATCAGAGTTTGCTTTCCTGGGATCACACAAGCTTAAAGTTACATTAAAATGCAGCCACGTCAACTCTACAACTAGGACCGATGAAGGGCAATCATTCCAGAAAAGAGTAGGACCTTTCTTGAGACTATACAACGGAGCTTTCCAAAGATAAGAAATGGGGGTCACTAGAAAAGAAAAGTATTTTTCTAGAAAAAAAAATATCTCTCTTAAAAAAATAAATAAATAAACAGAATTTGTATTCATAAAAAAGGACCTCGCTCTGGACCAATGTGTATCTCATAAAAAAGAGAATGCTCTCTAGAAGCATGTGGATATCTTAAAATGAAAAAAATCTCTAAAAAGGAAATCTAATTAGAGAAGGTCTGAAAAGGAAAAGGGTGTTTGTGTGCTGTGAGTAGTTTACAGGGGGTGGGGGTCATCTCATATCCAGCTTCACAGCTATAGTTCTAGACAGACAGACACATTAGAGACATGTGACTGCTGTCCATTCACACTATAGAGACATGTGACTGCTGTCCACGCACACAGTAGAGACATGTGACTGCTGTCCACGCACACAGTAGAGACACGTGACTGCTGTCCATGCACACAATACAGACACGTGACTGCGGTCCATGCACATGATACAGACAGTTGACTGCGGTCCATGCACACGATACAGACAGGTGACTGCGGTCCATGCACATGATACAGACAGGTGATTGCGGTCCATGAACATGATAGAGAAACGATAGAGCTTGCGGTCCATGCACACAATAGAGACACGTGATTGCGGTCTGTGCACATGATAGAGAAACGTGACTGCAGTCCATGTACACGATAGAGACACGATACTGCTTGCGGTCCATGGACACGATAGAGACACTTGATTGCAGTCCATACACATGATAGAGACACGTGACTCCTCTATTTATTTAAATGCAACATTGAAAGGTAAGCTCATCTAGAATAATTTAAACTTGATATCTCACTACTGTTCAGCATATATTTCATTTACCATTTCTGTAATCACTCTAAGTCTTTCTTCTCCTTACGCCCAATGTGTAAATTAAATTCTGAAATCTCTATGTCCAGTTCCATGACAATGAAAGCATTGTGAATTAATGGAGGAGTCGCAGAGCATTGTGAGTTAAAGAATGAATCGCAGAGCATTGTGAGTTAATGGAGGAATCGCAGAGCATTGTGAGTTAATGAATGAATCGCATAGCATTGTGAGTTAATGGAGGAATCGCAGAGCATTGTGAGTTAATTAATGAATCGCAGAGCATTGTGAGTTAATGGAGGAGTCGCAGAGCATTGTGAGTTAATGGAGGAATCGCAGAGCATTGTGAGTTAATGAATGAATCGCAGAGCATTGTGAGTTAATGGAGGAATTCTAGAGCATTGTGTGTTAATGAATGAATCGTTTGCGGCCATCCAGACGAACACTTAGAACACTGCGGTGGAAATTGCAAAAATGTATCAATTAAGCTTAACAAGCTCCAGGGTGGTCTCGCGGTTGTTCGGTAAACGAACCATATAGTCCCAATTGCACGAACAGAGCCTGTTTAAAGTATTTTAGCCAGGTCTATTGCAGTGGCCTTAGTCACAGAGTAGGAAGCTGGCAAACAGGCCCCTCCAAAAACCAGTGGCGAGTAACATACAGGGATATAATTTCTAATTAGTGGGGTAATAGCTGCTTGATCCAAGGAGACATCTGACTGCTATTTTGGGGTGGCGAAGGAATTTTTTCCTAGTTTGTGGCAAAATTGGAAGCGCTTCAGACTGGGTTTTTTGCCTTCTTTTGGATCAACAGCAAAAACATATGTGAGGAAGGCTGAACTTGATGGACGCAAGTCTCTTTTCAGCTATGTAACTATGTAACTATGTAACTTTCGCCACAGGAGGAATCGCAGAGCATTGTGAGTTAATGAATGAATCGCCGAACACTGCAAGTTAATGGAGGAATCACAGAGCATTGCGATTTATTGTATAAATTATTAGGAAATATCACTTGACAAAGAAATCAAAGTAAATCTCAGACAGTAAGTTCGTGATTCGAAGTTTTAGAGAACTTTCTGAATTTGGATGATTTCAATGAGAAAATGGTGCTTTGACTCATTATGATACATGTAATAAAGTTAATTAAATACATCTGAAGTCAATGTTGGAGACTGAAATGGCGGCAAACATAAAACTATTTTTTACAAAATTGAACAGGTGAAAATAGCTAAAATATTCAAGTTATGTCTCTCCTCTTGCTGTACAGGACCTTAATTTATAATTATCCATGGAGTGACCACTCCTGATTTAATAGCTAATTTTCTCTGTAACTGGCAGTAATTTGGGGGGATTTCTGGGAAAAGATTTAATCCATATTTAACCCAGTTCATTGTTACAAAGTCTCTTGACATCTCATTAACCATCTTTGCTAACTTGGAAACAATTTCTGGAATCCAGCAGAGCATACCGGACCCAGCAGATGGCAGGAGGCCTGCCTAGATACTGACCATTCACAGTAGCCATCCAACTCTTATACATTATGTAAAATGATTATTTATCATCATTCGAGATCCATGGATAGGACAGAATGTGTCACTAACACCATGACTGTGAGTTTATCTATAACAAGTAATGATACACCGCATAGCTGGGGTGGAGGCTCCTCATGAGACTCTGCACCCCACTAACGGATTTACTCTCCTTCATTTGGATACTAATAAAAGCTGGGATACCTAATTTACTGAATAAGTAGACAATCATAGAAAATATCAGGAGGTTTGCTTGAAGTTTAGCCCCATGTTTTTGGCTGACAATGCCCCGGTTCTCGTCCTTTCCATTAAGTATCCAGTTCCTCTAGTTGTTCTTTGAACCCACCCTTTGCTTTGCTACCATCTCCCAATAGAACAAACAGGCTTGACTGGCCATTTAGGAGACTCGGATTTTTCCTGATGTGCTAGTGACTTCCTGATGTGACTTCCTGATGTACTAGTCTGCCCATGTTATGCCCATCTTAAATATACTTTAATGCTGATAGCAAATTGCCAGATCCCAGGAGAACTTAGTATTCCCAGGAGGGAATAAACATAGAGACTCACATTACAGGGAGCCAAGCAGAGCTGTGTATGTCTCAGTATTGGAAATATCCATAAAATGCTCGCTGATTGGGAATGATCAATCGATGGAGAATGTGAGACCACAATGACATATCCTTGTGTCACAAGCAGACATTTATTGACATATAATATATTATACACATAGCACCAGAGTTCACATCTAATTCCTTACTCACTCCTCACGCAATAAAATGATATCATTGGGCACCTTACCATTTACTGAGCACCCCCGACTTTAATCCGCTCCTTGCAACTCATCTACAGAAAGACAAAAAAAAGAGCACAAAGTCACAAAACAAAAAGAGAAACAGTGGCAGTAGTCAAACAGTGTGGAGGCAGGAGGTTTTGCAAGGTAAATATGTATGTGTGTATTAGATACTAACATATTAACATTATTCAGGCCCAATTACATCCAACAGGCAGAGATAGGATTGGATATAATAGTTACTATGTAGGGTGACAGCTTGGATCCAAAGCTTGCCATGTGCCAGTTTGTGGCAAAATTTGAAATATTTTCAAATTGGTTTTTATTTTTTCCTCATTTGGATCAACAGACATCATGCAGATGGAAGGTGGACTTGATTCTGCAGCTAAGTTACTATGTTACTATGTAACTATAATACTATGTAACTATATTACTATGTAACTATAATACTATGTAACTATGTTACTAAGTTATTATAATGCTATATAACTATATTACTATGTAACTATAATACTATGTAACTATATTACTATGTAACTATAATACTATGTAACTATAATACTATGTAACTATATTAATATGTAACTATGTTACTAAGTTACTATAATACTATGTAACTATATTAATATATAACTATAATACTATGTAACTATGTTATTAAGTTATTATAATACTATATAACTATATTACTATGTAACTATAATACTATGTAACTATATTACTATGTAACTATGTTACTATGTAACTATAATACTATGTAACTATATTACTATGTAACTATATTACTATGTAACTATAATACTATGTAACTATGTTACTAAGTTATTATAATACTATATAACTATATTACTATGTAACTATAATACTATGTAACTATAATACTATGTAACTATATTACTATGTAACTATATTACTATGTAACTATAATGCTATATAACTATATTACTATGTAACTATAATACTATGTAACTATGTTACTAAGTTACTATAATACTATGTAACTATATTACTATTTCACTATATTACTATGTCACTATATCACTATGTAACAATAATACTATGTAACTAATTTACTATATAACTATATAACTATAATACTATGTAACTATATTAATATGTAACTATAATACTATGTAACTATAATACTATGTAACTAATTTACTATATAACTATATAACTATAATACTATGTAACTATATTAATATGTAACTATAATACTATGTAACTATAATACTATGTAACTAATTTACTATATAACTATATAACTATAATACTATGTAACTATATTAATATGTAACTATAATACTATGTAACTATAATACTATGTAACTAATTTACTATATAACTACATTACTATATAACTATAATACTATATAACTATATAACTACATTACTATATAATAATATTACTATATAAATACATCACTATATAAATACATCACTATGTAACTATAATACTATATAACTATATAACTACATTACTATATAATAATATTACTATATAAATACATCACTATATAACTATAATACTTTATAACTATGTTTGAATGTAACTATATAACTACATTACTATATAGCTATAACACTTTATAACTATGTTACTATATAACTATATAACTACATTACTATAATACTTTGTAACTATGTTACTATTATTATTATTGCCATTTATATAGCGCTAACAGATTCTGTAGCGCTTTACAATATTATAAGAGAGGGGATTTAACTATAAATAGGACAATTACAAGAAAACTTACAGGAACGATAGGTTGAAGAGGGCCCTGCTCAAATGAGCTTACAGTCTATAGGAGGTGGGATATAAAACACATTAGGACAGGAAATAGCAATCAGGAGACAGGTATGTAAGGTAGAGGTTACTCTGGGAGGCCATAAGCTTTCCTAAAGAGATGGGTTTTAAGGCACTTCTTTAACCCCTTAAGGACCAAACTTCTGGAATAAAAGGGAATCATGACATGTCACACATGTCATGTGTCCATAAGGGGTTAAAGATTGAAGACTAGGGGAGAGTCTGATCAATGTAGGCAGGCTTTTCCATAGGAGGGGAGCCATCTGCGAGAAGTCCTGCAAGCGTGAGTTGGTCGTACGGGTGCGAGCAGCGGACAGGAGAAGGTCACAGGCAGAGCGGAGAGACCGAGAAGGGGCATACCTATGGATCTGTGAAGAGATATAAGAGGGGCTAGAATTGTTCAGTGCTTTATAGGTATGGGTTAGCACCTTGAATTGACTCCTACAGGATACAGGAAGCCAATGTAAGGACTGACAGAGGGATGAGGTATGAGAGGACCGACTAGAGAGGAAAATCAGTCTGGCGGCAGCATTTATTATGGACTGTAGCGGGGCAATACGGATTTTGGGGAGGCCTATTAGGAGAGAGTTACAATAATCCATGCGGGAAATTACTAGAGCATGGACAAGCTCCATAGTAGCATCTTGCGTAAGAAAGGGGCGGATGCGGGCTATGTTTTTAAGATGGAATCTACCGGATTTGGTAACATGCTCGATGTGAGGCTCAAAGGTGAGGCCAGAATCAAGTATATAACTACATTACTATATAACTATAATACTATGTAACTACATGACTATATAACTGCATTAGTATGTAATGTAACTAACTATCCCCTTAGTGACCAGACTGTTTTTAAATTTCAAGGGCTGTTTTTACATTTCTGCGGTGTTTGAGTTTAGCTGTTTCCTCTTATTTATTGTAACCACAAATATTATATACAGTTTTTCTAGACAATAAATGGTCTTTCTAAATATACCATTACTTTCATCATATCTTATAATTTACTTTAAAAAAAACTATAAAATATGATGAAACTATTTTAAAAAACATACTTTTTCTAACTTTGACCCCCAAAATCTGTTACTCATCTACAACCGCCAAAAAACACTGTTAAACAGTTTAGAAATGCCCAATGTTAACATGTTTTTAGCTTTGTTTTGCAAGTTATAGGACTATAAGTACAAGTAAGACATTGCTGTTTCAAAATATATATTTTTAAAATGTATCAATAGTGACATTGTAACACTGTTATGTCATAAACCTCTGAATTACACCTCACATGTACCTTTTATTTTTTTAAAGTAGACAGCCCATTCAATATGGGGTATGTCCAGTCTTTTTTGTAGCCACTTAGTCACAAACACTGGCCAAAGTTAGCATTTATATTTGTTTGTGTGTTAAAAATGCAAAAAAACAATTAGGAATGCTAACTTTGGCCAGTGTTTGTGACTAAGTGGCTACTAAAAAAAGGACTGAACATACTCAATTTGCAATACCTTGGGTTGTCTGCTTTTGTAAATGTGTTACTGTTTTGAAACACTAATATTTGTGTTCAGCGAAGTCTCCCGAGTAAAACAGTAACCCCACTGGTACAGATTTTATGGTGTCTTGGAAAGTTACAGGGTTAAATATAGTGCTAACAAGTTAAATTCTCTGGACTTTCAGCCTGGGTTGTCAAGCAGGTCCCTCAATGCAATCAATAAAATTACTTAATTACGTAAAAATATTACATAAATATGCACGCAGAATTTAAATATATGTACATATTTATATATTTTGAGTCTACGTGTATATTTATGTAATTATTATATATTTTATTTTTTTGTATTATTTTTATTTATATATACATAGATATATAATTTCATTCTAAGTGTATTTTGATATAAATATATATTAATATCAAAATACAGCTAGAATAAAATTACATATATATATATATATATATATATATAATTTTAAAAAAAAATTATATAGTTAAATTATATACATGTGTAATTTAATTTTAAGTGTATTTTTATATTAATATATATATTAATATATAAATACACTTAGTATGACATTATATATTAGTGTTTATTTAATAAAAAAATTTATTAACATTTTTTTTTATTATTTTTCAGAAGCAGGGAGACTGCCTGTCAGTTCAGACAGTCCCCCTGCAGGAAGATGCATGGACGGCTACTGCGGACGCTCTTTCAGGCTGTCTGGGCTGTCAGGCAGTCCCCCCAGATTAGGTACAACACCGGTCGCCGGTGGGGGAATGGCAGCGATCGGGTAAGTAATAAGGAATCAGGTACAGCCGCAGTCCTTAAGGAGCTATGTAACTATAATACTATGAAACTGCAGTACTATGTAACTACATTACAATGTAACTATGTTAATGTGTAATTATATTACTATGTAACTACATAACTATATTACTATATAACTATATAACTGTAACTTTATAACTATATTACTGTATAACTAACTATATTACTATATAACTATATTACTATATAACTATATAACTGTAACTTTATAACTATATTACTATATAACTATATAACTGTTACTTTATAACTATATTACTGTATAACTAACTATATTACGATACAACTGTAACTATATTACTACTATGTAACTACAGTGTATTACTATGTAATTACATTATTATTTATTATTTACTCGAATTTAATACACACCTTTTTTGGAAAATAAAGTTTCCAAAATTTGATTGTGCAATAGATTCAATGGTGCATTACATTCGGGGCAAAATTAGAAATTTTATGGCGAACTGCATTCCGGCAAATTAAAACTGGTGAATTCAAACTCACAAATTCAAACAGACCAATTCACACAGACAAATTTCATTCCTGAAAGAGGGATTAAAAAAAATAGACTTAACACGTAATACTAAAATTGAAATAGCATCAATGTTACTATATTATATGGCAATACACATTTTAATTATAGCACAATGTTGTATAGTAGTATTACATTACATTCGCCAGCAGCTTCCAGGTTTCAAAAATTGAGGTGGGCATTAGATTCAATAGTGCTGCATTAGATTCGAGTAAATGCGGTATATTACATTACTATGCAATTATATTACTATGTAATTATATCACTATGTAACTATAATACTATGTAACTATAATACTATGTAACTATAATACTATGTAATTATATTACTATATCACTATGTCACTATAACACTGTCACTATATCACTAAGCAACTATATCACTATGTTACTATAATACTATGTCACTATAATACTATGTAACTATATTACTATGTCACTATGTCACTATAATACTATGTCACTATATCACTATGTCACTATAATACTATGTCACTATATCACTGTGTCACTATGTCATTATATTACTATGTCACTATATTACTATGTCACTATGTCACTATAATACTATGTCACTATATCACTATGTCACTATATTACTATGTCACTATGTCACTATAATACTATGTCACTATATCACTGTGTCACTATGTCATTATATTACTATGTCACTATATTACTATGTCACTATGTCACTATAATACTATGTCACTATATCACTATGTCACTATATTACTATGTCACTATGTCACTATAATACTATGTCACTATATCACTGTGTCACTATGTCATTATATTACTATGTCACTATATTACTATGTCACTATGTCACTATAATACTATGTCACTATATCACTATGTCACTATATTACTATGTCACTATGTCACTATAATACTATGTCACTATATCACTGTGTCACTATGTCATTATATTACTATGTCACTATATTACTATGTCACTATGTCACTATAATACTATGTCACTATATCACTATGTCACTATATTACTATGTCACTATGTCACTATAATACTATGTCACTATATCACTATGTCACTATATTACTATGTCACTATAATACTATGTAACTATATTACTATGTAACTATATCACTATGTCACTATAATACTATGTCACTATATCACTATGTTACTATATTACTATGTCACTATGTCACTATATCACTATGTCACTATATTACTATGTCACTATAATACTGTCACTATATCACTATGCAACTATATCACTATGTAACTATAATACTATGTAACTATACTATGTAACTATATCACTATGTAACTATATCACTATGTAACTATAAAACTATGTAACTATAATACTATGTAACTATAATACTATGTAACTATATCACTATGTCACTATATCACCATGCAACTATATCACTATGTAACTATAATACTATGTAACTATAATACTATGTAACTATATCACTATGTCACTATATCACTATGTCACTATATTACTATGTCACTATATAACTATGTCACTATGTCACTATATTACTATGTCACTATATCACTATGTCACGATATCACTATGTCACTATGTCACTATAATACTATGTCACTATAATACTATGTCACTATATCACTATGTCATTATATTACTATGTCACTATATCACTATGTCACTATATTACTATGTCACTATAATACTATGTAACTATATCACTATGTAACTATATCACTATGCAACTATATCACTATGTAACTATAATACTATGTAACTATAATACTATGTAACTATATCACTATGTCACTATATCACTATGTCACTATATTTCTATGTAACTATATAACTATGTCACTATGTCACTATGTCACTATGTCACTATATTACTATGTCACTATATCACTATGTCACTATATTACTATGTCACTATAATACTATGTCACTATATCACTATGTCATTATATTACTATGTCACTATATCACTATGTCACTATATTACTATGTCACTATATTACTATGGCACTATATCACTATGTCACTATGTCACTATGTCACTATAACACTATGTCACTATAATACTTTGTCACTATGTCATTATATTACTATGTCACTATATCACTATGTCACTATATTACTATGTCACTATATCACTATGTCATTATATTACTATGTCACTATAATACTATGTCACTATATTACTATGTCACTATGTCACTATATCACTATGTCACTATGTCACTATGTCACTATAATACTATGTCACTATGTCACTATAATACTATGTCACTATATCACTTTGTCACTATATTAATATGTCACTATATCACTATGTCATTATATTACTATGTCACTATATTACTATGTCACTATGTCATTATATTCGTATGTCACTATGTCACTATGTCACTATATTACTATGTCACTATGTCACTATAATACTCTATATTATTTTTTTACTATATAAGTAATTATCCTGAATCTTTTTGCAGTTTATCTAGTAATATTATTAACGGCACAGACATTATTTCTCAGGAATACTTGGTAACGTTCTGGTTCTCATGAGATGATAAAATAAGATGGCTCGGAATTTCTGGAATCATTGGGACATAATGCTATGTATATAGCAGACATTATTCATTCTGACATGGAGGGAATAATCCTGTTTGCCATAAATCCCAGGACTGGCTGCTTTTGCAATGATTCAGTTTAGGGATTGGCTGGAATTTTATTTGCTCAATTCTTATCCTCTCTTTGCTTATGGTACCAGCACTTCATGTGTTCCCTCCAAAAAAAGGTATTGTTCACTAAATGATTAATAAAGTAACTATGAAATGACTGCGTGTGTGCCATTCCCCAAGGAAGTAATGAGATAGCATTGTGTATGGCAGGGGTTTCTGGGAAATGCACAACTTGGAGTATGTTACCGGACCTGCTTCTAATACCAAAGAAATAATATCCCGCATCGTGTTCATTCAGATGAATCTTTTTGTGGAGTGCCCCTTTTAGTGTTTTTAAGTTTATTGAATGAGGAAAGACTTGGAGATTGCTGATCAGTTTCCATTGAGCTGAGCTGAACTTTCGAAATGCACAAAATGTATCATCGAAAATGTTACACGAACTCTATTCACAGATGCAAAAGGGAGTTTAAAGATTTATAGATATAATGTGATCTTAGGAGCCCAGGAGAATTGAACAACATGTAGAATATGGAACGTTTCCTATTTTTTTACAAAGCGTTTTAGAAAGCAGAGTGTATTGGGGATTAAATGTTAGGCTGAACACGTCTTTCTCTATGTCATTTCTGGAAAGTCTCTGTAGATCTCTTGATCCATCCCTGTGTTTTATGGCCGCTAATTTGATTTATGATTCCATTGTTGCACAGCACTGGGCATTCTGTGGGTGATATAAAAAGATTGCACCTTGTAATAACTGTCTACGCTTCTTTATTAGTTTTTATATAAGGGCTTAATATGAACCCCAAGGTTGTCATAGGACAGGGCAAGATAAAAACTGGGTGCTGGCATGTCTGGTGATGAAGTACAGGTCGGTGAAGTTACAGTGAATTTACCTTATCATTGTTTTAGATAAATCTGCAGAATGCGCAATAATTTATTAAATATTTTTAGCTACAATGTATAACTCTCCTACTATGTTTCATTGGTCATGCCAACAATTCTTCAGATATAGCCACTCCTCCGAGGACCAGTAAAGAAGTTTCATTCAAACCGTTCAAATTCACGTTGATCCAATAATATTTAACAATTGTTATCACATACTTCTCTCAGATCTGGCTAAATGTTGGAAATTCGAAAATACAGATTTCTCAAACAGAAATAGACTTAGAGAATCCTATAGATGTATTTCAGCAGATTTCCTACCCTTTAAAGAACATGATGGGGAGATTTAACCAAGTGACATACAGTCTATTGTTTCTATGGTGATTGACCCTTATTTAGAGATGCAATCACCATAGAAACAAAGAATAGCATGAGAATATTATTATTATTTTATTATTTATATAGTGCCAGCAAATTCTGTAGCGTTGTAGAATAGCACAAGTCTTCCTCATTCCTCTCTGTGGATGAGAGTCTGCTGACGTTTTACACTGTATTAATGCTCCTTTTCAATATATTATCCAAATAACTGAGCCTGTTCGAGCTGCAGACCTTCTCAGAAATGAAAATGTAGCATAATGGATGCCCTAAATACACTTTCATTCCTGGCTGTTCGGCTGTCCGTACACCCCCGTTCATTTACCGAACCAACTCTGTGTGGTCCCCTTGTTAGTACCTCCTAATTACCAACCACCCCTGGCTGTTAACCACAAATCACCAATTAGTTCAAATGCTTTCCCTGTGTGGCCGCCATTCAAATAACCAAATCCAAGTGCTCCAAGAATTGGTGCCCATTTTGACTCCCGAAGGTAGTAGTACATGGTCGTCAACGGCATGGAACTGTAACTCGGATACGTGACCCCCGCGAACACCCAGTAAATTGTACCGCTGCCTGTCCAACTTCCCGAACAGTTAGGAGAATGGCGTTTGGGAGGCATGAACCACTGAACAGGGGGAGCATTTGCTCCCTAACAGCCAGGGGGAGCATTCGTCGGTGTTTGTGTGAGAACCCCAGAAAGATGACCAGTTGTTGCCTTGTTTTTTGTGGAACTATTTGGGGACATCACCTCGTGGCCAAGCGGTCAAAACTTAATTCGAATGGCGTTTCTAAAACACCAAAGGGATCTGAGCGCTCTTTTGAGAGACTGGGCGCTCAGACCCCAGCTATTCAGTGATATAACTTTATAATGTATTTTTATGGTGATTTATGATATCTCATATGTTTTCACTTTAAATGAGAGATAATTGGGTTATTGTTTTCTCTCTCAGTTACCTCTCAGAAACAGAGGCTATTAGGAGGAAAACCTTTGTATTTTTGGTGTGGAAACCCCATGCTAGGGGTCAGTGCATAAAAGACGTGTGTGGCCAAAATAAAATCAGTTGACTCCCAGAACTATGTGTCGTCTAGTTGCTGGTGGGAAAGGGTCTTGGATTATTACAGTGCTCCTTTCAGCTTCGAGGATGGAATAGTGGCGATACCTAGTCCTCGTATTGGAGCTCCGCTGCAGAAAAGTTCACTTATGAGGAAAGCGTGCTCAGTCTCTCAACCTCCCAGTTCCAAGAAATTATTATTATTTATATAGCGCCAACATAATCCGCAGCGCTGTACAATAATATATTGAGGATATGAAACAAAGTATTGACAAACAAAGCATTGTTCACAGAGACATTCTCAACGAGCTGACAATCTACGGGACAGAATGATAACATATAGCTAGAGATTATGTACTGAAAACTGGCACAATCTAGATGCATCAATGCAATAAAATGAATATTATAAAAAATGAATACAACAGGACATAGTCTAACACGTTCTTTAAAGGACCACTCTAGGCACCCAGACCACTTCAGCTCAATGAAGTGGTCTGGGTGCCAGGTCCAGCTAGGGTTAACCCATTCTTTTATAAACATAGCAGTTTCAGAGAAACTGCTATGTTTATGAATGGGTTAAGCCTTCCCCCAAAGCCTCTAGCGGCTGTCTCATTGACAGCCGCTAGAGGCGCTTGCGTGCTTCTCACTGTGAAAATGACAGTGAGAACGCGCAAGCATCCATAGGAAAGCATTGATAATGCTTTCCTATGCGACCGGCTGAATGCGCGTGCAGCTCCTGCAGCGCGTGCGCATTCAGCCGACGGGGAGGAACGGAGGAGGAGAGCTGCCCGCCCAGCGCTGGAAAAAGGTAAGTTTTACCCCTTTTCCCCTTTCCAGAGCCGGGCGGGAGGGGGTCCCTGAGGGTGGGGACACCCTCAGGGCACTATAGTGCCAGGAAAATGAGTATGTATTCCTGGCACTATAGTGGTCCTTTAAGTACAAACTGAGAAATACTTTAACAGCAGATGTTTTGCCTCCAAAGGTCGTAGTGGTTTGATGTATTAAATGACTAAGAGCTGTGCTTTGCCATTCTCAGCAGCAGCACTGAAAGCGTTAAGTCAGAGCCAGCTGAGGAAGATGAGGATGCTGGGGACACTGAGGATGCTGAGAATGCTGTGGCTGCATAGTGAATTTAAATTTTAAGGCCAAAAAGTAGCTGAAGTGACAGCATAACTGGCTTAGTGAATATTTCCAGTTCGGCTAGTTTTACCTTAAATTCTCTTCGTATTTTAAGTTTACTAAATTGTTTAACGCCTTTTAACTCCAGCTACTGCCTATAAATTTCGCTCTATAAATGAAAACTTAATTCAATTTTTTAAATGGTGTTCCTTCTCGCCATATTGCCCCCACAAAAATGAATTTTAAACAAATTTACAGTAAAAAAAACTATCAGGTTATTCACTCAAGTGAGAATTCAAAGTGAATTTCAAATTTAAGGCCAGAATAGTCAAAACCGGAAAAATTATCCAAGTCAGTTATTTTTTCAGTTCGGCTATTTTGGTCTTAAATGTGAAATCCACCTTAAATTCCCACTTTAGTGAATAACCCTGTAAAGGATTACTGGAAAATGAGGTGAAATAATCCCACTCCGGGAGTCTCACACACAACGTGTACAACTTGCATCTGCTTTTCCTGCACCAGCAGTTCGCCCACGCCCTAGGTGGCTCCGCCCCTTATGGCTGCTTTATCTTAGCGCACCATTTACGGACGCCCAGTGCACCTTTCATTATCACTCCTCTATTGTCTGGTTAAAAATATATAAACAAATCTGGAGAGAAGCACACCGACCCACCGAGCAGAGGAGAAAATCTAGGAATATTAAAGATTTCACCAGACATCTGGTGAAATGATCAATAAAACTGCTAAAGTTTCATATTTTGTGTTTTTTGTGTTTTGAAAACGGGACTTGTTAAAGCGTATCTTAGAGAAGCCATAAGGTATCTTTCGCAATACATTGTTTTAAATAAATGACATGATTGTAAGGAGAAAGCGCCTAGACAGCTCCTACAACACAGACAGACGTAATACAACAGTAAATGAGGTAGACGAACCCCGATTTTGTGATCCAGGCATCGAAATATCTAGGTAACTGTTTGGATTCGTTTGTTTTTTGTTTTTTGAGACACAGACATTGAGTTGATTATTTTAGCCCTTTCCTTAACTCTTGTTGAAATTTAACTAAAAAAATAAAAAAAATAAAAAACTGAAAGAAAAAAAACAACAACATTTTGTTAATTGTAAAAACCAAATGGGAAAAGGCATTAGCAAATGAAAAAGAATCTAATGGCTATCATACTGGCTATAAAACAAACTTAATGGCGCGTAGGATGGAATTATGCCCACTAAATACCAGTTCCTAAACTCTAATAGAAAAAAATGGCCTGTAATGTTGCAGAGTTTTTTTCTTTTAAGTGTTTTTTCTCTAATGCAAATTGCTTGAATGGTCAGAAAAATGATCAGTTGAGGCCAAACGCTCCTCTTTGTCCGAGGTGGAGGTGGGATGGGCGGAAATAGCGACATTTCTGGCTGCAGTGTTTCTAGGTATTACAGTGTCGTTTCATGTTTTCTGCTGAATTCTTGTAAACATTAAAATTTGAAATTCATCAAGAATTTAAAATGCCATTCAGGAGGATCACTACCATCTCAAAAGGTCAACACTGCCGAAATGGCTGTGGTTAATAGTCCGAGAAAAACGAAGAGATGTCACAACAGCTTTCTGAATACAATGACAACATTAAACATAAAATGAAAAGTGATCAGAATCCAATCAGCATTTATTTATCGACTGTGAGAGAAAGAACGAGAAACCAAATGATCATTTATTTCATTTTTGGCCATAAACCAATAAATGAGGCAGACATGGAGGCTGCACTTTCTGGGCTAGATGGCCTCACTACCAAGCTCGCTTTGTTTTAAGAAGAATTAGCAAGGACATAAATGTAGGATAAAACATCAATTTGTGCTCAAGGATAAATAAAACATTTAATTGTTTCCAGTTTCCACATTCAGTAAGCACGGTTCCATCAAGCTGTGTAATATAGGCTTTTGAAGCTGTTATAGTTCAGCGAGATCTGAGCCCTTCCTCCCTCTCCCACTCTCTGACTGCTACAGTACAGCCTTGAAGTTTGAGCTACAAACATTGTTGGATCGTGCGTGAGAAGGGAGGGGACATTGGGCAGAAGCGACAAGGAAACGGCAAAGTATCAGCAAAATGTACAAAGTGGATAAATAATCATGCTCTAACTATTTTGACGTAAATTGCGCAATTTACGGTTAAGGGAATAAACTTGCACTTTTTCAAGTTGACAGGCACTCCATGGAAAGTTCTGCCCTGCAGTAGATAGACTCTCATGTCCCATGGCACAGTCGTTAATTGATTTCGCTAATTTTACAGGACATTATTTTTATTCAGTGCCTATTTGCGTGCATAGTGACAGTGATGTGTTCAGTGAAATATGATGTCTGTGGTTAAACAAAGTCAAATGGGAAATGTTCTTCTTTTTACTGCAAAACTGTGTTGCAGGAACCCCAGGATGACTATAATTATTATATTAATAATTAGATTTATGCTATTTGCCACCAAAGATGACGATTATCTCATATACAAACATCGTTTACAAAGCATTAAATCACATCCCATGTCAATATCTTTAGATACCATAAACGAGGCAGTGTTTGCCCCTGTATTCCCCCCGAAGCCATCTGTTCAGCAGCCGCGTACATTGAACATCAATCAATACAGCAACCTCAGATACTGCAATACTAAAATCATTATGGTCTGAAGATTCCAGCGTCCATGCACGTACAAAACGCAGAAATCTCATGCACGCACAAAGAGGATGATGGAATTTAAATAAGGAAATATAACTGACAATACTGGTTAACCCTGTAAAATTCACCATGGTTCTGAATTAACCACTGTTAATCTGCAAAGGATGCACTCATGTGGTTAACATCTTTTTAAGTTCTTTATCTCCCAGAATGCACCCTGTGAACATCATTAAGTAAAATAGCGAGAATGGAGAGATAAACCAAACTTCAAAAATTATTATTATCAGAATGGATGAGTTAGTGGCGACGACAAGGGATAAGGATGGTTAAAGTCTGAACAACCCTAAATTTGAATATTTGTAAAAATATTTTTAAATAAATGATGACGGCTTGGAGCATATTCCAGAGATAAGATACCGATTGTATTACTTCACTTTTATTTCATTCGTCTCCGTAAAGTGTTTTAATTTTAGGAGCAAAGTACTTTATATGTAATAGCCAACAAGACGAAGAAAGCTAACTGACCAATTTATATGCTGAAATCTATTAACGGTAATAACGAAAACAAGCAGCTCTTAACAGAATTAATTAGAAATGGCTACAAAAAAGCTAGAGGGGTGAATGAAACACAAACTATCTTCCATATTGCTCAGTGAAAGCTCCACTCGGATCCGTCACGTGTGGTTTGGGAGCAAAAAAACTACATTATCATAAAATGTCATTATTTAATAATTAACTCTTGGCGAATCCTTATGAATATAAATATTTCCTACATACTTAGTCTGCAGGGTGAGTATTGGTAAGGAAGAGTACCCCAGTAGCATAGCATGCGTAGTATAAGACGATGAATCCCTCATAAAAATGGCCATCTAAAGTGAATTAGCTAAGGGATATATATATATTCATGGTTCCATGTCAATGCATCAGTTATGTTTGGGTTCTGTGTTGGAACATTCTGTAATTTATCTACGGAGCTTGGGTTAATGTGACAGCTGGTTTGATCTGCGAGTATGGTTGCATGGGTTAACGCATGCTACTGGCGCCAGTTGGGGTGGAGGCTTCTCTTCATCCCAACTCACAGAGAGATATCCCAAGCAAAATAAGGCAAAAACCAGCAAATTGATTGGATAAAGCTGCCTTGTTTTTACCCAGAAGCCCTCACATGAGACCATATTGTAACGTAACCACCATGTTGTCCTCTCACCCAGGCACAGCAGAGTACAGAAAAGGAAATACAAGAGTACTAAAAACAGGCTAAGTAAATCTCTCCCTCCATATCTCCTACCGGTTTCCACTATTCCATGAATATATTTCCTGGGAGGGTCTGACACTCCAAAAGGATAGGGACCTAAATCGTATTCCAAGAGAGAATAACCAGAGGACCACAGTCTGTAACTGAGCGCCCAGGATCTTTTCTCTCTGTTCTTGATAACAATGAGAGAATTCTAGTAACATTGTCCATTATTGCCATTTTTATTCCTTTATCTTCTGCTAAGTGATCTGTAAGTACTTGTTGTAAAAGCATCATTCAAGGCAGGGGGTGTCATTGCCACCATTAGAGACACAGCAGGGTTTTGTAAGGAGACGCTAAATAGCCAAGATTGAACTTTTATTTTGTGACCTTTTGAAGCAAACACTGTATTTTCACCTACCTTTCCCAGATCAGTCTTTTAATAGTAACTTCACAACAATTTGAAGAAAAGTTTCTGAAAAGATAAATTAAATCTAAGAATGGACACAAACCATAATGTGTGTCTGTAAAGAATATTTATTTATGCTAGCTAATGTGAAGGAACACAGAAATTTGCTTGAATACTGTATACCTTTCAATGTGAAAAAATAAAAGTTCAAAATGTGAAACTAATTTTGCAAAAATATTGAAACAATCATTTTAAACTTTCTTTATTATAGAGTCTGTTTAATTTGGAATTGTATATCTCCTGCTCAGTTAATTGCCTGCTACAGCCAGTGGCAGTGTGGGATTAACGTGCACGGCTGTTTTAGTGCTGCAATGATTTACATTGCAGGACTAAGTGCAATAGGGACACTGCACCCAGACCCAGGGCCACCATCAGGGGGTGACAACCATGATGGTTTTCACGGGCCTGGCAGCTGATAGGGTCCATCGTGTGGCCCAAGCGTTTAGGGCTGTGTAATAGTGCGACCGGGCACCTTTAAAAATGCCACCCGAACGGCAAGAAGTGCTGGGAGGAAGTGACGACCGGCCACTTTCTCCTAGCTAACTCCACATGGGAGGGAGGAGACAGAGTGGATGCATCGAGGAGGGGAGAGGCAGTCGACTCCCATCAACCCAAGCCACCCTCCTGCACTGAAAAGGTAAGAAACAGGAGGGTGGCTGAAATATGAGATTTTTGTGTGTGTGTCAGTGTGCATGTCTTTATGTCAGTATATATGTCAGCATGTATGTATGTATGTCAGTGTGTATGTATGTATGTCAGTATGTATGTGTGTGTGTATGTATGTCAGTATGTGTGTGTGAATGTATGTATGTGTCTGTATGCATGCCAGTATGTATGTATGTCTGTATGTATGTCAGTATGCATGTGTGTGTGTATGTCAGTATGTATGTGTGTATATGTGTGTATGTATGTATGTGTGTGTGTGTGTGTATGTGTCTGTATGCATGTCAGTATGTATGTATGTATGTCTGTATGTATGTCAGTATGTATGTCAGTATATATGTGTGTGTGTGTATGTATGTGTCTGTATGCATGTCAGTATGTATGTATGTATGTCTGTATGTATGTCAGTATGTATGTCAGTATGTATGTGTGTGTGTGTATGTGTGTATGTATGTGTGTGTATGTATTTCAGTATGTATGCATGTGTGTGCCCGTGTGTATGTTAGTATGTGTCTGTATATGAGTGTATGTCTGTTTCAGTATGGGTGTGTCAGTATGTATGCCTGTATGTATGTATGCCTGTTTCAGCATGTGTTTCTGTTGGCATGTATGTGTGTGTTTTTGTTTGTTTGAATCTGTGTCCTTTTGTATCAGTGCGTGTGTTTGTGTGTGTGTCCTATGTCAATGTTTGAGGATCTGTGTATGTGTAGACGGCGGGCAACCGGTGGCCCAGACCTTGAGCTGTGTTAGGTGCCCCAAAATTTCTGATGGCAGCCCTGTCCAGACCACTTTAATGAGCTTAAGAGGTCTTGGTGCAGCGTCCATTTAATAAACTTTTCAACTGATTTAATATTTTTGCATAAACTTTTAATAGTTTGTAAAACATTTTAATATTTTATAATTTTATATATTGTGATGTATGTTTATGGATTATATGTTTTTTATTTTAACATTAAAAAAACGTAAAATTTTTTTTTAAAGCTTACTCAAAAATATGAAATCGAGGCTATTATGCCAAGATAGCCAATATCTGGATATTCCTGATTTAGTCAATTTGTCACAGTCCCCAACTTTATTTGTGAAAGAAAGAAATATAATCATTTAAGCGCTCTGTATAAATGATATGTAAAGGACCTGCTAGGAGTGTGGATTAATTGCCACTAATATATAAACATTGTGGGCTGCATTCTCCAACAAGTCCATGGGAAAATGTATATTCAGTAAACAGAATACCCTATCATTGTGTGTGGGCATAATGCCAATTACTGTAATATAGTTGTTAAGACACTCACAGCTCAAATGGATGAAACCGCCATTTAGCCAATCTTCCCCTTCTCACAGAGACACAGGCTCTATATAGTAGACCGCCAAACTCCCGAACGGAGTACAAGGGAATGCGGTAAATCCACGAATAACAAATCAGCTGAACTCCTTCCACGGCTAAAACAGGCGAAATAAATACTTCAAAGTAGCAATCCCCCCAAACACGAGACCAAGCTCCGTCTTTAGGGTAAAATAGGATCTGATTTAATGAGGGCTACCTGCCCGGTATTTATGCAGGTCTCCCACCTGGTGGACACTCCCTTAGGGGACCAGATGGAAGACTGGGACACATTTAGTACAGTATCCAATCACAGTGGCTTAGGTTTAAGCACTCGCCTTTATACAAGTAAATCCCTCCTCTCTATCCTGGAGATAATTGGGACGAAATCCAATTATCTCCAAGGATAGAGGCAAACCGCCATTTTACATGGAACATTAAAAATGCATAAAAATACAGAACTATAAAAATACCGAATACATTGGATTTGTGTAACATATCCCCAGATAGCCTGGATCTGAGCGCACATAACTACCGAATAGCGCTCAGACCCAATGCACACAGTTCAATCACCATGGAGTCTTTCACACTGTCCTTTCAGTATACGAATGACTCCATGGGATGGCTATCTGGGTTAAGTCCATTCGTATCACCCAAACTCCCGAACGGACCGGTGTTCGTATGCCTCGACGAAAAGGAAGGGCGATCGGCAGTTTCAGCGGTGTTCGGTAGGAAAAAGTGTCCGTTTATAGTTCCATAAGTTCCTCGCGGAACACCGCTGTTCATTCGCGTGTTTTAAAATGGCCACTGCCTCGTGGTCGGCATACGAAAGACGACCACCCTGCATACGGTTAGAATGAAGAGGTGTCTGCGGTTAACCACAAAGTTCTAATTGGTGCCAAGAGGTTAACCAGCAGCACACGTCTCTTCTGGGTGGCCGTCCGTTCGGTAGTTTGTTCGTTATAATCCTGCCATAAACGAACAGGGGCATACGGACAGGCATTTCCACGAATGGAGATAAAACAGACAAACCAGCAATAATAGTTATACAGATGGGTCTGTCACAATAGTTACCTGTCAGAACTGAGGGACTTATAGGCTACAATTACTGCTTGCACATTTGCCGGTGTTTTGTTGAGAGCCCCCCTACCCTCCCTGCCTCTCCTGGGCTGCTAGACTACAGACCGGTACTTTTGAGATCTACGGGCTCCCGTATAGTGTAGGAGGGGGAAAGTTTCAGCCTTTTAGCACAATGCTAGGCAGCTAACCAGAACCCCAAGGGAAAAATCATTTTCCAACTAAGTGACAATTTGTTCTGGTGTAGACGGGGGAACGTGTTTTAAATTTGTTTTCAATGCAAAAAAAAATCAAGCCTTTATTTGATGTTATGCTATTTTTCTTATACGTTTGAGGCTTAGTGTCACTATTAATACTTAAGCTGTCAGACTAGGTAACGAGATCCCTTACCTTCTGTCATATTCACGCTGATAAAGGCTTTTTCTTGTTCTCTCACTAAATAACCAGATTTAATAATGCGAATGGCAAACCAGTGGCCTTCTTGCATGTGATTATCTCATGTCTGCTTGTTTTTCTCTGCTAACTATTCTAACTTTAGTTTATATTCAAGTACAGCAAGTTTATATTTTTATTTCTTAACTTAAAAATTGTGCCGACCTCTCTAATGCGATGCTTGTATGTCGTTTCATATGACGTGATTGAGCCTGTGTAAGCTGTTGTGGCATTGCAGGCTACTATGTATTATTCGGCACAGCAAAAATAAAAACTACAAAATAAGAAATCAAGCCTGTGTATAAATGAGTCTGTGATGGAAAGCGTTAAATGGCGCCAACAAACATTTATTATAATATCTGATTCTTACAAAGACTCGCAGCTAGACACGACAGAGAACAAAGTATTGTGTCCATCCACGAAAACCAGCCTGTAAATAATGCAGGCGCAGTCTGCCATCTGAATCTGTTAGTTCTCAGTTGCACAGAAAGCGAGAGGAATGTGCCCAGGTCACTTAAAGCACTTTCACGCATTGCACTAAACTAGGAGAGTATCTGCACTTCGCCTTTAGACAGACGGTGGGATATTATTACTAAAGGAAACCACACGTTTCAGCTTTTATTAAAGGGTGACTGCAGCTCCACGGGATTTTTAATATTATATTTACTTATCCCGATATGTAATAAATATCTACTTGTGCCGTGTGGAAAATAAAACTAATTATAGAAATCCAGCACCTCTTTATCCTGTAACGGGGCGCCTCCATCTTGGCTCTCTGTCGGGCATTGTTATAAGTTCCGCCCCTTTGCATAAGTTATTTAATATAAATTTAAAAGAAAACAACAAAATATAAAACATAAATGTCAGAGGGGATTTTTATGTTTTATGACAAACATTCCAGAAAAGTGACAGTTTCACTTTAAAAAATACAATTAACTCCAAAGTAATTTAATCTCAAATAACCCCAAACAAGGGTCAGAAGATTCTTACAGGAAACACACCAGCAGGGTGGTTAAAACGTAGAGGTTCTAGGTGCACCTAACATGCATTAGACGGCTGTAAGAATTCGAAAGCAATCAAGGGGAACTGCAGAGGGACTCTAGGACCTATTCAAAGCTGCATTCTGATTGTCTGATTGGATGTAACCAACCGTAGAATTCCTCTACCTCTAAATATAAAAACAACCTAACGTGCACACTTCATCTTCCTGTAACTTGCATAATAAGTTCAATAACTTTTACACGTACGTTTGAGCTTCAAAAAATGAGCTTTTTTACCTAAACATGATTTATAAACGGCAGTCTCTTTGACTTGGCCTCCAAGTAACCTTTCTTCCAGAGTTTGGAAGATTTCCAAAAACCATTGTGTGACATTAGTGAAGTATTTGAATATGTTAATAAGTGTCATGTCTGTGTTACGAGGTAATTATGTGATGGAATATGGGAATAATTGACTTGTGATATGGAGTGATGCTTGGTATCTATACAGATCAATAAATCATTGATGAGGTTCGAACAGTACTTTTGTACTACAAATTTTCAGTCACATGGGAACTGAATCCCTTCGAGGCCCACGAGGAAATTTGCAGAAGTTTAGCCTGTCTCATTTATAAAACTTTCATTTGTAACATTATCCCCATTACGGATTGGCGGGTGTCGTGTTTTGTCCGTGCAGTTCACCAAGAGGGTCGAGGCTACGAGACGAACAGCTGATGAAAGCAGCTGCCTCCCTGGGGTGGGAGAATTTGATAATTGTGACAGTTTTCTTGGCCCAGTCATTTGACCCATTGTGTTTCAGCAGCTGACTGGCAGTTCTGAGATGTACCCTGGTCCCAAGGTCGCTCTCTCGAAAGGAACATTTAGCAGTACGTGGAAAACCTTAGACCTTCCAACCCTCAGGATAGATGTAATACAGCTACAATGTGTGTGATTATTTATGTATGATGCAACTCACTGGGACTTGAGTTTCAAGCTCTGAGGACCTTATACTGAGAAAATAAACATCACTGCTGTAACCGATGCCTTGGTAAACACCATTAAATCCAGGAAAATGTTTCCAAATATCAGAATTACTTGATTTGCCATCACAGGCTGAAATCCAAGGATTTGCTATGTCACTGTGACAGCTTGATACTTGCATCTCATTAATAAAATATCTATATGTTGTTAATAAGATATTTATTTCCCGTTAATAAGATATCTATGTCTCGTTAATAAGATATTTACATCGTGTTAATAAGATTCTTACATCTCATTTATAAAATATCTATATTTTGTTTGTAAGGTATCTATATCCCATTAATATGATATCTAAATCTCGCTAATAAGATATCTATCGCCTGTTAATAAGATATCTATATCTTGTTAATAAGTTATCTTTATACCGATAATAAGATACCTATAGCCAGTTAATAAGGTACCTATATCCCGTTAATAAGACTCCTATATTTAGTTAATAAGATATCTATACCCCGTTAATAAAATTCCTATATTTTGTTAATAAGATATCTATATCTGGTTAATAAGATATATATATCCGTTAATAAGATATCTATATCTCGTTAATAAGATATCTCTATCCCGTTAATAATATATCTATATCTAGTTAATAAGATACATATTTCCCTTTAATAAGATATCTATATCCCCTTAAAGGGACACTTTAGTCTCCAAAACAACTTTAGCTTAATGAAGCAGTTTTGGTGTATAGAACATGCCCCTGCAGCCTCACTGCTCAATTCTCTGCCATTTAGGAGTTAAATCACTTTGTTTATGAACCCTAGTCACACCTCCCTGCATGTGACTTGCACAGCCTTCCTAAACACTTCCTGTAAAGAGTCATCTACAGTTTATCCTTCCATTATTGCAAGTTCTGTTTAATTTAGATTTTCTCATCCCCTGCTATGTAAATAGCGTGCTAGACCCTGCAAGAGCCTCTTGTATGTGATTAAAGTTCAATTTACAGAGAAAGAGATAAAATTGTTTAAAGTAAATTACATCTGATTGAAACTGAAGCCAGTTTTTTTTTTTCCATGCAGGTTGTGTCAATCAGAGTCAGGGGAGGTGTGACAAGGGCTGCATAAACCGAAAAAAAGTGATATAACTCCGAAATGGCACCGAATTGAGCAGTGAATCATGAGAGGCATGTTCTATACAATAAAACTGCTTCATTAAGCTAAAGTTGTTTAGGTGACTATAGTGTTCTTTTAATATGATACTTACATCCCGTAATAAGATACCTATATCCCGTTAATAAGATATCTATATTCTGTTAGTAAGATATCTATATTCAGTTAATAAGATAGCTACATCTCGTTAATGATTTATTTATATTCCGTTAATAAAATACCTATATCCTGTTAATAAGATATCTATATCTCATTAATGAGATATCTACAACTCGTTAACCCCTTAAGGACACATGACATGTATGACATGTCATGATTCCCTATTATTCCAGATGTTTGGTCCTTAAGGGGTTAAGAAGATACCTATTTCTTTTTAATAATATATCTATATATCATTATTGATATATCTATATCCATTAATTAGATTTTTACATCTCGTTATTAAGATACCTATATCCTGTTAATAATATATCTACATCTCGTTAATAAATCATTGGTGCTACATTTGATCACGTAGTTTAATTGCTCATTTATGTGTATATTTAGATGTATGAAAAGATTTTTTTATTTTTTTTGTCAATCACTTTTAATTAATATTTCAGAATAGAAATACAAAGAGTGTATGACAGATAGGTAAATGAAAGTCATCTCATTATAAACGGTACAACATATGGTTATAGGACAATATCTTCTGGAATTGCAATCAGACATGTATCCTACATCAATATAAAACAAAGACAAGCAATATACAGAGTTTTGCATCTGGCGTGACCGGGCGGTCCCCCGGGGCATGTAGCACAGGGGCTTCTCTACCCTCTACCCCCTCTCCATGTCGCTGCGTTTATATGCAAGGATATGGGATTTAAAATGATTTAAAGAAAGCTTCTATCATTTTCTATTGGTCAGAAGAACAAAGAGAATTGAACATTTTTGAAAATTATATTTTGTTGATTTATTTAGTTAATTATGGCATTTATTAACAACTGACTGTTTTTACATTGCGCAGCTTCTAAGTTCTATCAAATGGTTTGAGAGAAATAGATTGTAAGTTCTTGTGGTCAGGGCCCAAATAATTCACCCCAGCATGTTTGTCACGTTGTGTTTGATGTTGTGTAATTTGTCAGTACTCTACAAACTAGTATCTTAGAACCTGAGACAGCTGATGACTGAATTGATTTATTTTGTCAATAAGGACATTTTTCTGCCACTAATGTATGTATATACGCAGAGATCATGCCGAAATTTCTAAACCAGAAAGTTTACCTGGAATGTTTCTCTCTGTGTTGTCTGACTGTCTGAGATCTGTCTGTGTATCCCCTTATGATTCCCGACAATTAGAATGGATATCTAGGAATCTATGGTGGGTAGTCTAGGGATGACAGCTGGGGTCGGAGACCAGAATACGACGTGTTAAATGTGTTAATGATTATCTGAAATCTGAATATGCTGCAGTTTGTGCGTCAAGGGGCAACTGGCTGCATACAGAGTGTCATTGACACAGTAACAACCTTAAATCGGCACAGGAAAACACGTCATTAGAAACACAAACTTCCGGCAGCTTGTAGAGCGTAAAAGCATTAATTAATCTAATACACAGGCTCTGTTGTTGGAAACTTTCTTTCTGCCTGACCGCACAGTAGAAAAGGCTGTCATTTCTGTCTGGCCTACGGCAGGACGCATCATGAGCTAAAAGATGGACAGACGCCAATATCTCGCTGCCCTTCGCACAGCTCAAGGCAAGAAAGGAAGGCCCTTAGCAGGAGACTCAAGGAACAAACAAGTTATTTTCAGCTCTGGGGGATGAAGAAAGACTCCCTGGCCATGGCAGTCTCCGTGACGCAGCAACACGCTAGGACCTCAACTGTCACAGCATACCATCTTATTTATTATAAATAAAGCCCTTAGCCCTCTATACAGCAAAGAAATACATAAAGTCCTCCTTATAGTAAAAACATATCAAGCAAATAAATATATAACGAAAGAAATCCTTCTTGAAGTAAATAAATATTTATAAACACTGATCAGTAGTGCAATATAATAATTAAATGTTTAAGAGACAGAAGATGGCGGCCTTTCATGGAGAAAATATTGGCCGTGCTTGATAAAATCACCCAGTTTGCGGTGTTGTTTTTATTAATTTCTTCATTTCTATTTGGTCTGGTCACAGCCACCAGATCACAACAGATGGAGTGCGCCTCTCTTTAACCTCTTAAGGACACATGACATGTGTGACATGTCATGATTCCCTTTTATTCCAGAAGTTTGGTCCTTAAGGGGTTAAGCATCATAGCCAATTCAGTGGTTTGAAGTGATTATGGTGTCTTGAGTCCATGGAAACGGGGCCTGCATCACTACTAAATGTTTTTCTACATTCAGGCTGGTCAGAGTAATATCTAAGGCAGGGGTGCTCAAAAGGTAGATCCCCAGAAGTTGTACTACAACTGTCTTTAGAATGCTTTAGAATGACAAAGCATCATGGAAGCCATAGTTTAAAGACATCTGGGGGACTACCTTTTGGGCACTCATGATCAGGTTCAGGGGTTCAGGAATTTCCTGTAAGTCATTTATTTGACCGACCGCAGGCATGGTCCCATAGCCGAAAATAGTTCCATAGAATTGCGGCTAAGTGCCGCTGGAGGACCGGCCGGGAACCACAAAGTTCTCATGCCAAAAATAGTTCCAGGGCATTCGCGGCTAAGTCCCCCTGAAGTCTATTCGACGTTTTGCTCAATGCGAACAAGATGGCTGCCACCTGGTCATCGTCTATAGGAATTGCGGCCACCCAGACGAACACTGCGGTGGAAATTGCAACAATGTATCAATTAAGCTTAACAAGCTCCAGGGTGGTCTCCGGTTTATGCGGCTGCTCAGTTACCGAACCATGTAGTCCCAATTGCACGGACAGAGCCTGTTTATAGTATTTTAGCCAGGTCTATTGCAGGGGTCATAGTCACAGGGTAGGAGGCTGGCAAACAGGCCCCTCCAAAAAAAACTGTGGCGAGGTTACATTCGCCACACACGACATGTAATGTAGGCAATGTAGGTGCTAGGCAATGTAGGTGGATGGTGCACATCTCTTGTCTTGCTATATTACACTATGCTTGGAAGATGTCTTTATACAGTTAATGTAATTAAACAGGAGAACACAGGGCTGTTTACAAAGGGTTGCCAGTATTGACAGAGAAGGTCTTTGATGGATCTATTTACTGTTAGTAGGTGTTAACTCCATCTCGGATTTACTGAACGTGTTATATTCCAATTCAATTAGCAGCACACAAATTCCCAAAGTATAACGTTTATTTCAATAAAACGCGACCAACCAATCCAGCTTCTTATTCCCCAGCTAGAAAACCATCAGGTCAATAATCAATGTGGTGAATAGCTACAGCCTCTGGCGTCCTCTCCTGCACAGGCAATGCGGTGCTGAGCAGTGGAGGGGTAGACCCAAGAAAGGAGTGATAAATCCCAGAAGGCCACTAGAATCCAGAAGGCATGGGCTGAGGCCTTGCAATGTCTTCTTTGGATTAAAGTAGCAAGTGGCGCAGAAAGTACTGAAGGAGTAAGGCAAGAATTGTACCTACTGTTTGCTAGGCCAGCACTGGGTGGGTTTGTTCATGTGCTGATGGCCATTGCTAGCCCAGCACTCGGTGGGTTTGTTCAATGCGCTGATGGCCATTGCTAGCCCAGCACTGGGTGTGTTTGTTCATGCGCTGATGGCCATTGCTAGCCCAGCACTATGTGGGTGAGTTTGTTCATGCGCTGATGGCCATTGCTAGCTCAGCACTCGGTATTTGTTCATGCGTTTGTGGCTCTTGTCATCCTAGCATTGGGTGGGATTGTGCATATGCTGGTAACCATTGCTAGCTCAGCACTACGTGAGTTTGTCCATGTGTTTGTGGCCATTGCTATCTTAGCACTGGATGGGTTTCTCCATGCACTGGTTGCCTGTGCTCTCAATGCTCTCCAGGACAGGACTGCCCAGTGGGATATTTCCTCGTGGAGTGCGGTATAAGGGGCTGATCAGGCTGGCAGACTATGCTAAGTTTGTACAATATCCCTGGAGGTGTTTACCAGTGATCATGGAGTGAGATGAGACAGTGCTCATTCATAACACACACCAGATGTCTGTGTCTCATGGACAGAGCTCTGTGAAAGCTATGTCACACTGCACAGGCCATACTGGTGGAGCTGTATAATGTCTAGAAGCCTCGACCCGTCAATCCCATGTATCGCAAAGTACGTGTGAGTTGGACCATCCACATTGAGATCTCTGAGCTGTTTGTGCAAAAAAAGTGTCCAAAATGACCATTTTAAAAAGTGGCCAGCCCTTCACTGGCTATAAACTTAATCCAGCTTTCTTAAACTGTGATTTCAGCCTCTATGAGACATATGGAAGTAAACTGGTCGTTTCGGGACCCTGTCAAGGTTTATATCTGTGTCATTTGTGATAAAACAACACTGTCCACTGTATAATGCGTTCCATGACAAGTATACATTCTTCTGAGTATAATCTATTCTCGATAATAGTAGGTTTTTCTTTTTAAAGCGTTAATGCTGGAGGCTATTTTATGCTCCAGTTATGTCCCTTATGTCATACTATGTTCCATCCCGCAGGACAACGGTGGGTTCACCAGTCGCAGATATCAACGGGACAGCCACCACCACGGAAATAGCCAATCTGATGACTTGTCATCATAACAGAAATAATTTAATTAAATGATCTCTGCCAACTGTGTCTCTTATTATATCGCCAATCAATTTATGTAATGACAGCTTGGATCTTTACAGGGAGACGGACCACGAGAAAAAAAAAAGAAATGCTTATTGAATTTATTCTTTCCTGCCAAGCAGATAAAGTGCACCAATTTATAAAGCTTTGCTTCCAGTCAAATAGATTCCGTATTATTCATGTTTTGTGTTAAGCACTGTCAGTGACGTGATTTATTTCTCATTTGCAGTTTTAACATCTTAGCTTGCGTTACGCTCTCGCACAGCACTGGCAGACGTGACAAAAATCAACTTCCAGACCACCATCACAATCACGCAGGCGTCTACCTTTAGATTGAACCAAAAACACCTAGCAAGATAACCTACGAACGCATTTAAAAACTAACAAAAGTTTAAAAAAAAAAAAATGTCAGAAACAGAAAGATCATGCCGCTTATTAACTTTTATTAGATCATCTGGATTATAGCGTTCCTGAAACTTGGCAACAATACAAAGCTAAACCCCCTTTCACTCTCGTGCTCATACACTTACCTTAAATAGACACTTGGGAAACCAATATAACCTTAAAGCATTTGATAGATTTTGGCTTCATTAATGCATGCCGAATTTTCAAATCATTATAGTTTTTGAAGAATGCTGCATCATAAGCATTAGCCACACTGCCTCACTCCCGAAGAAAACTTTCTTAGAAAATGAATGTACTCATTCGCTGAGCTGTGTACATACATTGATAAGGAAGTCTTTATCTGGAGTGAGGGGGTGTGGCTAAAGAGGCCGGCTTATGGTGCAGTATTCTGCAAAACATTTCGTTTTTTTTGTACAATTACTACAAGGAACATGCAAATATACACTATGTTGGAACTCTCCAAACATTAGTTTTATACATATTAAAACATTGGCCATGTATTTCATTCTGTGCATTATTATGTTATAAACATCTGTTGAACATTGTTCTGTTTATAACAAATGAAGTAGCAATAGCTCACGCTTTAAGATGGACATCATTGCAAAATTTCAATTGTAAGATGATGGGGGCATTGAATGCCTTTTTAACATACACAATAAAACTAGGTTTTGGTTAAAGCAGATCTGTCTTTTAAACTTCCTATATTTTTGTTAGATATGCAGACACTAACAGTGTGCATTGATGAAATAGAAGCACCCCAACGTCCGTCACCTTTGCCCCAAAGTCCGTCACCTTTGCCCCAATGTCCGTCCCATTTGCCCCAATGTCCGGTCACCTTTGCCCCAACGTCCCGTTACCTTTGTCTTGTTTTTAACAAATCTCACTGTATTCTGAGTATAAATAAATACGGCTTTCTGGACATTAAAGGATGTGCACACGGAAAGAGAACAAAAATAACATTAAAAGATTGAGGCTGAAATAACTGATGTACTTCATTCAGCACAATAAAGATATGGGGTTTCGAGAATCCTGAAATATTTTGAATGAGCGTCACTGACTGATACATTTGTATACATGTTTCAATTCACCAATTTACTAATTAATAACTAGGATCATGATGCCATTTAAAGCACCGTTTACCAAAGTATAAATATAAGGAGAAATTCAATGTCTTATAAGAATTACAATGAAGGTGCTGTTAAAGGGACACTCCAGAGCCCTAAAGCAGTTCATCTCACTGAAGTGCATTATGTGCGCAGTGTGTGTCCTCTTTTTTCATTTTACAAAAAGTACAGATTTCAATAGAAATATGTACTTTTATAAATTAACCTTGTTACACCCCCTGGCTGTCAATCAGACAACCCGTCCTATTACTTCCTGGTTTGTTTAGATCAGTGAAGCTAAACTCAAGAGGCAGGAATTACCAAGGGCACCTGCCTTACAAACACGTCTCATTGAGCTGCACTGGGAAACTGTGTTGGACAGCCACAGAAAGTCTGGGTGGGGTTAGAATTTAGAAGGGGAAGGATTTAAAAGGCTACAGACAAGAGATCTGCAGCAATTGCACTCTATTTTTAGATATAGAAAAAATGCATAATTAAATGCATACATGTTTCATACCTCCCAACAGTCCTGATTCTGGTGGGACAGTCCCGATTTTTGGGTCCTGTCCCATCGTCCCGACCTAGTTCCCTAGTGTCCTGCTTTTGGAGAAATCAGGAAAATATCCCCAACAAGTATAGTGCAATCACATCATAAGATGCGCTAGACTGTAACAGTGCTGCCTGTAGCGTCTCCCCTCAGTAGGCTGACAGGCCAGTAATAGAGGATAACCTGCCCCCTTTAGGATGTGATTGCTTCACTGTCCCACCCAGTCTACCCACGGCCCACCGGCGTCCCAAATCTATGGATGTCAGAGTTAGGAGGTATATGCACTATCAGTGATTTTTTTTTTGGGGGGGGGGTTTGGGGATACAAACAGAGTGCCCATTTAAAATAGGCATTTCCGAACCCCTGAGTTACTCTTATATCTGGTGCAGTCATGTTCCAATAGCAGTAATGGAGAAGCGCTGGCGATAATGAAGATGTCCTGCAGAGAGCATAGGGCAATAGTTTTAGGGTCAGCTGAAGGTCAAGGGTTAGTTTAGCTGGGGGGGGGGGTTAGCTGGCTAAATCTGGTTTACAGCAGTTTAAAATTAAGATATTCTCATTCGCTGTTTTTTTGGCGGGTTTAGGTTGCGCAAAGGTGGGAAAATGGTAGGCCCTGATTGGTCAGGATTGAAGCGAGTTTGAATTGCGTGGGCTTCACGCTCTAAGGGATTTACAGAATAAGTGGGAGACGTTTTGAGCTTCCCACCCACCCCTTTTTTTTTTTCATTTTAGTGTCGTGGGCTGAGGAATTGGGGATAAGGTTGCCTCAAATACGAGGTGGATTGAGGCTTAAGGTTTAAGTAATCTTGCTGGTTCAAAGTCGAATTGTTACGTTTAATTTTAAAGTGTTTTGTAATGCCTCTAATTACCCTCAATAGAGCTACGGCCTTTCCATCCAATGTTAAATGGTGTCAGTTCTTATTTATTATTTATTATATGGTATTTGTTTTGTTCATTGATATGGTATTTGGTTTTGTTTATTTACAAATATGATCATCTAGAGGACATGAAGCTGTGAGGAAGATTAGGATCATGTCAGGGCATTGCAGAACGCAAGTACTATTTGCTTTAAGCAATAGTAAAGGTTTTTCTCAGTCCCATTTTACTGATATATAATAAGGTGGATCTCACCCGGACACAGGTAAATTACTCATTCTGTATTCAGTCCTTTTTATTTTCTAAAAACAAAGTTCCCAGTCTTCTGCCAAATGTTGCAAGCTATCCCAGCACCATGCACAGCGCCGCGATCTGGTTTCGTTTTATTGTGTTCCTCCTCTCGAGCTGAGCGCGTTTCTCCATGTCTGCTAGCAGTCACCAGCATTTGCGTGCTGTTCTTGAAATAAACAGAAGGCTATATTTAAATAGAAAAATTAACAGCTTGAAACATTAAAAGTATAAACCTTCCCACAGAAGGATGCTGAGCGACTCTATAGAATTTTATATACACCATAAATTAAAACTTGGAAAGGAATAGTGCGCCTCTCGTTTGTGAAGAAGGGGGGGTTGCTGTCCTTGTTAGATTTATCACCAGGGAGTATTAAAATGTTTGGAACAGCTTCCATATACTATCTCAGCGTGGGCTTGCCAGGGGACAGGGGGCTCTGTAATTGCTGCTCTAAAATGGCTCGCACGAGCCTGAAAGAAATGTTTACAAAGTACTATTTTAAAAGCTTTAGAAAAGGGCTGTAAAAACTTTTCTGGGTTCCTGAAACAGCAGCGAAAATAAAACTGGAAAACAGCGAAGGAATGCAGCATCTTGTGCTTTTAGCAATAGGAATTAAAGGACCCCCTCTTCCTCCCACCCCTCCGATTTGAGCACTGACACTGAGAGTATCTGCAGATTAAGAGAACTGACCCTTATTGAGCAGCACAATGCATGCTGGGTACATTGAATTGGTCACAATATTATTGATTGAAATAAGACATATCTGTGACTGCTTCATCTGGTATGGCTAGCGCTAATCTTTGGGCTAACCGAGACGCATCGAATAAATTCATTACACGTAATCTGCATCTTACATGGAATCCCTGCCTTCTAAATTCTGCGTCATAAACTGACATTAACCGGGTTCTTCACAAGAATTTATTGTGAATTTCACAATTTTTGAGATCGCTGAACTGTAAACATAGCTGATCACTGTAGCCTTAAGTTAGAAAATCACTTTCCAACACTTCACATGTTCGTGAATAACTTTGTGTGAGTTAAAGATATCGAAGCAGCTGCTGGCCGGACTGGCCGGTGAGTGGCGGTAACCATATATATATATTTATATTAATAGTTAATAAATCTACTCTTTACATATACTATACGTATATAAATAGGAAATTTCCTATCCGAAGGGGGGTATTTAATTCCTTATAATTCTCCTAAATGTTTTATTTTACAAGTTAAATGATTATTGTGTCCTCCATTTTTTTCAATGAAATATTAGCTTGCAAACTTGCACGTTGTAAAAGTAGACATTAACAGTGTATCCCGGGGGATATTAAACTTGGACATAAACAGATAAAATGTTAAGAGTACATTAACATTAAATGTGCGTATCCATCAGTCTCTAACTTGGATTCGTCACTGAGCAATGAATGTTGCCGCACTCATTGGGGACTGGTAACAGGTTAAAAATATTTTCAGAAACAAACCGTTTTTAACACTGTTCTTTACTTGACGAATAATTCACAAATAATTTGCAAAGCTGAATACTTAATTTTAAGCTGATAACTGTTCCCTTGTATCTTTACAAGTTGGGTACAACTCGCCGTGCCCATCCTATAACTGCAGCCCTCACACGGTCGCTAAACACCTGGCAGTTAGTTACATTTTAGCTGGGTTCACTAGATCAGTTTATTGTAAAAAAAAATACAAACACGACTCCTCGATGCCCTGCAATACCCTCATTTAATAACTATAATATGGTAACTATCACCCAACATAAGGTATAGTGGCTGCATAGTGCACAACATCCTACTAACAATAGCTATGTATATATTAAACAATATACTAAGTATGTAATACCATTAAGGTTAGTCACTAAAGCAAGAATTGTCAGATTTTGTAAAGAATTTAAATTAAAATTTTTAGGCCAAAATTGTTAAATTCACACCGTGCATTCAGTTTGACTATATTTGTCTAAAATGTTTAAGTTATTTGAAATTCCTGACAATTCAAACTTGAATTACAGTGAATGAAAAAAAACGATGTATGTAATGTAACCAAATAGTAAAGAATATGATACTATCTAATAAGCGTTGTATACAATACACACTAATAAGTAATGTAGATGATCCTATCTAATAATAAGCAATGTATACAATTCTAACTCATAATTAGCCATGTATGTAATACTGTATAATAATATGAGAGATATATGATACTAATAATTAGCCATGTATGTAATACTGTATAATAATATGAGAGATATATGATACTAATAATTAGCCATGTATGTAATACTGTATAATAATATGAGATATATACGATACTAATAATTAGTGATGTAAGTAATTCTATATAATAATAAGCGATATATATGATACTAATAATTAGTTATGTAAGTAATACTTAATAATAAGTGATATATATACAATACTAATAATTAGTGATGTAAGTAATGCTATATAATAATAAGTAATATATACGATACTTATAATTAGTGATGTAAGTAATACTGTATAATAATAAACAATATATACGATACTAATAATTAGTGATGTAAGTAATACTATATAATAATAAGCGATATATACGATACTAATAATTAGTAATGTAAGTAATGCTATATAATAATAAACGATATATACGATACTAATAATTAGAGATGTAAGTAATGCTATATAATAATAAGCGATTTATATGATACTAATAATTAGAGATGTAAGTAATGCTATATAATAATAAGCGATATATATGATACTAATAATTAGTGATGCAAATAATAGTATATCAGGGCTTGACAAATTTGTTTGGAATCTAGGAACCCGCAAAAAAAGTTAGGAGCCAGTCACAGAGAAAATGCAATTCTTAAAGAGATAGAACCAGTACAGCTTGATGTAGTTCCGGTGTCTATAGTCTGTCCATGCAGGCTTTTTAGTGTAAACACTGCCTTTTCTGTTGACAATGCTGCTTAGTAATACCTCTAGTGACAGTCACTCAGACGGCCACTAGAGAGTGCTGGGTCACTGTTGGGTCACTGCTGCACCATGTGCAGCACCCACGTTCAGTGTCTCCAAGCTCTGCATGGAGCCGCTGAATGTTCCTCATAGATATTCATTAATTTAATGAGGAGATGTGGATTGGCACATTTGCTGCGCATGCACAAAATCCTCCCAATGCTTTCCTTAAGGAAAGCATTGGCTTAGCTGAGATCATAAATATTGATAATTTCAGCCATGGAGGTGGTGCCAACCACGGTCAAACTGGCACGGCGTGGGAAAATGGGAAAAAGGGAAAAAAGGTGAGTAAAAACACCTTCCTCATGCGATCGGAGGGGGCAGGTACCTAAAAGCGCACACACACTCTGACAGGCTCTTACACACACACACACACACACACACTCTGACAGGCTCTTACACACACACACACTTACTGACAGGCTCACTCACACACACACACACACTCTTGACAGGTTCACACACACTCACTTGGACAGGAACATACACACACTCTTACACTGACAACAGGCTTGAACGCACACACTCTGACAGCCACAAACACTCTGACAGGTTCACACACACACACACACACTCTGACAGGCTCACACACACTCACTTGACAGGCTCACACACACTCGGAGAGGCACACAAATTCTTACATTGACAACAGGCTTGCACGCACACACTCTGACATGCTCGCACACACACACTCTTGACATGCTCTCTCTCTCACACACACACTCACACACACACACACACATATTCTTGACAGGCACACACACTTTCCTGACAGGCTCAAACACACACACACACTGACTCTGACAGGCTCACACACACACTCATTCTGACAGGCTCACACACAAACACACTGCTTTCTTCCTGCGTGCCTGTAGCTCCTCTCTGCTCCCTTGCCCTCTCTGTAGTGATGCTGGGACTAGAGTGACGTCATATTCCGGCTCCCGGCATTATTAGACAGCGTGAGAGAGCAGAGAGAAGCTACAGGCAGAGTACTGCTCCCTCGCACACCGCCCACAATGCTCCAGTGGGCAGCCAGCTTCATGCTGCATCAGCCGGCCGCTTGCATTCTCCATTAGTAAAAAATTATATTAGTCCAATACAAAGGTATTACAAGCTACGAATCTTATCTGTTTTTTTACATCTACATCACTAGACTAATAAGGCTACAATCTCTACTTGAATAATAATTAGCAATGTATACAAGGCCTTCTAATATGTGATATACAATACTAAATAATAATTAGTAATGTATATAATACTATTTAATAATATGTGATATCATTTAATGATGGAAATTCCGATTGGAATATGTTTGATGGAATTCTTACTAAATAGAATGGTTTGTTACAATTTGAATTCAGTCCACAATCAGTAAATATTTGGGATTTTTAGCGTTCGGTTTCTTTTGTGCATTTGGTTGCTTATTTTATGAATTTGGTCTGGCTAATCCCTTGTTTATTTCTTTATTATTTCTTTATATCTTTAATGACTTTCACCTAAATATCTCTCTTTTGTTTTTTGCATAGAGGGAAATTCGAATCACAAATCATATCAAATGCCTCGTCCATTGTGTTTGTCAGTTGCTTCGTGATAAATCTATATCAGGGATATAATACGTTTTAATTAGTGGGGTAATAGCTGTTTGATCCAAGGAGATATCTGACTGCCATTTTGGGGTCAAGAAGGAATTTTTTCCTAGTTTGTTGCAAAATTGGAAGCGCTCCAAACTGGGTTTTTTGCCTTCTTTTGGGTCAACAGCAAAAACAAATGTGAGAAAGGCTGAACTTGATGGACTCTTTTTAGCTATGTAACTATGTAACAATGTATATGGCGCTTCGGATATATGGAACGACCTGCTGATATCCCAAAATTCAGACCAATTGCAATTTGTATGAAATCGAATTTACAAGTCTAATAATTAGCAATGTAGTAATAAGAAACATAATACTGTTTAATAACTAGCAATGTATACAATACTATCTATCTAATAATTAGCAACATATATAATACTATTTAATAATTAGGAATGTTTACATTACTATGTAATTATTAGCAATGTATATAATACTATTTAATAGCATTTTCTACAATACAATCTAATGATAATAAAGGTATATAATATCTTAGCTACATATATATTATAATTAGTGAGATATACATATGATATGATGCTAATGAATAATGATGAATACAAACCTAAGTAATAATAAGGGGAGTACATTATACCATCCAATATATGGTAAATATATAATGATATGATAATGATGCTAATTTATAATTAGCAATATATGTAATACTATCTAATAATACAGAATTTAAACCCAAAAAAGTTATTTATTTAAGAAAGTCAGGACAGCACCCACATGACGATAATACAGTGTAAATAGGAAAATCATAGCAAATAATTAATCAAAGTACATAACATGCAGTTATGAGAATCATAACGTAGATATATACGTTAAGAATCATAATGTACAATGCGTTGTAGTGTGGATCCAGCAGAGAATCTTACATTCATTAGCAACCCTGTGTGTCTATTAATCACACAACTGCTCAATGGTCATGAGAGTAGGAGTTGCTGCCTCGCGTACACCTGCTGATTGGGCAACGTTTTTCATATGGAGATAACAAAAGAAGTCAGCTGTCATCAAATGTGTTGATACTGACCAAACTGACCAAGTAACCATTGTGGTGGAGCTCTTTGTACCCTGACTGGGTACCTCCGCCAAGGGCCGCTTCCTATTCCTAGCTGGAACAGGGGACAAACCAAAGCACTTCTGCCCGCAGTCACAATTGCTTGACTGGAGCCCTGGAACCGATCTCTCCTGGAGCTGAATGGGGAACTCACTCTAGACAACCCCAAGTACTGGACGGCACTCAGTCTTGGGAGCTCCAGTACTTAAAAGGACTTTCCCCGTTGAATCCTCCACACTGGGACAGTGATTAAAGAATAGCCCTTTCCCCTCCCAGTAACCAGACGACACATAGTTCTGGGAGTACAAGCTGAAATGCTTTAATGGCAGCCACAACTGGCCTTATAAGCATGTCCCCATGCAAGGGGCACTCCTCCTGGACCTGAGAGTAAATCACAGTAAAAACAACGACACAATTACATTGGCTCTCAGGTCCAGGACACTTCCATATTAATCAAATTATCTCAAAGCACAGAAAAAAAAACATACTTTTTTCCAAACACCCTAAAAATACATAAAACCCCACAAACTTTCATCCCCTGATAACACTGATCTGGGTGACCAACATATCCAAAAATCACCTAGATCAGTTCAGGGGTCCAGGAATTTCCTGGAAGTCATTTGTTTGACCGACCGCATGCATGGTCCCATGCCCAGAGGTGTTCGGGAGTTTCTGTATCTGAAAATTGGCTCCTCCAGGAACTCGTGGCAGACTCTCTTGAAAAGTGGCCAGAGATGGTAAAATGTTTGGATACCCACCTCTTGAGATTTCTAAAGCACTGCAGTCTCATGCCCAGGATGAACCGGAGGTTGCGTCATTGGGGAAGGATTATGAGCTAGTTCATATTTAATGCGTAATTTGTCCCATATTTTAAGCGAGTTTAGGATGGACGGGCACAATGTACGTAAAGGTACCCTATTTGATATGTCAAGCCACATATAAATGGATGGAAGGTCGGACAACATAATTATGTATGTAATACTATATCATAATAAGTGATATTTATATATATACACACAATACTATTAATTATCCATGTACATTCCATTAGTTCCGCTTTTAAGGTCTACTCAGTGGCTAACAACGGGAGGAGAATGTCACATAATTATTTGGGCCAATTGTGTAGGATAATAATAGAGGAGTAGATTAGGGAGACACAATCCACCTTTGCATCCAGGTCTATATAGAATGTTGCTAGCTAATCTATGGTGCATATTTTTCCAAATAAAATTGTCTACCACTCTCACCGTTGTCAATCGAACAGTTAAGGTCTGGAACAGAATCGGGTGTCTTGGCAGCACATTCCTCTTAATACAACGAATTTAACCTATCCATGAAATAGATTTGTCATGCTAACCCTCTAGCTCTCTTTTCGGGGCGTTGATTCGAGGTGAATAATTAAGAGAAAATAAGGTCTTGTGGGAGGGGTCAATTTTAATACCAAAATAGGACAAACTGAATACTATACTAAACTTACACCGCAACTGCTTAGCTTCTCTTGCTGGCATGTGAAAGGTAACTGCATATGAATTAGACAGTTAGTCTTATATCCAGACAACATCCAAAGAGAGGAACAGAAAAGGTGTTTCTTTCCATCTCCGCATACCATGCCAGGTCAACAGCTCTGTGAGTGTTCTCATATAGTTGCTTATGTAGCATATGTGACGAACTGAACCTCGTCACGGGTTCTTGGAGGGGCCTTACGCTGTTCATATGCTGAACAAACTACCGAATAGTTGGACCATCCGTAAGTGGAGTGTGCAGCTCATTAACCCTATTGACCTCGTTAACAAGCTCTAACCGCAACAATCTAAACGGTCGGCTGGGTGGTCATCATTCGTATTGGTGAACACGTGGCGGTGGCCATCTTTAGCCGCCAACATGTACAGCGGTATTTGGTCATCGAGTGCATGTAACTATAATCGGACACTCAACGGTGCGAACACCGCTGGGACTTCCATCTCTTTGTACGTTTGGCTGGATTCACATGAGAAGAGCGGCGTTCGGTAGGAACAAGCTCCTGAAAGAGGGACACAGATTGAGAGCACGTAGGAACAGTTTAATTCGTATATATTGCTGTATTGTGAACTCTCGAAAGAGACCGACCGCACAGCCTGATTTCATGGAACTCTTTTGGGCAGGAGCCTCGTATGCGGTTGGTCAAATTATGACCTCCATGAAAATCCTGAACCCCTGAACTGATCTGGGTGATTTTTGGATATGTTTGTCCTCCAGATCAGGGCTATCAGGGGAATGTGACTTTTGCGGGGTTTCCATGTGTTTTGGTGGTACTTTCAGGGTGATGTTAAAATGTATGTTTTCTGTGCCTTGAGGTAATTGAGTTTAGTACAGTTTCTGACTCAATTATCTCTCAGGCACAGGGGAGGGATTATCATGTTTGGTGTGGGAGTGTCCTGGACCTGAGAGCCAATGTAAGTAAAGTGTGTACTTTGTCATAGTCCCCTCTCAGGTCCAGTGGGGAATGCCCCTGAAATATGTTAGAGAAAACACCTGGGACCTGCATATAAAGCCAGTTGTGGCTGCCATAAAAAAAAGTTCCTTTTCACCCTCAACATAGAGCTTCATATCATGTGTGGAGAGGACAGCTATATTCACTCTGGGGATTGCTATACCCTTGGATTATAATCACTAGCTCTTGAAAAAGCTATTCTGCTTTACTCTCTGGATTGGGAGAGGTCTACCCAATGGAAGATGGAGCCTGGTCTTGGGTCCAGGGTGAGTGAGACCCCAACCAAGCTGTAATGCTGGCTGCAGGGTTTACGGTGGTTATGGTGTCTGGTGGAGTGCTTGGAGTACTCGTGAGCACTATGAAGCATCGATTGCATGGCAGTCTGCCACAGCATGTATTCCACTTGATCCAGATGTTTAAATTACAGAAAACTAACAAAAAGCAGTCAGAATCAGTAGTTGGAATCCTTGTCCCCTTTAGGTAGCAAAACTATGTTGGCCCTATTCATATTGGCTTATATCCCATTTGGCGGGCTATATTGAATACTTCCAGCATATGCTCAGTGAGGATGTCACTAAAGCCATCTGGCCCTGGAGTCCTCTCTCCCTCTATGGAAGAGATAGCTTGCTTTATTCTGTCTAAAGAGATATTTGCGCCTAAAGGGTCTAAAATATTGGTTGGAATAGTAAATATGGACTGTTTTGATACAAACTAATAATATATTGAGTTTTGATATCTCACACTCAGTAATAAGGATTCCATGATTATATCCAGGGATGACACACAACAATATATAGACAAATAAAATTATTTCAGAATATATAACCAGAAACCTGCCCTTTGACCATAACTGTGGCAATCTGCCACGGAAAATAACATTATCAATAAGAAGCACTAAGGAGGAGAGACATGCATTTTAATGACGCGCATTTTATGTATTTAATTGTACAATCATATTCTGAAGGTATTAAAGAAAAGATCATGGGTCTCAACAAGAGCCTTGGAAAATGTGTAAAGATGGGGGCCGAGGTGTTAGGTATGGGGGTGAGTTGTTAGGAATTTGATCATTTTTTGTCCACTTGCTTTCTTTCTCTCTTGATATTCCTAATTTCTGCTGCTTGTTTAATTTATGTGCATTTGATATCATTCCAAGCCATCTGTCCAGATTCATATGAGCTTTATTGCTCAATCAATTCCTATTATTTAGAAACAAACAGAGGAATAAAACATCAATATTTCATTTCCTGGACCCAAAATGAATGACATATTTTGCCCAAAACACCACATTCATTCCACTTGATTGCCCAGACTGGCCTTGGTTAAATCTACAGACCATTTCTGGTGTTGTGGTTGGAAATGGGTAAAATCTCAACTCTTTGACTGCCAGAGCAGTGCTCAAATGAAGCAGTTATAGAATGGGCTACGGACCCCGCGGATGAGGAGCAGTGTGCGTATGAAGCATCTATAGAATGTGCTACGGACACAGCAGACGAGGAGCAGTGTGCGCATGAAGCAGTTATAGAATGGGCTACAAACCCAGTGGACAAGGACAGTGTGCGTATGAAGCAGTTACAGAATGGGCTACGGACCCAGCAGACGAGGAGCAGTGTGCGTATGAAGCAGTTATAGAATGGGCTACAGACCCAGTGGACAAGGACAGTGTGCGTATGAAGCAGTTATAGAATGGGCTATGGACCCAGCAGACGAGGAGCAGTGCCTAAATGAAGCAGTTATAGAATGGGATACGGACCCCACGGACGAGGAGCAGTGTGCATATGAAGCAGTTATAAAATGGGCTATGGACCAAGTAGACGAGGACAGTGTGTGTATGAAGCAGTTATAGAACAGGAAATGGACCCCACAGACACGTAGCAGTGCCTGTATGAAGCAGTTATAGAATGGGATATGGACCCCACGGACTAGGAGCAATGTGCGTATGAAGCAGATATAGAATGGGATACGGACCCCGCAAATGAGGAGCAGTGTGCGTATGAAGCAGCTATAGAATGGGCTACGCACCCAGCAGACGAGGAGCAGTGTGTGCATTAAGCAGTTATAGAATGGGCTACAGACCCAGCGGACGAGGACAGTGTGCTTTTGAAGCAGTTATAGAATGGGTTACGGACCAAGCAGATGAGGAGCAGTGCCTAAATGAAGCAGTTATAGAATGGGATATGGACCCCGCAGACATGGAGCAGTGCCTGTATGAAGCAGTTATAGAATGGGATACAGACACCGCAGACGCGGAGCAGTGCCTGTATGAAGCAGTTATAGAATGGGATACAGACCTCGCAGACGCGGAGCAGTGTGCATATGAAGCAGTTATAGAATGGGCTTCGGACCCCGCAGACGAGGAGCAGTGCCTGTATGAAGCAGTTATAAAATCGTCTGTGGATCACGCAAAGCACAGTACACATTATGGCGTTCTACATATAATACGATTTAAATGGATACTATAAGTGCCAGGAATATTAAGCTGTATTCCTGGTACTATAGTTCCCTCTGCCTCCCCCTTCCCTCGCATCCCTGCCCTCCCCCCTCCCCCCCCGCTACCCCCCCACTGCAGCGAATAAAGGGTTAAAACCCCAGATCCCAGCGCCAATGTCCCTCTGCTCTGGGTCGCTGCTCCACCTCCTCTGAAGTTACTGATGAGGGGGCACTAATGCGCATGCATGGCTAGTGCCACAGGCTCATTAGGCCCTCCCCATAGGATGTTGGATGTCCTCATGCCACTGATTCTAATTCCAGAGATCACTTGGAAAAAAGGTCTCTCTCTAAAGACATTGATGAGGTCTCTCATTAAAATTAAATATAAAACTATGAAGTGAATCCTTGTCTTACTTTTAAAGTGACCTGACTGCTAAATTATCTTTCAGTGTAAACCTTCATGATCAATAAACGAATATTATTGTCATCGAACCAAGCGGCAGCGAGTTTGTCTGGGATTATCTCCACAGATCTTCCAGGTCTCTGCAGACACTTTAAATCACATCACAATATGTCAAACCTGCTGGCTGTATTCGCTAAATAAGGACTGTAGGTGATGTACAAGAAAATAACAAAATTTAGGCTATAAAAAGGTGTAGCTAGGTCCCGACATGAGCAGTCGCAGGACCGTGGAGCTCCGTGCTTGCAAGCTAAAAAAGCAGAAATAACGGCTGATCAAGGGACACCCCAACTTGTTATAATGCCCATAAGAGTGCACTACGAGATGGGGAGAAAGAACAAGAGGCCAAGGCCTGATCACCCCTGGTTTACCGCCAATATCAGGGATTTACTACGGAGGCCGCATAGGGAAAGCGTGCCCAATATGGCGGCGGTCCTCAGCGATTTTTCCGACGAGTCAGGCGACTCACTCCTCCACAGTATGGATGACCTGATTATCACCAACATCCCCTAGCTCCAATCATTTAATACATCACACTACCCAAACCTGTGGAGCTGTCCTTCATACTATATCCTCCTTTCCAACGTATTCTCATTTTCACTAAGAATCTATTTGAACCTCTACTGTTTTTTTCTTAAACACTCTCAACTCTCCAATGCCTGTACACAATTGATGTTTACTCTATAAAAAGAAAAACACAGTCTGACCAATTACTCGTAACGGGATGTCATTACGAAATGCAATCCAAAAACAAAAAACTAAAATTCAACTACTTTTTCAGTTCCGCTATTGCCGCTTAAAATGAATTCAATTCGTCATGTCAATTCTACACATTAGCCATATTTAATGAATAGACCCCACAATGGAATGTACAAAAACACCGCTGTGAGCGTGTGACGTCAGCAGAAGCCAATCAGATCAGCGTGTGATGTCAGCAGCAGCCAATCAGAACCTGAGATTGCAACAGATGAGCTGTTTAACTCCCAACATTCCACAGTGCCATCTATGCCATAAGGAAGCCAATATTAGCAATAAATCCTTTATGCAGTTTTCATAAGTGAAAAAAAAGCACATTTTGAAATGTCCGCACCTGATACAGGATCTTTTTTAAAAATATGTGATAAAATGTCTGACATCGCTTTAACCGTTTCAGTGACAGCGTGAAGGCGAGAGAAGTGGACCTTTGTTGCTGGTTCTCATGCCACCTTGTAACCGAGCTAAGGGCCCCCAGGGCCCAATAAAGCCACCAAGTGTTAAAGAAAATAGCTGAGTGTGGTTGCAGTGTGTTTTTACAAGTGTGTTATTAAACCCAATATTGTGTATTATAGGGTGCACTAATGTGTTATGTCGGTAAATCCAGCTTCAGAATATCCAATGAACCCACGACTAGTCTGTTTATAACGGGAAAGAAAATGAGACGGATAAATGGTGAGAACTCAGAGTGGAGCAGAAGCCGGCAGTAAAAAAGAAACCTTATTAATGTATAAAATGAACCCAGAATTTACGAATGGCCAGATTCCGAAAGACAGTCTAATGAAAAGGAGCTGCTAATAAAATCCATCTCCTGGATCTTCGTGTCTACGAACTCTTTGTTTACAAAGTGAACGCACGGAACTTGCTCTCTAATCCGCCATATAACTGGCAACAGATGTCAAATTTAACAAATTTAGCACTTACCCAAGTGACTAATCTGATGTTTGTGAGTCATTAAAAATAAATCACTGTGTACAGCCGCAAATTCAATTAAATAAAGTGTGAAAGTGAACACAATGAGAAATTTCTAAACTCCTAATTCCTGCAGTATGTGGAATATTGATGGACGTTGTTATTTAACACAGATTGTGCATGTTTGGGAGTTCTCTATTCAACATGAATTTTACAGTAACAGTCGCTGATGTCACTTGACTGATGTCAGAGCTATGACAGAAAGTTCACTCTAAGCATCTGGTCACAGGCTGCTCTTATATCCAATCAGATCACTAGCACCAAGGTAACATCGACATCACATGGGCCAAAATTATTCCGGCTGCTGTTTAGAGGAATATGGCTTCTTTGTCTGCCACGCATACAAATCACAATCACACTCCTGCCACGTATATAGTCCATGGCCACCACCCTCCTGCCACATATACAGTCCATAACCACCACTCTCCTGCTACGTATATAGTCCATGGTCACCACCCTCCTGCCACGTACACAGTCCATAACCACCCTCCTGCCACGTATATAGTCCATGGCCACCACCCTCCTGCCATGTATAGAGTCCATAGCCACCACCCTCCTACCATGTATATAGTCCATAACCACCACCCTCCTGCCACATATGGGCCATGGCCACCATTTTCCTACCACGTATATAGTCCATGGCCACCATCATGCCTCCCACAAACCAAGTTCATATCCACCATCCTGCCATTGTACCTAGACCATGAATATCTGTCATGTGATAAGCGCATTGCCACCTTTCTTCCAGCGTGGGATCTCACTTGATGTCTAGCTGTGACAGCACTGTCTCCCATGACCGCCCCAACCAGGAACAGTCACACATCCCCTGATAAGGAGGACACCACGGGCCAATAAGTGCTGGTACACAGCCCAGGTCCACAGCTCTCTCTATTCCTAACACAGCGTGTATATCATCTGTGCTATGTCACATCGGAGCACACTGTCAATGTCCTTATAAATTGCTTTTACAGTGCGGGCATAGAAATGGAATGTTCCTAAAAACTGTACCATTTTGTGGCTGCTCACAGGATCCAGTTGCACAGCTTTCATTGACGTGTATAGTCGTTTCTGTCTCAACGTGCTTTTTCCTCCTGCCTGGCTAATGAACCTATAAATTAACTAATTACAGGTCATTTGTTTTAAACAGGATACAAATTCCAATAATCATTAGGAAGTCTGATGAAAGCGAACAGAAAATGTGTTTCGCCATCTCTGTCCGCAAGCTCTTTCTGTTGGTATCATTAAAGGCAGCTTCGTTTGAATGGATGTTGGTAACAAATTAAAGAACCGGTGGAATGTACCAGACATACTTGCAAGCGTCATAATGATCCTTTCCTTGTAAATGAAATGGGGCTTAACGCAAAACTATTTATCCAAATATGGCTGTTTAGAGAGTTCTCGCACTTTGTGGGTTCTTCATATCCCTTTGTTTAAACGACAGAGCTATATCTGCAAATATTTTCTATCCGTTCCATAAACTTAACTCGTGGAATAAAACAAAAAAAGCGTATTTGACGAACTTTTTTAACTGATCTATTTTTGGCGTATTTTGCATTTCGCTGTTTAATGAATAAAATTCCACCATGTGACTGCGTGTTTAACTGCTATCTGTCAGATCCATTGTGCGTTGATATCGATCAGACATTAACTATTGTGCTGTTGAAGATTGCTATTTTCAATACCACAGGGCAGAGTGAGGGAGATTAATGAGTGGCGAGGATTAAATTAAGGAATAATGAGTCACTGCATGAACCAAAAGATATTTACTTAATTTATCGCTATTTTTAAAGAACTCTGTTTTTTCCACTCAACAGAATAATGATTATTAACATCTGAGAAAAAAACTTTCTGTGTGACATCCTTGGGTTTAAACATAAACTAAGTAGATCTAATGTTGGATTTAGAATTTATTTATTAATGTACTTACACTCATCTAATTATTCATCCACACACAGCTAATTAAACAGATGCACATACATACATGCCACAAATGCCAACTTAATTAGCACCACATTACATACAAACATATACACATACAAACACACACATACATAGGCAAACGCACGCATGTAGACATTCACTCACAAAGAGACACACTCACACAGATGTAGATACATGTGCACACACACATATATAAACTTATGCTTGCACACAAATACCTTCCAACTGTCCCAGATCTGTGAGGACCAGGCGACTGCTATGCAGTCACCCACACACATACATAGACACACAATTAGACTCCTACACATGCACAGATGTAAACAAAATTAGACTCCTGCACATGCATAGACATATTCAGACATTTACACACATACGTAGACAAACAAACACACTCACACACACATACATAGGCACTTACAAACACACACTCACACACACATACATAGACACTCACAAACACACACTCACACACACATACATAGACACACACAAAGCTCACACATCAACATACATATTCACACCCTAAATTGTCATCAAACTATGAGTTTTCGGAGCCCGGTGATTCCTCAGCGCTCCTCCTGATTTTCTGTCTATGTTAAACCTTTCAATTATTACATGAAAATTCCTTTGTATACTGAGACAACCTGTGGCAAAATGGTAGTGACAGGCTAATTTATAGTAAGGATAGTAAATGGGCCCTGGCTGCAATGAGAGATTTATTGAGAGCCCAGCTCTGTCACACAGATTTGTGGCCATTTAGCAGCGTAGAGGCTGTGCAGACTTGGAAATGGGGTCATATAACAGGTTAAGAGACGGTACTGACGATTGATAAATGTCTCAAATGCTATACATTAAGCTGCTCGGGCGACTTCAAGAGCGTCTTTATTAATATGTAGATCATTAGCAAAATTATTTATTACTTATACTTGGAATTTAATGGAAACACAATTATTTAGCTTGAAATATTGAATTGTCGGTGGATAATCTGATTTTAAGAATGACACTTAGCACATATTGAAATATTGATGTACAATGCTCTTAATAATAGTAATTGCTATAATGATTTTATGTACATTCCCAGACACAGTAACACGGTAATAACGCTTAGTTTATAGAAAAGCACATATTTAGGGAAACGAATAGAATTACAATGTAAAATATCTTTTAATCTATAGAATTGGAGATCACAGAAAATGATTTAATAAAATCTTTGTACACTAGACATTTTTTGCTTTGGGGGCTGTCTCTAATTGTGTGATGGAGATATAGATGCGTTGTCACTTAGTGTCTGAGAGATTTCCTGCTCTGTGGGTTCAATCGATGCATTATGTCAGACATTAAATAAGCATCTTTAAACGTCTCTCTGAAATCGTTATCTGTGCCGAACTCAAAGCGAATACATTTCTGTTTAACACGACCCCCATTTCAAATCATACTGTAACATTTACTGGTATTTCTCACAAATTTTATAATATGATGATTGAACAAAGTTAGAGTGTAAATAAGTTAGGGTAAAACAGTACAAAATAGGCATTTTGGATATCTCAAAGAATGTCCCATATCTGTGGGTGAGATATGCAAGAAAACAAAAACAATTCAGCCCTAGAACAAGTGTCAATGTGGAACAGAGACAGTATTTAAAGGGGAACAAACTGTGCAGCCCTGTATGATGCAAAGAGAATACCTGGCTGTGTAGCATTGCTGTAGAAAGGGTAGTAGATAGCCAGAATAGCCTTCCAGTGGGAGCAGTAACAGTTATATAGAAAGGGTAGTAGATACATGGAATAGCCTTCCAGTGGGAGCAGTAACAGTGATATAGAAAGGGTAGTAGATACCTGGAATAGCCTTCCAGGGGAAGCAGTAACAGTGATATAGACAGGGTAGTAGATACCTGGAATAGCCTTCCAGTGGGAGCAGTAACAGTGATATAGAAAGGGTAGTAGATACCTGGAATAGCCTTCCAGTGGGAGCAGTAACAGTGATATAGAAAGGGTAGTAGATACCGGAATAGCCTTCCAGTGGGAGCAGTAACAGTGATATAGAAAGGGTAGTAGATACCTGGAATAGCCTTCCAGTGGGAGCAGTAACAGTGATATAGAAAGGGTAGTAGATACCTGGAATAGCCTTCCAGTGGGAGCAGTAACAGTGATATAGAAAGGGTAGTAGATACCTGGAATAGCCTTCCAGTGGGAGCAGTAACAGTGATATAGAAAGGGTAGTAGATACATGGAATAGCCTTCCAGTGGGAGCAGTAACAGTGATATAGAAAGGGTAGTAGATACCTGGAATAGCCTTCCAGTGGGAGCAGTAACATTGATATAGAAAGGGTAGTAGATACCTGGAATAGCCTTCCAGGGTAGTAGATACCCAGAATAGCCTTCCAGTGGGAACAGTAACATTGATATAGAATGGGTAGTAGATACCTGGAATAGCCTTCCAGGGTAGTAGATACCCAGAATAGCCTTCCAGTGGGAGCAGTAACATTGATATAGAATGGGTAGTAGATACCTGGAATAGCCTTCCAGTGGGAGCAGTAACAGTGATATAGAAAGGGTAGTAGATACCTGGAATAGCCTTCCAGTGGGTGCAGTAACAGTGATACAGAAAGGGTATTGGATACCTGGAATAGCCTTCCTGTGGAAGTGGTAAAGGCTAATGGTGATATAGAAAAGGTAGTAGATACCTGGAATAGCCTTCCAGTGGGAGCAGTAACAGTGATACAGAAAGGGTAGTAGATACCTGGAATAGTCTTCCAGTGTAAGCAGTAAAGGCTAATGGTGATATAGAAAGGGTAGTACATACGTGGAAAAGCCTTCCAGTCAGAGCGGTAAAAGTGATATAGAAAGGGTAGTACATGCCTGGAATAGCCTTCCAGTGGGAGCGGTAACAGTGATATAGAAAGGGTAGTAGATACCTGGAATAGCCTTCCAGTGGGAGCGGTAACAGTGCTATAGAAAGGGTAGTAGATACCTGGAATAGCCTTCCAGTGGGAGCGGTAACAGTGATACAGAAAGGGTAGTAGATAGATTTGGAATACTTCACCATTAAATACAGTAAAGGGTAAGAGAGTGATTAAAGAATGTTTGTGATGTATATAAAACTGGTGATGTCAGTGGAGGCTTCATTGTGGGCAGACATAAATAAGGAGTGGGTGCGCAATATTCTCGACGGTCTCTCAAGGAGAATTAATGAATCACAGGAACTGGGTTACGGAGGTCTGTTAATCTCAGGCTAGAAATATATTAATGCTATAATTGGTGTGATGCTGGCACAGATATATTCAAAAAATTGCAGATTGTCTCCACTTTTTAAAGTGGGACAAAATGAAAAATCCGAGAATCTGTATGTCTCCCGATAACTCCATCTTCACTAAGTGTCCAATACGTGGCAGCTTCTGACAAGAGCTGAGTGACACATTTCTCAAACCACAGGCTAGAGAAAGCTAAAAAACACAATGTGATCACCAAAAAGGACTTTTCTGATGGGTGACATGATAGCCCCGAAGCAAGGCCTGTTAATAAACACAAGGAGCAGGTGTTGAGTTTCACTCTGGACCTCAGACCACCCTGAAAGTTAACTTAAATCCAGTAAAAATAAATCTGCTTGCCATAAATAAATATAAAATAAGTATGTTGTGGAGTATGATAAAACATTTATGGAGAACCATCAGAACTGGATCCAATAAAACTAATCGAATCTTGTCGCCGTACTGCGTTCAACGGTTTATATGCAATACAATGCAGATATGGCACAGAACAAGAACATAAAGAAATGTATCAATGCACTATTCAAAAGAGATATACTATACAGTAAGAAGATAACATCTTTCATTGGTCGGTATTATACTGTCCTTCATTCTGGTCTACAATACAGTTATCCTACCTGGTCCATTCTGTCCGTGGCTATACTAACCTTCTGTCACCCACAGTCGGTATTATCCTCCCTTCATCCACAGTCCGTATTCTCCTCCCTTCATCCACAGTCCGTATTATTCTTCCTTTATCCACAGTCCATATTATACTTCCTTTATCCACAGTCCGTATTCTCCTCCCTTCATCCACAGTCCGTATTATCCTCCCTTCATCCACAGTCCGTATTATCCTTCCGTAATCCACAGTCCGTATTATTCTTCCTTTATCCACAGTCCATATTATCCTTCCTTTATCCACAGTCCATATTATCCTTCCTTCCTTTTTTCACAGTCCATATTATCCTTCCTTCATCCTTAGTCCATATTATACTTCCTTTATCCACAGTCCGTATTCTCCTTCCTTAATCCACAGTCCGTATTATCCTTCCTTAATCCACAGTCCGTATTATCCTTCCTTTATCCACAGTCCGTATTCTCCTTCCTTAATCCACAGTCCGTATTCTCCTTCCTTAATCCACAGTCCGTATTATCCTTCCTTCATCCACAGTCCGTATTCTCCTTCCTTTACCCACAGTCCGTATTATTCTTCTTTTATCCACGGTCCATACTATCCTTCCTGTACCCACAGTCTGTATTATCCTCCCTTTATCCACAGTCCGTATTATCCTTCCGTAATCCACAGTGCGTATTATTCTTCCTTAATCCACGGTCCGTATTATCCTTCCTTTATCCACAGTCGGTATTATCCTTCCTTCATCCACAGTCGGTATTATCCTTCCTTCATCCACAGTCCATATTATACTTCCTTTATCCACAGTCCGTATTATTCTTCCTTCATCCACAGTCCATATTATACTTCCTTTATCCACAGTCCGTATTATCCTTCCTTCATCCACAGTCCGTATTCGCCTTCCTTCATCCACAGTCCGTAGTATTCTTCTTTTATCCACGGTCCGTATTATCCTTCTTTTAGCCACAATCCGTATTATTCTTCCATTATCCACAGTCTGTATTATCCATCCTTTATCCACAGTCCGTATTATCCTTCCTTTATCCACAGTCCGTATTATCCTTCCTTTACCCACAGTCCGTATTATTCTTCCTTTACCCACAGTCCGTATTATCCTTCCTTTACCCACAGTCCGTATTATCCTTCCTTTATCCACAGTCCGTATTATCCTTCCTTTATCCACAGTCCGTATTATTCTTCCTTTATCCACAGTCCGTATTATCCTTCCTTTATCCACAGTCCGTATTATTCTTCCTTGATCCACAGTCCGTATTATTCTTCCTTGATCCACAGTCCGTATTATTCTTCCTTTACCCACAGTCCGTATTATCCTTCCTTTATCCACAGTCCGTATTATCCTTCCTTTACCCACAGTCCGTATTATCCTTCCTTTATCCACAGTCCGCATTATCCTTCCTTTATCCACAGTCCGTATTATCCTTCCTTTATCCACAGTCCGTATTATCCTTCCTTTATCCACAGTCCGTATTATCCTTCCTTTATCCACAGTCCGTATTATTCTTCCTTTATCCACAGTCCGTATTATCCTTCCTTTATCCACAGTCCGTATTATTCTTCCTTTACCCACAGTCCGTATTATCCTTCCTTTATCCACAGTCCGTATTATTCTTCCTTCATCCACAGTCCGTATTATGCTTCCGTAATCCACAGTCCGTATTATTCTTCCTTTATCCACAGTCCGTATTATCCTCCCTTCATCCACAGTCCGTATTATTCTTCCTTTATCCACAGTCCGTATTATCCTTCCTTTATCCACAGTCCGTATTATTCTTCCTTTATCCACAGTCCGTATTATCCTTCCTTTATCCACAGTCCATATTATACTTCCTTTATCCACAGTCCGTATTATCCTTCCTTTATCCACAGTCCGTATTATTCTTCCTTTATCCACAGTCATATAGAATAATTTGTCAAGGTTAATTTTGTCCAAATTGGATGATATTCATTTACTAAATTAATAATGATGTAATAATGATGTAATAATGTAAGATAATACTATTGTTAACTTTTATGTCATTTTACCCTACTCCCTCTAGTATGTAAGCTCATTGAGCAGGGCCCTCAAACCCTCTGTTCCTGTGTGTCCAACTTGTCTGGTTACAATTACTAATGTTTGTTAGTCCACCCATTGTAAAGCGCTGCAGAATTTGTTGGCGCTATATAAAAATAATAATAATAATAATAATAATCATGAGTGTCTTTAACACAGTACAAACAGGACAGCTGCCCTTCCCCAGTTACATTTGGCCTCTGCCTGCATCAATTTCGTTTAGGTACACTGATCCTAAAATAAATTGTTGCAGGCCCTTGCACTAAGGGGGCTCATCAGGTGGCCCATGCACTTAGGGACACCCAGTAGGCATTTGTCAGAAGGACAGCGTGACATGGGCCCTTCATTTCATCAGCATTGCAGGAAGTTACAGCCGGTCACTACCTCCCACAGATACTGAAGCCCCATGCAGGACAGGGAAGGCAGAGATGAGGGGGGCAGGATTGGCAGAGCCTAATTCCCAGCCAGCACACTGGACCCAAGGGAAGCCACTCTCCTGGACCCAAAAGGAAGGAAACTGGAGGGAGACTTTAAAAGTGTAAATTTTGCATGTTTGTCTTTGTGTGTGTCAGTATGTTTCTGTGTGTGTGTGTGTGTGTCAGTATGTCTGTGTTTCTGTGTTTGTGTCTGCGTGTCAGTATGTATGTCTGTATTTTTCTGTGTATATGCCAGTATGTTTGTCAGTGTACGTGTCACTAAATCTGTCAGTGTGTATGTGTGTGAATGTCTGCCAGCATATGTGTCTAAGCCAATATGTCTGTCAGTGTGTGTGTGTGTGTGTGTGTATCTGTGCGTGTGTTACCATATCTTGTAGAAAAACAGGAAGAAAGGTAGCGCTACCTTTCTTCCTGTTTTACTGTACATTATCTAGAGGGTAAGAGGGTTACCCTCTATAAGGTTGCTGCCTACTTTTTTATATTATTAGCGCTTACCTATTTTTCACTTTTTCTATATCTTGTAGAAACATTGCCGGCATCCGCCCCTTTCTTACGCAAGACACTGCTAAGGAGGTTTTCTCTTCTAATTGGATTTCCCAGACCCCTACATTCACACAAACATACGACATACAAAAACATGATTACATTCAAACATGGCTCAGTGCTTAGTACAGGCCTGCAAGCCAAAGCTGTTAAAGGAACACTATAGCGGTGACTAGAGCCCTGTTCCGCAGCAAATAAATGGCTCCCTCGGCACTGGTGACCTCTCCTCCTCCATCGACGTCAGCTCCCGAGTGGAGCTGAATGCTCATGCGCGGCTAGAGCCTCGCGCATTCAAACCCACCCATAGGAAAGCATTACTTAATCCTTTCCTATGGGGATCTTATTTGACACTGGACTCTGTGAGGATGTCCAGCGTCAAATAAGTGCGATTTACTCCGTGTTAATTGTGGAAGAGCCTCTAGTGGCTGTCAGGGAGACAGCCACTAGAGGCTGGATTAACCCTGCAGTGTAAACATAGCAGTTTGTCTGAAGCCTTGTTAAAGTTGCATGACTTGTAAGGATATACCTTTTGGCCACCCTTGCGATAAAGAGGCCCAAAAGAATTCTTGCACCAGAGCCCTCTTTAGTTTCACCAATGCATTGGAGTGGAGAGTGTGATTGCATGCCAGGGAGTGGAGGGGGGAAGTGGGGGGGAGACCAAACAATCCATATTAAAGACGGCCCCTGAAGATAATACTACAATAATAATGGTGACATGCTTAAATACATTTGTTTCTGGTTAGACTGTAGAGAGAATTTATAGTTAATGTTAGAGTAAAATTGGTAATTATTCCTTAATTTGATGATTCCCACCGATGCTGTCTGGAGACAATCTCATGGGGTCTAGAATCTTTTCATAAAAATGGCCACGCAAAATTTCCCAAATTAATCCGCAAACGATGACCAGGAAATGGCATAGTGATTTCTCTGCAAGTACATAATTTAGACATTCATTTATATCCTGCGACATTGAGATTTAGACATTTATTTATATCCTGCGACATTGAAATTTAGATATTCATTTATATCCTGCGACATTGAGATTTAGACATTTATTTATATCCTGCGACATTGAAATTTAGATATTCATTTATATCCTGTGACTATCTATTAACTAGAAAACATAATACTGAGAAAATGTTTCCTTGTAGTTTTGTAATAAAATAAACGTAGAAAACTTAGTACGAGTTTGATATTTGTACGGCTCAGTGTCACTGTCCCCCGGTTCTCGTCTTCATACGGTAGTTCCAAAGCTTGCACCTTGATGGGTGACATTTAATCAGAGAATAATTAAAGGTTTCTTATTAATTGGTCTATAAAATCATATTCTTTTCCTGTCTGTCATGGAAACCATCTCGTCTTCCTACCGTGCTATAGAATACGATGATTAATAGTGGATTTAACCCAAAAACATTTTTGAAAAGGTAGAATAGTGTATTTTACGTTTGTGAAACATACAGCCCAAGGCTTGATTAAACTAAATCCTCTGTGATCAAAAAAGGGTTACGCTCACTGCGTTATTTTTGACAAGTCAGTTCCCTTTCTGTGCTGTTTCTAGTGATTTGATGGATTCACCACTTACATTATTGATACCTACCCTCCCCCAAATAGCTGCAGCATATTCTGTTATTTATTATCATGTTGACTTTTCATATTTTTTTTAACTAATTATTAGATACATTATTGCATTTATTTCTGTGAATACTAACAAACACATTGCTCTTATTTAAAATATTACTCAAGCTCTGTTTTCAAGTGTCAGTGTGACAGAATGTGATTTTGGAATCAACACACCTAAATACATACATACAGATATACATGCATACACAATTACAAACACAGTCACATGCATACATACATAGACACACAATCACACACAGTCACATAGACACATAATCACGCAAATATACATAGATATACAATTACACACACAGTAACATTCATACACAGACAATCACACATAGTCACTGTCATACATAGACATAGTTACGTACATGCAGTCACATTCATATACAGATGTACAATCATACATAGACACACTCACGTACACGCAGTCACATTCATACACAGATGTACAATCACACATAGGCACGGTCATACATAGACACACTCACATACAAGCAGCCACATTCATACACAGACATACAATCACACATAGTCACGGTCATACATAGACATAGTTACGTACATGCAGTCACATTCATATACAGATGTACAATCATACATAGACACACTCATGTACACGCAGTCACATTTATACACAGATATACAATCACACATAGTCATGGTCATACATAGACGTAGACATACTCACGTACACGCAGTCACATTCTTACACAGACACACATGTTTGTATTGCGCGATTGTTCCTCTCCTCCCCTGTAAGTTGGCTTTGCGGGCCCCAGGAGTGAGGGGCAGAGGTGGAATCTTCTGTGCGCATGGTGTCTAGTGGTAGAGAAGCAGAAGAGTTCGGCATACACTCACACAGTCTACTTCCTGCTTCCCCCTTGTCAGCCGCATACAAACAAGCATTCGAAGCTGGTACATAAATTCTCATTCACACACCTGGAGCCCATATATTGTAGGGTTGTGGAAGGTACCAAGTCTAACTAAGCTGCAGCCATCTGAAAAAACGAAACGACTGCATCTCTTTCCGCTCTCCACCCCCCAGTGCAATCTATGCTCCTGCTCCAATGGAAGCGATGGAATCATAGCTGAGTTTGCAAACATTATTAACTCCTATGAATGAAACAGTTAATGCAGTTTGTCTGCAATACAAAAACAGCCTACAAAATGTTCTAATTTAAAATACTAAATGATTTAATACACAAAGGAATTAAACATGTATATGTATAGTTTACATTTTAGAATCAGTGTAAAATTTAATTTTAGCCGTTTACTGTGTTACAGCAGAGTCTGGTCTGGTTAATGAAACACATCTTGGTCAAAACTTCATCTGTGTCAGATTAACCACAATTTTACATGTTTATGACCACAACGTGAGCACATGGCGCGGTCCGTGCAGAAACTACTACAGCAGTCACACATAAAATCACCCCAAAATTTTAAATTTTCCTCTCAATATTTTATATCAGGGTTTTGTTTTTTTTATCACTTTATTGAAAGAGTTTATTTTGGCCTTAGCGTAAATTTGTCGGTGTTTAGCGAATAATCTCCAAGACAAAATGTCACTCAAGCTAGTGGTAAAATAATGTTTATTGACTAAATAAGAAATGGGGCTACATTGAAAAAGAGACACTGAAAACATAGAAAAAAAATAACCAATTTACAAAAATAACCACCTTGTGATATTTAGTTTACATTTGTTTCAAGATTATTCACTAAGAGGGGAATTGTTAGGAATTCTAATTTGAAATAGGTTTCAAACTATGAAATTCCCGTATCGTTTCCAGAAAATCCCCGGTTATTGAATAACCCTAGTAGAATTTACAGAGTTATTTACTAAAAGTCTTAAATTTGAAGTTTGAATTCTCATTGAATTGTCATGTTTGTGAATAACCTGCTGTGTCACAATTCAGTTTTTATTTCAGTGAATTTAAATGTTTAGTAAATAAAGCCCGTGTGAGTTTCAATTGCTGAAGTCATGAAAAATATATTGAAAAAAATAAAAGTGTTGTAAATAAAAGATTATTTCTCACGCTGAAATGTAAACTGCGTCCTGAGAGATAGCTCAGTGGATAGGACTCCAGCTGCTGTAACTCAGTCAGGTTAGTTCACAAGTTCAATGCCATTAAGTTGGGAAATAATAATATCTAGACCCCTAGGTTATTATTAGTCAACTAAGGACAAGCTACATGTTCCTTCCTTGTTAAAAGCTTTGATATTTAAATAATGTGCTTTATAGAAAATGCAGAAAAATAATGTACATATAATATACAGGGGAAAAACAGAACTTAAGTTTAAAATAAAGATTAGACAGAAATATCAATATCATATGTGAGGAAGGCTGAACTTGATAGACGCAAGTCTCTTTTCAGCTATGTAACTATAAAGCAGAAATTAAATAAATATAAATATCACTGTCATCATTTACAGTGATGTTAAAAATAATACTTTTTCTGGAGTTTCTTTAGCTTTTAAAAGATTTATTGTCATTGTCCGTCATGTGTCCAGTATGATTTCATTTGTACATTTTGATTAAGATCTTAACCATTAGTTTCCCTGGAATTAAACTGAATGTCTTTTTGTGCAAAGATTGACAAACGTTCCTTATGTTTTATTTGAGACAGCTAAAGGTGCAGAAGTACAGCAGTTTGATATAAAGCAAATGTGGAGGAGAAGGTTTCAGAACGTGTCGTTTTTTTTTTTGTTTTGTTTTTTTAAAGTAGTCTAAAGTCATCATAGAAACCGGTGGAAACGGCAAGCATTATAATTGCTCCACTTTCCAGAACACAACGATGGTCATCTCCCTCGAAGTTACTTCTTAAATCGTCAACTTTTTCTGTATTTCATTGTAGGTTTAAACTGATAGTAAATTTAGTGATCTGTCAATATGTATTTTTTTTTTTAGTGAGGTATCAATCATTCTTTCATAGGATTAGTAAAATATCTCATGTTGTCTAATGAGGAGAAGTCTACCGTTACACATTATGGTAGATTTTTCAATACAGCTCAAGAGGCATTTCAAACATTTTTCTAATGTAATGTCCATGGAAATCAAATGTTAATAACCCCTTATTAACTCTTTATTAAACCTAACTATTTAACTTCCTTGACACGCAAAGCACCAAATTTATCCTTATCGTATAAAGCAGAAATTATTTCACTTCTCAGCTAAAATCCTACATCTTGGTTTTGACCGTAAATTGCTAAATTATTTTTTAGAACAAAATTATCCACTTATGTACAGACATGGATTTATAAATATATTGTCAATTGTCACAATGATTTGTTTAGCGCATAAACCATGAGTCCATTTAAACATTTTAAAAAGCCTCATTAATAACTACATTAATAACGTTTGTTTCCTGTTCTGATTTGGGATTCATCGAGATCACACTGTGTGGATAGCTAGTTTATATAAAAGAGTTTTTCATTTGGAAAAATCGTCCTCGCTATAGGGGAAGTGAATGTGTAGGAGTCGTGTTATGGCAAGTTACTGGCTTCTGTCATCAGATTATATTTTTCTTAGTGAACCAGAGACTAAAAAGTAAATAACATTAACCCCATATCACATGGCACATTTATACTCAGCAGATCTGAATCAATGCATTGTCTGAAGATTTGGTCTGCCGATAATACGGCTCACAGGGTAAAGAACTCATGAAATGACTGAATGTTTAGAGTAACGTTCTGCTCAAAGACATCCCCAGAGCCCAGACGAACGCTATCAAATTCTTCATCTATTCACTAAACAGTGCCTAGCGATAAGAAGCATTGACTAAAATAGACGAGGTGAACATTTCTCTACTGCAGACAAGAGTAGGGTTTTATTGGTGTAAATACTGAGAGACTTTTGGTGATTCACCATAAATTGTTTTTTGGCAAAATAAACCCATTTTTGTGTAAAATCTGAATGTTAAACTACATTATTCACCTGTGCATAAAATTGTACATAACGTGTTATTTTAATATAAATTATTATTAAAAATGGTACTAACAGAAATATTTTGTCACCATTTTTTTCTGTACCTCTCTGGTCTGCCAAGGAACGGAGGACATGGCTGCTGCCAGAGATAAGAGGTTGGGACTAAGGGGATACAATTGGGGATAGAATAAAAAGGGAGAACAGTGAGGGGATTTATTAATCAGTTAGAAGAAGTGTAGGGAGCCAAGAAGTCCAGTCATGTTTAGATGTTTAACATTCTCAACATTTGCATTAATAATTGAGCCAAACATTTATTTTGGATAACATGTATTTATTAATTTAAATACTTTTTTCCACTTCAAATTTTACAAAATGCATGCACACCATATTTATCTAATAGCAAATTGAAGACTGGGATTGTTTCCAAGAAAGACACTGAACATTAATTTAAAAAAAAAAAAGTACATTATATGATCACTAAATTATATAACAAGCACAAACTATTGTCCTATCACCAACTATCATCCTGTCTCCCCTTATAATGATACCTGCCATTATCGTCCTAACTTCGCTTGTCATCCTGTCAACCATAATCATCCTAACATCGCTTGTTGCCCTATCAACTATTATCTTCTTATCATCACTTGTCACCCATGATCATACTATCACCACTTATCAAACTATCAAACTATATTGTTCTATCCCCATTACTATACTAACACCACTTGTCACTCTATCACTTCTCAACAGTTATCCATATCATCCTATCACCCCAACACCTCTTATTGTCTTATCTCCTCTTATCATTTTATCACCCCTTTTCATCCTATCACTTCCTTTTTTCCGATTACCCACAACTGCCATGTCCCCTCTTATCCATCTTATTGTCCAATCATCTCTTATTGTGCTATCACATATAATCGTATTACCTCTTATCATCCCATCACCTCTTATCATTCTATCACTCCTTATCACCATATCACCTATCATCCTGTTACCCCTTATCATCCTATCACCTCTTATCATCCTATTACTCCTTATCACCATATCACCTATCATCCTATCACCCCTTATCATCCTATCACTCCTTATTATCCTATCACTCCTTATCATCCTATCACTCCTTATCATCCTATTCCCTTTTATTGTGCTATGAACCCTTATCACCTATCATCCTATCAACCTTTATCATCCTATCACTCCTTTTCACCATATCACCTATCATCCTATCACCCCTTATCAATCTATGAACTCTTATCGTCCTGTGACCTCTTATTGTCCTACCCCCTCCTATTGTCCTATCACGTCTTATTGTCCTATCTCACCTCTTATCATCCTATTACCTCTTATCGTCCTATCACCTCTTATCATCCTATCACTCCTTATCACCATATACCTATCATACTATCACCCCTTGTCATCCTATTACCCCTTATCATTGTATCACCTATCATCCTATCACCCCTTATCAACCTATGAACTCTTATCTTCCTATGAACTCTTATCGTCCTTGACCTCTTATTGTCCTACCCCCTCTTATTGTCCTACCCCCTCTTATTGTCAGATCACCTCTTATCATCCTATTACCGCTTCTTATCCTATACCCTCTTTTTGTCCTATCACCTCTTATCATTCTATCATCCCTTATCATCCTATCACCTCTTATCATTCTATCATCCCTTATCATCCTATCACCTATCATCCTATCCCATCTTATTGCTGCCTAGGTGTTCTCTTTGACTCCAACCCTTTCCTTCAAGCCTCATGTTCAATCTATCGCCAAATCCTGTCATTTCCATCTCAAAAACAATTGCGCGCATCCGCCCCTACTCAACGCCAGATGCGACTAAGGTGTTGGTCGATTCCACTGTCCTTTCTCGCCTTGAATACTGTAATCCGCTTCTCAGTGGTCTTACGTGCTCCCAACTAGTGTCGTTACAGTCCATAATGAATGCGGCAGCGAGGCTCATCTTCCTGTCCTCCCGCACCTCCCATGCCTTACCCTCCTGTCAGTCCCTACATTGGCTTCCTATAAAATATAGAGCTCAATTTAAAATTCTGGTTCTTGCTTTCAAATCTCTACATAATGCTGCCCCCATCTATCTATCCTCCCTTTTACACAAGTATGTCCCGTCTAGGCCCTTACGATCTGCTGAAGACTTACGTCTATCTTCTGTCCGTATTCCCACCTCTGATGCTCGCCTTCAAGATTTCTCGAGGGCTGCACCGTTCCTGTGGAACTCGCTTCCCTCCTCCGTTAGATGCTCACCCAGTCTCCACTCCTTCAAAAAATCATTAAAAACCCACTTCTTCATAAAAGCGTATCAATTAAACTGTTAATAGCTCCTGACTGATTCCTCTTCTGCAACTGTCACTAGTCTAATACTATCCTTACCTTTTTGTGTCATTTTACCCCACTTCCTCTAGCATGTAAGCACATTGAGCAGGGCCCTCAACTCCTCTGTTTCTGTGTGTCCAACTTGTCTGGTTATAAGTACATGTCTGTTCGTCCACGCATTGTAAAGCGCTGCGGAATTTGATGGCGTTCTTTAAATATCATAATAATATTAATAATAATTGTCCTATCACCTATCATCTCTTATTGTTCTATCATCCCTTATCATCCTATCACCTCTTATTGTCCTATCATCCATTATTATCCTATCACCTCTTATTGTCCTATCATCTCTTATCATCCTATCACCTCTTACCATCCTATCACCTATCATCCTATCACCTCTTATTGTCCTATCACCCCCTATTATACTATCACCTCTTACCATCCTATCACCTATCATCCTATCACTTCTTATTGTCCTATTATGTAAGTCTGGAATGCACGTTATATGGGAAGTTTATTCTATCCCCCATTATTATCATATTACCTATTGTCCTATCCCCTCTTATTATCCGATCACCTCTTATCATCATATCACCCCTTATTATCATATCACCCCTATCATCCTATTATCTATTGTTCTATCCCCTCTTAGTGTCCTATCATCTCGTATCATCCTATCATCTCTTATTATCCTATCACCTATCGTACTATCCCCTCTTAATGTTCTATCACATCTTATCATCCTATCACCACTTATAACCTCATCACTTCTTATCATCCGATCACCTTTTATCATCCAGTCACCTCTTATCATCCTATCATCCGATCACCCCTTATCATCATATCAACTATTGTTCTAACCCCTCTTATTGTTCTATCACCTCATATCATCTCTTATCCCCTCTTATTTTCCTATCACATCTTATCACCCTATCACCCCTTAACATCCTACAATCCTCTCACCTCCTATCATTCTATCACCTCTTATCATCCTATCACCTCTCATCATCATATCACCTCTTATCATCTCTTATCATCCGGTCATCTTTATCATCTGATCATCTCTTATCATCCTATCACCTCCTATCATCCGATCACCTATTATCATCATATCACCTCTTATCATCCGATCATCTCTTATCATCCGACCATCTCTTATCATCCGATCATCTTTTATCATCCGATCATCTCTTATCGTCCTATCACCTCCTATCATCCTATCACCTCTTAATGTTCTATCACATCTTATCATCCTATCACCACTTATAAAAAGTAACTATCATCCTATCACATCTTATCAGCCGATCATCTCTTATTATCCAGTCATCTCTTATCATCATATCACCTCTTATCATCCTATCACCTCTTATCATCATATCACCTCTTATCATCATATCATCTATTATCATCATATCATCTCTTATCATCATATCACCTCCTATGATCCTATCACCCTTTTATCATCTGATCATCTCTTATTATCCGATCATCTCTTATCATATGACCTCCTATCATCCTATCACGGTTTTATCATCTGATCATCTCTTATCATCCTATCACCTCTTATCATCCTATCACACCTCTTTTTGTCTTATCACCGATTATCACCCTTGCATCACTTGCATCACCCAGAATTAATCTCCAAGTTCGTTAGATTTATTTGCTCAAGGCGACTTCCATGGGGTCTATTATTATATTCAGAATTAAAACAGGAGTAGAGTTCAGTGGGATAAATGTAATTGAATCTGGTATAAATCCATCTCACGTTGATGTGTGCCACCTGATTCTACTGTACAATCACTGAAAATGCACAGACAGAGTTCACTTCTCCAGTTTCACATTGGGCGACAAATGGACACCAATATTTTGCGAAGAGTTATATCTTCTTATGTGCACACGAAAATAACTCCTGAAATAAAATTTCTTGGTACTCCTTTTTAAATATATAACTATAGGTCTAACAATGCAGCTGATTGAAAATAGTGTTTTACTGACTTGGATATTCAGCGTAATTTGGTTCGCATTTCTCAGCAGTGTATTCGCTTTGAAATAGCCATGGTAATGTAATAAAATAGCGAATTATTTTTAAATAGTCTTTGTTTTTTGTTTTGTTTTTTATTTAGAGAGTAAACCTCACCTCTTTGAGACATTCAGTTTAGTGAAGATAAGCTAAATAAGACACAATTAGTGTCATTACCATTTGCTCCAATCAGGAATGACCGTTAACTCCGCTATCAAAGATTAATCTTCTAATAAAGTCAAATGTTACCTAATTTTACTGATTATTATTATTTTATTTTATTATTTATATAGCGCCATCAGATTCCATAGTGCTGTATCACGGTTTATAAATGTTCTAGGTTCTAGGTAAGTTCCATTCTCTCGAAGCACTAAGTCACCAGCTACAGAGAGTTATTGTTATAATGTCTCAAGTGCCCTTTTGCTAAATCAGATTAAAATACAAATTCCCGAGAAACAAAAGAGCCTGTTCAAAAACCAAAATAGTTCATAATAAAATACACCAAAAGGTCTCATTTAAAGTATAGACAGCAATTTATTTTGTTTAAACTTATTTTAGTCAAATTTGAATATTATGACATAAAAGCATGTTATAGAGGTAAAGCCTACATTTCTAATAAGATGCAATGACTGTAATTATTATTTCAAATAAATCTTAAAAAACTGCTTGAGCAGATGGTAAATCAAAATGATATGATTAGAGATAATTGCCTCTTGAGTTTATACCCCCGAAATATATTTATTCTGTGTTTATTCCAGGTATCTATACCCCAAATATATATTTATCCTATGTTGATCCCAGGTATCTATAGTCCAACAAAAATATTTATCCTGTGTTGATCCCAGGTATCTATAGTCCAAAATATATTTATCCTGTGCTTATCCCAGGTATCTATACCCAACATATATTTATCCTGTGTTTATCCCAGGTATCTATACCCACAAATATATTTATCCTGTGCTTATCCCAGGTATCTATACCCACAATTATATTTATCCTGTGTTTATGCCATGTATCTATACCCAACATATATTTATCCTGTGTTTATCCCAGGTATCTATACCCAACATATATTTATCCTGTGCTTATCCCAGGTATCTATACCCACAATTATATTTATCCTGTGTTTATCCCAGGTATCTATACCCACAATTATATTTATCCTGTGTTTATCCCATGTATCTATACCCAACATATATTTATCCTGCGTTTATCCCATGTATCTATACCCCAAAATATATTTATCCTTTGCTTATCCTAGATATCTATACTCACAAATATATTTATTCTGTGCTTATCCCAGGTATCTATACCCAAAAATATATTTATTGTGTGTGTAACCCGTGTGTCTATACCCCAACATATATTTATCCTGTGTTTACCCTGTGGGTCTATACTCAAAATATATTTATCCTGTGTTTAATCCTGTGTGTTTATTCCATATATATATATATATATATAGAGAGAGAGAGTTAAATTAATAATATGAATGCCATTATGGCTTCTAATTTTCATTTTCCGATTATATCATTAAGCTATAGAAATCAAAAGGTTCTGTAACTATTAACATATATATATTGTAGTTAAATTATGTAAGTCTGGAATGCACGTTATATGGGAAGATTATTCTACGTTATACTTTTAACAGAGAGAGGAAGAATCAATAAGCTAACTCTTTGTTTCTCAAGTTGTGCTCTGAAAGACACTTTGGTTCACAATTCGAGTGACTTTACGGAAAGGAAATTAACTATTTTCTGGTTCGTAGGGCAGGGGAGATTCCAAATGGCAGATAGGCCACTCCAGATGGAGCAAATGTAATTTAAAAAGCATAAATAGGGATTTCCAGAGGTATAAAACTACGTGGGGCAATTGCAAAATACATCGCTGGGTCCCAGACTGAAATTGACACCTCGATACACGCACCCATCCAGAACACACGAGAAGCAGGCATGAGAAGGTTAAATGAGCAGTATCATCAGCGGAAAGGAAATCTGACTGCACCAACCCTGGGCATTAATTAACGATAATGTTAATAACAGGTGGATTTTACTCGGCAAGTCTAACTTAATGAGTAACAGCCTGGAGACACTTCCCAGTCATTACTCTGTGCTGTCAGCCAATCTGAAATTAATCTGAAGAAGAAAAAAAGGCCGCCATGCTTGGGGTCGGAGGTCGAGAAGTCGGGCTCTAAGATTCGGTTAATTAAGACTGAGATTCTGCAAGATCGATACAGACAGCTCGTTCACAGCTTCTGCTGACCACGGCCTTGCCTGCGTATGTCTTGTTACCTGTGTTAATTCCATAACTATGAAATAATTGAAGGGATATTCTGACATATATACTGTCCGTGGATGGATTTAATGTAATATTACATTGGTAGTATTACTTATTTCATGTAATACGTAGAGGAATTATTAAAACTCGTATTCACAGCTTGCTGGCCATGTTTTAGTCTTGTTTTCAAGTTATTCTGATATTTTTATTAATGCTAAAAGTTGTACAGTTTGTAAGACCAACTATCATCATGAAGACAGATTAAAGAAAGCTGAAGATCAGATCTACTTTTTTACTTTTTTTAAAATGTGATCATTCTTACAAACGAAACCAAAATACGCTTTAGTCCGATACTAGCCCCGACAGACAGATGGGGGGTAACTGTCCGCTCCCCTTATCCCAAAAAGCAGATGGATATAAGTGTACAACAGCCTCTAAAACTACAAACACTCACCACACACAATCCTCTTTCCTTCTTAATTGCTTTAATTAAAATCCCTTAAGAAAAAAATATTACACAGAAACCCATCTGTAGAAGCCAAATGAATGCTGTTTAAACTGAGCAATATCACAAACCCAAATCTTCATTTAAAAGCTGCAACTGTAACGCATTCATAGAAATGGTCGAACACTTTAAGATATTGTTCCAAGCGAGCTTTCCCCGTCTGGAAACAGACGGGAAATTGCAAACTTTAACAACTTTCTTTTCAGCTTGAAGGAACTTTTCCCTGGTTTATTTTGTTTATTTATATGCACCAAAAAGTACACATTTTTCCAGAAACACTTAAATAAAGAGACTACTTCATATAAAATGTTGCAAATACGCACAATTAAATCATTTCTAAAATTATAAATCATGCAAGGCCTTTTCATCAGTCTTTATGCCCCTTGAATCCCAACATTAAATTAATTACAGAAAGAGTCAAAGACGTACATCCATGTATTAAATTCAGAACCCCGTGACTGCAATTCAAGCATTATAATCAATTTCCTATCGGAAACGTGCTGAAAACGTAAAAAAAAAAAATCAATAGAGATCCCAATTGAGAGAGAATAGAGCGCATTAAACGTGATGTTCGGTTATCAGTTACTTGTTCAATAACTCCGGCATCGATGGTACAAACAGAAAGAATGTAGGGTAACTTTAACTACACATATAGAACGAGCTTTGATTTACTAACATGCCAATTATATACATACATTCTACATATTTCATATATGTTCATTTCATGGGTTTAGCTGCTAACGATTCTTAACCCTTTCAGTGCCAGTAAAACCCAATACGTTTCTTTGCTGATAGTTGCAGTTATAAAATATATTTAAATATATATATATACAGAGAGAGAGACAGAGAAATAAAAGAAACCTCAGGCAGTTAAACATTCTCATGTGAGCTTACAATGTGTCTGAAACATTCACAGCTTAGTTAACCATTTCTTAAACAACGAGCAGACACAGTAATTAGGGCAATAAGCCTAGACCGACAATAAAGATAGAAAATAACAATATGTCCAAAAAGCACAAACAGAACACTAAGGTAGACATTACAATCGCTTAACAAGCATTAATATTGCACGGATGTATAAAACGCACACTAATGGATAACATTTTAATGGATTTATTTCAAATTTCCACTAATTAGATGCATAACATCTGCTCGGCTCCCTGCAAAAACTGTAAATCACCACTTTCTTATAAATTCATTCATTTCTTATTTAAACCCCAATCAAGCGGAGACCCCATTTAAATCCCCTCCATCCATAAACAGCATTCTGTGCTTTAAATTCTAAACAAACACAATGTAACAAAAAACAGCCAGGATCGTGGAAAGTCCCAGGACAGATCAAAGCATAAAACAGTACAAAATAATAAAAAAAAAAAATTTAAATCAAATATTCCAACAGTCAGAAAGGAAGCAGCAATGCCAGTGAGGAGTTAAAATACAAGCAATAAAATATATATATATATAGAATTATTGTCCAAGGAAGCAAAAAAAAAAAAAAAAAAGAGTTAAATCAAAACAAGAGCAAAAATTAGCAATCTAAAGCTAAAAAAAAAAAAAACCAACATTTTAAAAAAAGGCTTTATTAGCAAACAGGAAAATTATAAAAAAAAATCAAACAAACAATGTTTTTAAAAAATGCAGTTAGTGCCAACAAAAACAGGGAGAAAAAAATAAAACAAAACTAAAAATGTGTATTTCTGTCTAGGTATGTATGTATGTGTGTATATTTCTATATGTGTATATATATTTCTCTGTATGTATATATATATATATATATATATATATATGTGTGTGTGTGTGCGTATAAGGGCTCAGTGTGAACGCCGAGCGTGTAAAGATCCAGGCGGCAGACTGAGCATTGAGCATATTAGCAGCTCAGGCGCTGTTGTCCTACAATGCCTCCTCCTCCATGCCCTGTCTGTATGTAGAGCGCTCCGGCTATGGGACTGTAAAAAAAAAAAAAAGGAGAGAGAGAGAGAGAGAGAGGCACACACTCTGCACTCACTACACACACACACAGACTGCAAGCAGCAGCAACAGCGACGGCAGCAGCTCAGAGCCTGGAACGCAGCTCCTGACATTGAGAATGAATGACAGCTTACCTGAATGCCAATCTTCATCAGACTGACACTGGCGTGACAGAACAGCCTATACTTCCCAGCACAGGCTGTGACGTCGGCCGAGGGGGTCCGTAGACACACCCCCGGCTCACTCTGCTTTTGGCTGAGAGGGTGATCTCTTTATTAATAGAATATTTGCGCCATCTGCTGGACACACGTGGCCTTCATACTGCACGCAGACACCACAAAGGTCGGCTTGTAATGACAGCTGAAAAAATGACTTGCACAACCGTAATCTGTCAATAAAGGAAGACAGACAGCGAAAATTCAACGCAATGTTACTGCGACCACAGGAGTTTGTTATCCAGCCCGACGTCACTGCGTCACTTCTAATAAAAACCCAGACAAGTCCTGTATTATAACCAAAGTCTTACAGTATATTATATACTGTGTTATATACTATCTCAGCCTGTTACTGTATTATACACTGTATTATATACTATCTCAGTCCGTTGTTGTATTACACACTGTATTATATACTATCACAGCCTGTTACTGTATTATATACTGTGTTATATACTATCTCAGTCCGTTATTGTATTATACACTGTATTGTATACTATCTCAGTCCGTTATTGTATTATACACTGTATTATATACTATCTCAGTCCGTTATTGTATTATACACCGTATTATATACTATCTCAGTCCGTTATTGTATTATACACTGTATTATATACTATCACAGCCTGTTACTGTATTATACACTGTATTATATACTATCTCAGTCCGTTATTGTATTATACACTGTATTATATACTATCTCAGTCCGTTATTGTATTATACACTGTATTATATACTATCTCAGTCCGTTATTGTATTATACACTGTATTATTTACTATCCCAGCCTGTTACTGTATTATACACTGTATTATATACTATCTCAGCCTGTTACTGTATTATACACTGTATTATATACTATCACAGCCTGTTATTGTATTATACACTGTATTATATACTACCCCAGCTTGTTACTGTATTATACACTGTATTATATACTACCCCAGCTTGTTACTGTATTATACACTGTATTATATACTATCTCAGCCTGTTACTGTATTATACACTGTATTATATACTACCCCAGCTTGTTACTGTATTATACACTGTATTATATACTATCACAGCCTGTTAGTATATTATACACTGTATTATATACCATCCTAGCCTGTTACTGAATTATACACTGTATTATATACTATCCCGGCTTGTTACTGTATTATACACTGTATTATATAGTATCCCAGCTTGTTACTGTATTATACACTGTATTATATACTATCATAGCCTGTTACTATATTATACACTGTATTATATACTATGTCAGCCTGTTACTCTATTATACACTGTATTATATACTATCCCAGCTTGTTACTGTATTATACACTGTATTATATAATATCTCAGCCTGTTACTCTATTATACACTGTATCATATACTATCCCAGCCTGTTACTGTATTATACACTTTATTAAATGTTACAGAAGCCTGTAACTGTATTATACACTGTATCATGTACTACCCTAGCCTGTTACTGTATTAAACACTGTATTATATTCTATATTCTGTTACTGTGCTATATACTATCCCAGCATGCTACTTTATTATACACTGTATTGTATATATTATACCTATTATACACTGTTTTATATGCCATCCCAGCCTGTTACTGTATTATACACTGCATTAAATATTACATCAGCCTGTAACTGTATTAAACACTGTATTATAGTATATGTAGTCTGTTACTGTACTATATACTATCCCAGCATGTTACTTTATTACACACTGTATTGTATATATTATACCTATTATATACTGTTTTATATACTACCCCAGCCTGTTGTTGTATTATATAATACAGATTAAGGAACAGCACACTCATAAAATACATTTCTAAGTTCTATAAATTTAAAATCACCTATCTCAGCAAACAAATATGGGGATTCAGTTCCATTAGGCCATATTGTGTTAAGCCCACCACCACAGAGCTGAACAAGATGGAGGCACATAGTTACAGGATAAAGAGAGGTGGATTTCTACATGTTATGTTTAACATCTCAAACACAAATTTGTTAAATGTAGGGAGAAGGGAACATAATAGTAAGAATCCTGAAACGTGACCGCTCTCCATTAAGTGTTCATTGTTACGCATGCATTGTTATTTTATTATTTATATAGCGCCATCAGATTCTGTAGCGCTGTACAATGGGCATTCTGGAGAACTAATCTTTAAGACGACAAACAAAGCAAATCCATGTTGGAATGACCTGCCATTTGACTCTTTAATCATTCAATAATGATAAGCTGTAACATGGGTGTCATTAGCCTTTTGTGTTAATAGACCTATCCACGCACCTGAAGCAGTTTAGGTTGCTGAAGTATTTTATATATGAGAAGTGTATCTTCTTTTTTTTCCATTTTAGAAATTTGCACGTTTATAAATTAACTTTGTTACACCCCTCTGGCTGTCAATCAGACACCCGGTCCTATTACTTCCTGGTTTGTTTAGCTCAGTGAAGATAAACTCAAGCCTTGCAAAGACTTCTTATTGAGCTGCATTGGGAAGTCTGTGATTGGACAGCCACAGAAAGTCCGGTGTGTGTCTATTGACAAATGTGTCCGTAATTAAATTTATCCAGCCAACTCTCGTTCCAGGCCAGCAAATGACACTGGCGTAGGTTTAGTTACTCTGTCTGTACATCATTTTATTGTAGAAATGCACATAGAACATCCACGCACCATGACCACTTCAAATAACTAAAATAGTCCATGTCTCGATAACTCTTCTTCAGAAGGTCAGAAATTAGTGACCCAGGTCTCTTTTTAAACCAATAAGGAATAATAAATAACACATAGGAATTCTAAGCTTGGATTGACACTATTAATATATTGACAATTAAAAAGAAAGATTGCGACCGGGGCTATGGCATCTGTAACTAAGTACAGAAATATTCAAATATTTTGCTATTTGGCATTTGTAAGAAACACCAGAGCTGCAGTTTCTTAACAATATTCTAAGACTGTAATGGTAATCTGTGAATAAATCCCACATACAGTAAATACTGTTACACCAGGCACCTGTACTATACAGAGCACTGCACACTATTATCCTGGTAATAGACATATTATGGTTCTGCCTGGAAATCGTGAAGATTTTGGAACACATACAGTTATCCATCATTTTAAAAATAGTGTAAATATTTCTCTGAATTGCAATGATCTGATCTAAAGCACAGATTATTTCATAAAAGGTTATTATGTTGCTGGCAAGGTTTACTGAAAATGTTTCTCAATATGTGTGGGAAACTGTTGGGGAAACCACAGGACTCCCTAAATCTGGCGTTTGGAAAATTGCTTACGATGCAAGAAGACGCCTTTGATTGATAATCAATGTGACTCTCCTTGTCTGTAAATCTCACAAATAAATGCGTGTGCTGAGCTAAGCCTGCTTTTTTTTAGTTTAGATCCTTTGAATCAGCTGAGTTCATGGACAAATTTCATGGACAGGTGAACTTTCTACGGAATTCTCTCTCAGACTTCTTCACGTTTATGTGTTTAAGGAGAAATCCGATTCTTTTCAAGCAGAAATCGTGCAAATCCCCTCTGTTGATCGGGGAAAGTAATATCCTACGATTTGGCTAACAAATGAGATATTAATAATATAAAAATCACATAAAATACAGCTGTTGTCTCAAATTATGCCATTTGCTAACTTGTTCTTTTGTGTAAGCTAATAAGGATTTTATTAGAGAAAACCACTTTGCTAAGATGTTTTCGAAATAACAGGAATTTAGAGCATTTTTACTCAGAATTACTTTGTGCCCCTGGGAAATCCCACTGGTTGCTGATAGTAGATTATCTGACTATGGAAAGATACTCGATAATAACGCACAATATGCGGGACCTTCATTATTAGGACTGCGGATTTAATTCTTTGCGGATTTAACTCTTTCAGGAACAGGATTAGATGAATACATTGTTGAGGTGATATTTTCTGAATGGTCCCTCATTCTGAAGGGGTTAATTGCCCTACTGGGGTAATATGAAGTAAGTTACCATACCACCACGTGAGTTATTTGCAAACCCAATCAGCTGACTCTGATAAGATACATTAATTGAAATTGTCCTGTGATAACTCCTCACCAGATTTTTACAATATCTGCCATAACTCTTCTTTTGAACATAATGTAAAAATCAACATATTTTTCCACAGCGGTGGTTTTCTACCAATTCAAATTATCCGTATCTGCAGCCGTCGTCAACCCTTTTACCACCCAGCTCTTTAATAATGGACGTAACATTTATTGCCGTCACTGTCACTGAGGTAGAGGAAGAGAAATACAAATTGTCACATATAATGTGAACAATGTGACGACAATTCTGTGAAAGCAACTTTCTAAAATGTTGCCAGAAATGATCATTTATGTGCTGAAATATTTTCTTAGAAAATTAAAGTAGATACTGAGCAGATACTGATTTACATGTTGTTGGGAAGAAGATGGTGAGACCTGTAAGGCCCTCAGTTAGGAAGTGTGACCCCCATTCAGCAATCTATACAAAGAAAATCACCTTAACACTCCTGGCCAGCACCCCCGACCCTCCCGACTAGCACCTCGAACCCTTCCGACCAGCACCCTCAAACCTACCGACCATCACACCCAACCCTATCGACCAGCATCCCCAACACTCCGACCAGCACCCAGAAACCTACTGACCAGCACCCGAAGCCCTTCCAACCATCAACCCCAACGCTCCCGATCAGCATTCCCAACACTACCGACCAGCATCCCCAACCCTTCCGACCAGCATCCCCAACCCTACCGACCAGCATCCCCAATGCTACAGACCAGCATCAACCCTCCGACCAGCATCACCAACCCTCCCGACCAGCCAAACCCATCAAGTGTCATATTATATCATATATTATATCATCATAGACCAGGTATGTGCAATAGTAACACATCTTGAATTCATGTTTACCTAAATAAATACCCAGGCCATACACCCTGCCACTCCCAATTAACCATACTTCCCCTCTTTCCTTCCATTCACTTTCCTTTTCAATCATCTTGTCTTTAAAGGATGACTGTCACCTCAACACTGTATTATAATAATAATCCTTGCATCAAGGTTTAAAAAGAAAAAGATTATTTGTTAAATGAAGTATATGTAAAATATATATTTTTAAAAAATCACGAATTCCTTTAGTATATACACCTTGGGTCAGACAGTGCTTGAAAACAAACAATTTGTCTCTATGGTCTCAATAGTTAGTCTCTATGGTTAGTCTCTATGGTCTCAATAGTTAGTCTCTATGGTTAGTCTCTATGGTCTCAATAGTTAGTCTCTATGGTTAGTCTCTATGGCCTCAATAGTTAGTCTCTATGGTCTCTGTGGTTAGTCTTTATGGTTGTCCCTGCTTCACTCATTGCCCAGTGCAGGGGCATCATCATACCCAATAACTGTCACATTCATACACCATCTGACCCAATAACTGTTACATTTAAACACTGTCTGACCCAATAACTGTCACATTCAAACACTGCTTGACCCAATAACTGTCACATTCATACACCATCTGACCCAATAACTGTCACATTAATACACCGAGACCCAATAACTGTCACATTCAAACACTATCTGACCCAATAACTGTCACATTCAAACACTGCTTGACCCAATAACTGTCACATTCATACACCGTCTGACCCAATAACTGTCACATTCAAACACTATCTGACCCAATAACTGTCACATTCAAACACTGCTTGACCCAATAACTGTCACATTCAAACACTGTCTGACCCAATAACTGTCACATTCAAACACTGTCTGACCCAATAACTGTCACATTCAAACACTATCTGACCCAATAACTGTCACATTCAAACACTATCTGACCCAATAACTGTCCCATTCAAACACTGTCTGACCCAATAGCTGTCACATTCAAACACTGTCTGACCAGTTGTGTATTCTGGTTTTGTGCTGCCCTAGGCTTGACAAAGCTCCAGCCATTCCCTCCCCTCTTCCAAATTTCTCTTCCTGACAGACGCACATCCTCCCTGATGCATGCACTGACATACACTCACAGATACACAGTCACTGTCACACACATTGTTTAACACACACTTTCACCGAAACAGACACATTCACAAACACACACACTCACTCATTCACAGTTACTCTCACAGTTACACACACACACACACACACACACAAATTCATCGACTGACACACATATACACTAAAGGACCGATATGCATTCACCGACAGACACATACACACTCACTGACAAACACGTATATACTCTCGCTGACAAACACACATACAACCTCACTGACAAACACATATACACTCTCAGTGACAGACACACACAAACACATACACACTCTAAAAGACACACACTAACACTCACTAACACACACTAACAGACACACACTAAAACTCACAGACACACACACATTCTCACTAACAGACACACTCTCACTTACACATACACACTAACACTCACTAACAGACTCACTCACTAACAGACACACACACTCTCATTAACAGACACACTAACACTCACTAACAGACACACACTAAGACTCACTAACAGACACACACTAACACATTTAACCACTGTCTGACCCAATAATTGTCACATTCAATCACTGTCTTACCCAAGGTGTATGTATATGGCGGGATGATCCCCTCATGTACTAAAAGGAAGGATGAGTTTATACTTTTTTACATAGACTGTATTTAAAACAAATCTATAAAAAAAAAAAAAAAACTGAAATAAAAAAAAACTTTCAAATTAACTTTCAAAACTTGACGAATGGCTAATTTTATTTTAAAAATGGTAATAGTTCCTTCTTTCTTTAAGCACAGATTCTCCACTTTTGTGTTTTTTGAAGTTGGCTCAATAAATAATATGTAAATAAATACATAAATAAATAATAAATGATATATCTCCCCAAAATGGCTGTGGTATATAATTTGGGTGGAGGTACAGCCTCCCCCCAGCCCCCCTCCCCTCCAGGAGAACAGAGTAACGCTCCTATAGACCTGACAATTGGCTGCCATATTTAGAATTTGACTGAGATGGCTGTGACTGAGGGAAGGATGTGTAAAAGATGTGGAGAGTGTCCTGTAAATCTATGCCAGGACTTGCAAGGCCATCTCCTAGGCTTGTTAGTGGAGACTCTGCTATGCCGGCACAGGGTGCAGACTATGTGACTACGATGTGCTATGCCATGTTCTTCTTTCTGAATAAATGTCTTGTCGGCTTGTGTCTTCCCATTGATATGGAGTGTTTAGGAATTTAACCTTAATATTGAGATGTAAAGGCTAGTGAGCTTTCTTAATGGATGTAAGGGAAAGATAGCAGAATGCATTATTTGTTTTTGTAATTAATTGCATCACTGATTATGGAAATGAAGCCTTGAGGAGCTTGCTCGTTTAATAATACATTATGTCTTTGTGATTGCTTTATGTCCTGCTGTTCGGCTTGTCACAGGAATGACTGACGCTCTCAGCCCGACCAATCGCTACCGGTCTTCCAAGAGGAAGCAGTTGAAAATAATTGCCTTAGTCCCACGCCATATATCTCGCTGTCAGAGACGGCAGATCTAAAATGTTCTTTAATGTGTGGGAAATCATTTTTGGTGTAAAACATTCAATACACAGTTTCATTCCTCCCTGTTCTGCATTCTATTCTAATAAATGGTTAACGTGATTTCTCTCTATTGAAAACTGCTACTGGGATGCTTAATATAACGCATATGGTACACGCAGACTGTCTGACTTCCGAAAATCTATCATAAATCTAAAGAGAATGCCATCTCACAAGAAACAGGCAGACATATACTATAAACGGATAGATAGATAGATAGATAGATAGATAGATAGATAGATAGATTGACAGACAGAGAGACATATGGATGGATGGTCAGACAGACAAACAGATTTAAAATAGTTTGACAAAAACATCAAGTTTTCCTGGTACCAAAATCAAGCTCTTTTTCACACCCTTATTATCTGTCAAGAATCCTTATAGGGGTGTAGCAAGGTTTGGTTGTGTGTGAATTGGCACAGCCTTCCTTCGTGGCCAAATCACTCTGTGCATCTTTCCCCCAGTCCTGTATCACTCTCCCGTTCTACAAGTCTTACCTCTACTCTAATGTGGCTCTCTCCCTAACCACTAAAGTAACCCTGTCAAAAGCCTCCATGTCTCTGACATTTCATTAGTCCTCAACCTACATTTGTGTCTCCCCCCACCCCCCAAGTTGTGCCTCTATTTCACACCTTCCACCACTTGTGTCTTTATCCCATGTATTAGAGGATTGTAAATTAGAGGATTGTAGATGTGATGTATTGTATTGGCAGTACAGTGTGATGCATTGCGATGCTGTGGAATGTAGTGACAGTGTTGTGTGATGTATTGTATTGTATTGTATTAGCAGTGTTGTGTGATTTGTTGTGTGTGGTGTCATGTATTGTAGTGTCAGTGTAGTGTGATGTTTTGTATTGTTGTGTAGTGTGGTGTAGTTTATTGCAAAGAGAATGCATTAGTGTATTTTAAAAATGATATATATATATACGAAGCAAAAAACGAAAAAGTTATGGTGAAAACCCCTTCCACCTGAAGTCTGTGTTAAACAAAAATCTGCACACCAGTCAAGCCATAAAACTTGCTATTCCCACAGAAATGTAACATCACTCCAAATGTGGGATTTCTGTAGGAAAAGCAAGTCTTATGGCTTGACTGCTGCGCAGATTTTCGTTTAACATTTTATTGACTATATATATATATATATATATATATATATATATATATAGTGTGTGAAAATAAACTACTTTTAATTATATCCTGGATTGTCATTACTCTGCTGCACCTTAACTGCCCTATCTTTGGTGGCGATACAAACCACCTAAGCCTTGTGGATTGAGCAATTCTATATAATACTTGGCTCAATAGTATGTGAGTGCATAGGCGTGCGCAGTCTATTGCATTAGGGTGTGCACCCTAAAGCACAAACACACGCCGCGCGTGTGTGTGTGTATATATATATATATATATATATATATATACACACACACACTCTCACAGACACACACACTCACAGACACACACACACTCTCACAGACACACACACTCACAGACACACACACACTCACAGACAGACACACACACACTCACAGACACTCATACACTCACAGACACACACACACTCACAGACACACACTCACACACTGACACACACACTCACAGACACACACACACTCACACTGACACATACTCACACACTCACAGACACACACACACTGACACATACTCACACACTCAGACACACTGACACATACTCACACACTCACAGACACACACTCACACTGACACATACTCACACACTCACAGAAACACACACTGACACATACTCACAGACACACACTCACACGGACACATACTCACACACTCACAGAAACACACACTGACACATACTCACACACTCACAGACACACACACACTGACACATACTCACACACTCACAGAAACACACACTGACACATACTCACACACTCACAGACACACACTCACACTGACACATACTCACACACTCACAGACACACACTCACACTGACACATACTCACACACTCACAGAAACACACACTGACACATACTCACACACTCACAGAAACACACACTGACACATACTCACACACTCACAGACACACACTCACACTGACATACTCACACACTCACAGACACACACTCACACTGACACATACTCACACACTCACAGACACACACTCACACTGACATACTCACACACTCACAGACACACACTCACACTGACATACTCACACACTCAGACACACACTCACACTGACATACTCACACACTCACAGACACACACTCACACTGACACATACTCACACACTCACAGACACACACTCACACTGACACATACTCACACACTCACAGACACACTGACACACACACACACAAATTATTATATTTTAATTTTAAAAAAAAAATGTCCACCCAGCCTCCTACCTGGAGTGCTGGTGGACTTTTCCCTGGGGTCCAGTGGGGGCGGGCGCCTTTCCGCAGTTCAGCCGCGGCGAGGGAGCTCTCTGCTCTCTGCTGTCTGCTCCCTCTCGCCGCGCGGGCTGTCTGCTGCAGCTGGGAGCCGGAATATGACGTCATATTCCGGCTCCCGGCATCAGCGCGCGGCGAGAGGGAGCAGACAGCAGAGAGCAGAGAGCTCCCTCGCCGCGGCTGAACTGCGGGGTGGGTGGAATCATCACCTCTTGCCCTCCCATGACAGGGGCAAGAGGTGAAACAGGGGGCGCTGAGTGCCTGCAGGAACGCTGTTCCTGCAGGACTCAAACCATAGGCGTGCCACGGGGATTAGGGTGTGCCCAGGCACACCCGGCACACCCCGTGCGCACGCCTATGTGTGAGTGCATCACTACTACGGACATACCACACTCAGAGGCGTAACTAGAAACCACGGGGCCCCGGTGCGAAAACTGCCCTTCCCCCCCCATACGTCTACCCCTGCCATCCCCCCATATGCCTACCCTCCCCCTCCAATATGTTGCCCCCCACATATGTAGACAAACAGATACACATGCAGACACACACGTAGACACATATACAGAGACACACATACATACAATCACACACATACATACATACAGACAACACACACAGACAAACATATACAGACACACAGACAGAAACACACACATATACAGACATACAGACATACACACACACACACACATATATACATACATACAGACACACACACACACACACACACATACATACAAACACACATACAGACACAGAGACACATACAGACAGACACACTCATATACAAACACGCACACACACACACAAAAGCACAGACAGACATACACACACACATACATACACACACAGACAGACATACTGACACAAAGACAGACACACACATACATACAAACACACACTGTTTCTTACCTTTTAGGTGAAGGAGGGTTACTTTCCCTGGGGTCCAGTGGTGGCTCAGCCTGATGAAAGTCAGAGTTCCCACTCTGACTCCCTCCTCTTCCTCCCACGCGGCTGGGAGGAGTGACCGGGGAAATCACTTCCTCCCAGCTGTGATGTCATCTCAGGGGGTCCGGTCGCGCTGTTAAAGTGCCACAGCGCTGACCAGGCCCCTTGATGGACCCCTTAACGTGCGGAACTGCTGGGGCGGCGGGCACCGATGTCGCAGGGGTGGCGGGCCTGGTCACAGCCGCGACCCCTGCAACCGCGGTAGTTTCGCCACTGACTACACTATAGATTGTGCCACTGAGGAAACAAATTAGAAGAAGAAGCAGCTTCAACAATTCCACAAGTGCTGAATTCACTGCTCAGACGCATTCTTGGATTTACAACTCTGAAAAGATTGCATTTATTTATCTCATAAAAAAACTACCAGTTGAACATACTACACCATTGTATTTTCTCTGTTGTTTTCTTCATGTTCTTCTTGAGATCCAAGCCTCCATTCTCCATTCTTTATTGAGGACCCAGCAGTAGACGTTTACTACAATCTAGAGTGGGTGAGCTATAAAAACACAAATGGAGCTGCTATAGAGAATTAGCAGTAGAGGTACGAGCAGTGGGCAGGAGAAGTTCACTGGCAGAGTGTAGCAATTAGTAAAGGAATATCTCCAGGCATTGTTATTAAAAAGTGTGTGTGTGTGTGTGTTCCAAAATATCTGGGATGCTAAGATTAACCAGCATTGCTGCATAATATTTAGACTCCACTGGGTGTCACTATAGAGCACTAGTCCAGTAACGGCCCACTGTGTCAATGTGATGCAGTGAGGAGTCGCAATAGACTCGCGTTACGTAGAATTTTACAGACAAATGTCAGAATTAACTTTTTGAGATGGGCTGTTTGTGTTGGGATTTTTTTATTAAGTCTGCCCAATTATTAATGAAGACCTTTTCAGATTTTATTTCTTGTACGTACAATTTACTGGGTGTCTTGGTATATAGAATAATATATAAAGAGTGCAAACTGACACCAAATAATAAGATTTAACCATTGGTGATGGATGAAGTCTTGATTTTATTATTTTTTCCTAACGTCTTGTTCTGAAGGAGTTACGTTGGTCTGGTCTGTTCTGTTTTGACATAGTGATAGCCAAAGTATCTCACAACCATAATGGGACTAAATTATATTCTTTTAACTGATATAGATGGGTTAGGAAATCTATAGCTTGCTTTGGAGTGCCCCCATCATCCCATATATTATTTATTAGATGTGTGATTTCCATTTCAAATTAATTGCAATTTGTCCAAATTTAGTGATTCAGAGTTCAGCCGATGTTGGCAAAAAATAGATGGTTTTTGATTAGCGGACAATCGTTAAACGCTTATTTTACTCACAGGTCAAGTGAGAAATGACCAGTCAAGAAAAAAAGCAGGGACAGTTAAAAAAACCCGATATATATCTTTATAGTTTATATTTTATATAATTGGACAAACCAATGATATCATTTTGGAATCCATGTATCAATATATGCTGAGCCATGTGAACACTTACCTCTGCGTAGTTTTTCATAGCATCCGGTAAGTGAATGGACCTTTACATTTAATTGCATGTTTTAAATCCTTATTGATCTTCACCAAGATGAAGGAATGCTTGTTTAATTAGATGATTGTGAAAAATAATATAAATCATGCACTTTACACAAAACTTAAAATCGTTTTCATGCAAAAACTAACTGTGGTTTGAAAAAAGTTTAGAAGGGGTGGTGAGTAGGTTATGGATGAATGAGTGGATGGATGAATGATTGGGTGCGTGGTTGGTTGGTTCGGTGGGTGGATGGATGGACATGTGGGTGGGTGAGTGGATGGATAGATGGGTGGGTGTGTGGATGGATGGATGGGTGAGTAGTTGGGTGGATGGATGGGTGAAAGGGAAAGTGGTTTGGTGGTAGGATGGATGGATTTATGGATGGATGGATCTGTGAGTGGGAGGGTGGATAGTAGGATAAATGGTTGATCAAGGTGGAAGGATGGATGGGTGAGTGGGAAGTCAGGTTTATGGATGAGTGATGGGTAATTGGGTTGGTAGATAGATGGATAAATGAGTGAAAGGGTGGGTGGAAGGGTGGATGGGTGAGTGGGTGGGTGGGAAGTTCGGTGTATGGATGAGGGGTGAGTGATTAGGTGGGTAGATGGATGAATGGGTGAGTGGTTTGGTGGAAGCATGGATGGGTGGATGGATAGATTAATAGATGGATGGATATGTGAGTGGGAGGGTGAATAGATGGATGTGTGCATGGATGGATAAATGGGTGTGTATTGGGTAGGTGTGTGGTCGGGTGGGTAGATGGATGGATAAATTACCAATTGGATGTTCCTGTTCTTTATTCCACCTTAAAAAATGTTGGTCCCAAATGACTTCTAAAATCACTTTGGTCAGCGGATTTAATGTAAATCTGTAAGATTTTAATTTTATCATGCTTAACGTGGGGGCAGAATGTATGAATATGTGTTCAACTATTTTGACAAAACTGTCTAAAGTGGAATACATGCCATTCTGAAATTCATCCCATTGACACACTCTGTCTCTCTATTCCTCCAGACGCAAAAATAGTTAATTTCTGTGATTTCAAGCAGTAACATTGTCTGTCGCAGGACAATCTGCAGGCAACCCAAGGCTGCCCATTGACTGCATGTAGAGCAGGCCCATGGCCTCATAAATTAAAGAGAACATTATTCAGCCGAGAGGGAAGGAAATACTTTCATAGTTCTGATCTAAGAGAGAGCTGCATGTCAGCACCACAAAACCATCATTTAAGGCTTGACTGAGAACATCTTCACCTTCCTTATCTGTCACCAATTCTTTGGAGATTTTAGGGAGTGACGATTTACAGTCATTTCTTGTCATTTATTCCTTGAGTTACGGCCGCCGCACTGTGTGTGGATTGTAAATCACACTCTGAGATGGTCCTAAGACCGCCATTAATATTCCAGCGGAGAAACACAGCACATGGAGACATAAAGTCCTATTAAGGAGCTGTCTGCAGAGCTCAGCTCATTTCCCATTCATTCTCCGGGCTGAAAAGAAAATATTTTGCTCTCTTGGGTCCATGTAATTTGACTGGGGAGATAAACAGGCAGATATATAAACCAGCCTTTGGCATGCAACGTATTAAAGGCCTGAACAATATCCTATCCAGCAGTATTCTTCATCCCATTGACACACTAATCTCAGAATTTTCACATCGCATAAATCGTGCCATTCACCTCAATAAGGAAACTTTCCTGGCTGTGGTGTGAAAGGCGATAAGCAGCCAAAGGCAGGACTTAGCAGTAAGATGTGGCATCCGATTAATTGAGATTCAGGATGTAAGAATAAAGTGCCAGTCCTGGTAAAGTGGGTATCCCACGTAACGGACATGGTAAATAATCGAAAGCCTGTTTGTGTGATCCTGAAATATACATTTCCTGCGAGCTGTACTCTATTTTGAGGGGACAGCAAATTTACACTGTTATACAGGCTGCACACTTACTACTTTACATTGTAGCAGAGTGTCATTTCTTCAGTATTGTCACATGAAAAGATGTAATAAAATATTTACAAAAATGTGAGGGGTGTACTCACTTTTGTGAGATACTGTATGTGAGGTGCAGCAAAACAGACCATATATGACAATATTCCAGAAACAATGTATATATAGTCAATAAATATGTTATACTTTACCAAATTATTAATTTTATAATTTGATATGGGAGGAATAATTCTATTAGTATACTGATGTACAAGTTATATATAATTATAAGAATGTTATTCTGCCAAACTAAAAGTTACTTAAACTTACCTATTTAAATCTTACTACCCTTTTTTTTTTGCATTATTTAGCATGCATGATATGACCATTGCTTGTATATTTTACAAAATCCAATGAAAATGTAAAACATAAAAAGGACGAGGTGTCCAAGCATGAAAGGCACGCTGTAGCTAGTAAATAGTGGTTTCATAAAGAGAAGTAAATTACAAGGAGTTTTTTTTTTTTCACAAATATTAAAAATTTTGCAACAAGTGTCATATAAAACTATACGGACCTATGGGTTGCATATGGCGAACCACATTGTAGTTATTTATCAGAACACTGATTTAAAGTAATTTTACTTTACATAGCTCAATAGCTGAAAAGAGACTTGCGTCCATCAAGTTCAGCCTTACTCACATCTGTTTTTGCTGTTGATCCAAAAGAAGGGAAAAAAAAAAGTTTGGAGCGCCTCCAATTTTGCAACAAACTAGGAAAAAATTTCCTTCTCGACCCCAGAATGGCAGTCAGCTCTCTCCTTGGATCAAGAAGCTATTACCCCATATATTAAATATTAAATCCCTGAATATTATGTTTTTGCAAGAATTCATCCAGTTGCTGTTTAAACATCTGTACAGTTTAGCAATTTCGATTTTACAGTTATTTGAAAAATACATGGTAATGTTTTCGGAAATTTCAAAATGGCTGCTAAACTACATGACATTCTGACTTCTCTTGAACAAATTTGAAAAAAAAAAACATAACATAGCTCCACAAACAAAGTGTCTCATCTGTCACATTTTTTTTTATTGTTATACTTTTCTAAAAATGTGCACACAAAACAAAATGCAAACACTATGTGGCCTATGACCTGCATATTTCACATTAAACAGCTCACAGGTGACCTATACATTTGGATAAAGTTTTATCAATTTGTTTTCAATTTTATTTCAATTTCCAAATAGCCACTAAGCTTTGTGACTTTTGATCCCTTTATGACTTATGCTAACAAGTTTAACAAGTGGTGTTAAAGTTCAATAGTGAAAAATAATGCACATTTATGCAATTGGAGGTCATCTTAAATGTCATTGGCTAAGGGCAGCCATCTTGAATTTTAAGATGATTGATTTGACCAACTGTGGACATTGGCGTGCGCCAAATTCCGCATAGTTCTGACAGTCAGCTACAGAGAAGAAGATGTTTAAACAGGTTTGGCAATCCAATATGGCCACCAAACCAGATTACCAATAGATTTCTCTTGACTAAACCTGAATCTAGGTCACAACATGACTCTGTACAGCAATTTAGACATCTGTGGAATCAATGATTCTGGACAAGAAGATGTTTGAATGTTATACGAAATTAGTCACCAAAATCAAGATGGCCACCAGTCCATGTGACCTATTACCATTTTGTTGCAAAGGATATTTTATTTGGCAATTAATCAAATATGTCAAATGTAGTGGTATAATGTATTTATTTTTTATTTTCCAACACATATTGAATTATAATAGTGAATTTCACAAGTCTAATGTTTTCTGTTACTTCAAAGAACCTAGATTTGTATTCTGCTACATCTCCCGAGCACATTAATATCCCTCATAGATACCTGTGCCAGGTGTTTGGGGGCTTGTAAGGTCATATTACAGATATGCAGTATTTTTTACATGACACCAGCTGTGTCACCATGATTAGCTGTGTAAAACTTGTCATTATTAAATCTTGCCTGGTTACAATTACATGTTTGTTCGTCCACCCACTGTAAAGCGCTGCGGAATTTGTTGGCGCTATATAAATAATAACATAATAATTAACCTTAGCCAGCATTTACCCTTACCAAATCTGAAACAAGCTATGAAACCAACCCTATCGCCTAACCTAAATCTAAAACAAACCCTAAAGCCCACCCTAACTTTAACCACACACAAAACCTAACTCTATACAAACCATAACCACACACTAACCATACTTTATACCATTCCTAAACCAACCCTAAACAAATCCTAGTCCTAGACCAGGCATAGGCAACATTCGGCACTCCAGATGTTTTGGACTACACCTTCCATGATGCTTTGCAGCCTTATGGGTGTAAGAGCATTATGGGGGATGTAGTCCACAACATCTAGAGTACCGAAGGTTGCCTACCCCTGCCCTAGACCAACCATAGCCCTATGCCAACCTAAATTATTAAACTAGCTTGTGGTGGGTAAATACAGTACTGTAGGCTCCCTGCTTAGAATTCGATCTAGCTGTATACAGTAATGACCAGTTATGGTGCAGTGGGTCACGGATTTACCTTCTGTGCCTCTTTACTATAATTTGTATGTTTTGTGTGTAATGTGCTACATTGAAATCTGCAGCCACTACATGAGCGCCATCTACTGGTTTCACATTGAAATATCAGTCAGTTGAGTTTGGCCTGCTCATAATGTTTGTGTTTTTAATGCAAGAATATTAAATAAAAATGTGTTTATTTAGAATATAAATATATTTCCTGGTTGTTGTCACAGACCTAGTTAAATAAGAGGGTTATACCTTACTTTGAGGATACACTGGGGGTGTATGGTTTAAATAATGTAAACAGCTTGCCTATCTAAATATAGTTGTTATTATTATTAACTGTATTGTTATATTGTTATATTGTTTTATTTATTCATTTTATTTTTATCTCTGATTTTATTGTTTTTATAAATAAAAGTACTTTTTACTGAACCTGATTTTCTGCTGCTGGTTTCCTGATTTACATATTCTTCGTGAAATAATAGCATCTATGCCTATTGGATTGAACAAACCATACTTTGCTCTACAGCATGTGAGAAGGTTTTTATTCTTTTATTGTGTTTTTGTACCATTGCACCAAGGTGTATCTTGAAATACCTTTTCTATTGTACTAAAAGAATCTTTTTAATGACAAGCTTTCGGGAGAACCTCCCTTTCTCAAGTCTGAAGCATTTCTGAGCAAGACAACACATAGAATTCAAAGTTGAGTTACGATACAGGGGTAAAGATAAGACAGGTTTAATAGAACATAGACACCATTCATGCAGAGGGCCGAGTGCAGATAAGACAGGTTTAATATAACATAGACAACATTCTTGCAGAGGGTCGTAAATATCTTATGCATCTTTTCCTAAGTTGTGTTTCAAAGCTGTTGTATACAGCAAACACAGACTCAAAGGAATCCATGTATATAGTGGAATGAGGCAAAAACGTGACTCTTTGTTAAACTAATTTGCATATGCCCACCCAGAATCCTTTGTGGTATATATATATCCACGGAAAGAGATCCACATCACCTATATCCTAAGGTGGGGAACATACCACTTCATTAAGAGAATTCTGGAGCCAGTACTTAGACTCCGCCATATGTGAGTGTACATCTTTAATACTTACCTACTCTTGCTTATTCTCGATATACTACACCATAAACTTTTCCATGTCTTTTATTATTTTATGAGGATATCCATTGTCATAAGGATTACCCAGGAAGCAAGGTGAATTGTTAGTGTAGGATCCACCTAAGAGATTTACCTTGACATGGCAGGTGGGCTTCTACGTCTAATGGCCATTGGAGTTACTAAATAAACCCCATTTATTTTAAAATAGATAGCGATTTGGCATAGTGCGCTGGTTTCTTTTTTTTAATCGTATGTATTTGGACTGATGTATGCTATGGTTGTTGCTGCCACCCAGGAGTAGTGGGAGTTTGAGCGCAGGACTTATTTTTGTGTATTTGCGACTAATAGTGGCAGTCTTAACCTTGCAATAAACAAATGTTGCAGTTTCTCAAAAATAGCAGGGCTAAGAGAACAGGGACGCTGCATGGTAATGATAGGTTAATTCATTGACAATCTAAGTAGACTTAAAAATGTTTGTTCCAGAAGATGTAATCAAATGAGGAATCATAGTTTAGAGAAACTTCAATTTCAATTTTTATTCAACTTCGATTTCAATTTCTCATCTTTTCCAAGTTTATTAACCTGAGTATAAAAAAAGGCAGCCCATTTTTTTCTTGTAAAAAGAAGTATGTTGTACTTAGAGAGAAGTGAGCTCTTCTTTGATACTTTAAATTTTGGCAGGGGTATTATCTGTAGGGTTTTGTTTAATGTTGTGCGCTGAGTAAGTCTTAGGTGTGGAGGGGCCACCGTTAGGGCGATGTTGCCTTCGTTTTTTTAAGAGAACCAATTTTAATAAAATGTCCGCTAATTACCACTTTATGTGCCAACTATGTATTCAAAATAGAACTAGAGGAATTATTATTACAAGATATATAAGATTGTACAAGCATCCGGATTTCTTATTGAACCTTAGGTTTGTTTAATTGGGTCTCATTTAAACACCATTAGCCTCTGCCTTTATTTTGAAATTCTGATTTTTTTTGTAAATAGCCACTGGAGCATGGCCTGTCCAATTAATAGTATCAATATGAACCTGTGTTACCTTGTGTGAAGTTATAGCATCTACCAAGCACATATCCAACCTAGAATACGTCGGGATAAAGAGTCCCCCAAGTATTATATAACTCATTTTCAAATGTAATTGACTGACTTGTTTGCAACGTGAAAAGCGTCTGCTAGATGGGGTAGATAAACCTACATGGATTTAAAACACAGTTAAAGTCTTCACACAGAATATCGGAAACTGATTAATGTGTGGACAGTCAGCAGAGACATTTATTAATAAATTGAATTTGATTGGAATTAGGGGCATAAACATTAATTAACGTTACAGGGGTATTATTTAGTGCAGCTACTAACAAGATGACTCTTATCCACATATTTATAAGTCAAAGAGAAAACCCAAATTTTACCAATCAAAATTGACACCAGTCTAGGTTTTTCATGGGCAGGGGTATGGTAGGTTTTAGGACATTTGTTAGATCTAAAGGAAGACTTTTTAGTAGAGCTAACGCTCTTGGAGATATATTGACGCTGCCTTCTATTTATCAATATCTAAGACTGCGTTTATAAGAGCCATTTAAAACCATTAACGTTTACAGAAAATACTCTATACGTGTGAGTCATTATAGAAGTAAAAAGTAAATGTACATGTACCGTATTGTTTAATACAACACATATACAACCGGCACATCCACAATTAGTAAAAAGTGCGATAAGTTTGTTATAAGATTTCAAAATGAACAGTTGGAATCCATGAAATTTGAGAGAATTAAGCCTACACTCCAATGGGGGTAACATATGAGAAAAAGTGACCAAATAAAAACAAGAGGACCAGATAAGAGTGCGTATTCCTCCTTTTTGTTTAGTTAGCTAATTAGATTTAGAGCAAGATTGTAGTTTAGTTTTGCAACTGATGATCTTCACTTGAATTCTTCCTCTCTGCCTCCCCCCTCTTTGAGCCTTCTCATTGGCAGGCTTATGAGGCTCACTGGACAGTTTATTAAGCGGATGTTTGTTTATGTTTATTATATATGTATCACCTGTGTGTAACTGTTTTTTTAATTCTCTGTTTAACTGGATATCTTATATAATACCTGGTTTCATTAGCATGAAAAAGATCTCAGATGAGATCGAAACATGGCGTGTTTTTTACCCGATTGTCCAATAAATCTGCTGAACAAGTGATCCTGAGTGCTTGGACTACATTTATTGTTTTACAAAAAAAAAACATGTCGACAATGTAAAACATAGGTAAAACAGAATTTAAATATAATCCTCTGCTGTTTAAATATAATCCTCTGCTGTTACCAGGTGTACAACCATTACAAACGCCAAAACACGCATGTCCAATGAGGGGCACAGGGACTTGGAGTAATAACTGGGGTATAAACAAGTATAAAACTGACATACAAATAGGCATCATGTCATTAAATATAATGTAACAAATATAGCGCATTTGATTAATTAATAATGAATACAAAAAATAAACTAATTGCAGGTATCTGGCTGAAGGAGCACTTTGTCACTCTCGCACAGGTATTAATTACTGCGTCTGATATATGATTGGTGTGGGGGGGAATGATGTCACTGAATCTGTATCTGGTAATACTGTGATGGCTTTATTCCTTATGGTTATATATATATATATATTGCTGCTGCAGAAGGTTTAAAGAAAGAGTTAAACATAATAGGAGCCTCTGTGATCGGTGAGTACATCCGGCCCTGGATTGGGCAGCCCTGCACTGGTCCCATCAGAGGAAGCATTCATTTATTATAAATTATTTATTTCCACTCAGTCTCACATAAGTGGCCTATTTGTAGCATTTCAGGCCCAAATCCCACGTTCCGAGTAGCGAGCTCACACTATGACTTTAGATTCGGGTAAATAGAAGACACTGTGTAATCTCTGTAGATATTATGTGTCAGAGAGTCTTCAGGGATTTTTTCCCCCTGTGTAAATTAAAGAATGCTGCGTTCAGCATCTGACTCTTTGTGGAGCAGCGAGAAGGCTATGTCACTCCCCATCACACGTTCCATAGATATCGCTTGCTGGCAGGATACTTGTTCAGTAAACTAATTCAGAGACACTGTTTTTTATTTGAGGTAATGCTGTATAATCCTCATATTATTTGCCCTATTAGCTATCTGGTGAGGAATGAGATATTTTCTAAAAGAAAATATAACTGCCCATGTAGGACTGTTGTACCAGTCTGGCGGTAAAGAACCCCCTGTATCACTAACCTAGAACCCCCAGGATCACTTACCTGGTACATCCTCTATCACTGAACTAGTACCCCTGTATCACAGATTTAGTACCTCCTGTATCACTGACCTAATAGACTTTATCACTGGCCAAGTACTCTCTGTACTAGAACTCATGTATCACTGACTTAGTACATTCTGTATCACTGAACTAGTACCCATCTGTAATTGACCTAGTACCCTCTGTAACATTGACCTTGAACCCCCTGTATTACTGATCTAGTACCTCCTGTATCACTGACCTAGTACCTCCTGTTTGACTGACCTAGTAAACACTGTATCACTGACCTAGAACCCTCTGTTACTCCCTGTGTTGGTGACGTCTCTTATTAATTGCTATTAAAAACTTTTATCACTGACTTAGTACCCCCTGTAATACTGACTTAGTACCTCCTGTATAACTGACTTAGTACCTCCTGTATAACTGACCTTGTACACCCTGTATTACTGACCTAGAACCCTCTATTACTCCCTGTGTTGGTGACCTCTCTTATTAATTGCTATAGACAACAATCACTCTATCTGAATATTTTAATGAATACGAGCATATAATAATCCCAATGCTGGAATCAATTTATAGAAATTCTGGTGCAATGCTCTAAACATAAAGCCAATAGCTAAAATATGCCACTGGTTTCCATGGCAACTGCTACACTTTTAGAAGCTTGCTCCAGAATTCCCCTTCAAACATCAAACAGAACCCTCTCCATTGTTTTACCTTCTTACGATAGAGAAAGGGCTCTTGTGTTGGGTTAAAGTGACAGAAACAGATATATTTTAAATTCTCAGTAAGTGCAAAATAAAATCTGTAAAAACATTATATAAACATATGATGCTAAATCATCCAAAGAGTTAAATCTAAAACTTAATCCATCCAGAGTCACATTTCTGAAATCACGCACTTTGAGCAGATTCAGGGTTCAGCTAGTCGCTGTGCGAAAAGGCTCCTAAATCACTGCTCTCTCCATGGCAACTGTCTGACAAACCGTATTATACCACAAAATGAGGGTCCCTGGCCGGACCCCTGGGTACTGCTTGTAGGAAGCTAAATTTGGTTTGGCAGCACGGAACATCAAAATCCTTAATTTATTATCCCAGAATGCAACAAGGTCGTTTAACAAAAAGATTAGTGGATATAAATCCCCATTATAACCTTCAAGAAATCCCCAAATCTCAGCCCAGAATTGCTGAATACGACGAAATTAGATTCTGCACAAACGAGAGATGTTTTGTGCAAAACTTCAATCATTGGACCTAGAAGAGGTCAGGTCACATTATAATGCCCTTATAAAATCCAACATCTACCGCAGCGCTGTACTCTGGGGCTTACCATTCAGCACAAATGAGCTTGCAATCTTACAGAAGAACATAACTTTACTCACTGCTTGGAGAATTATTCCCTGTGTGAAGAGTAAGCTCCCAGGGTCAGGCCACATAATATATAGGACACGAATGTTGAGAGGTAGAGGGAACAGGGGTCAGGATAATTTGGGGGAATTAACCAGGAAATGATAAAGTTTAGGATGAAAGACCTGAGCTTGAAAAAAAAAAAAAACTTGTTTCTTTTAGCTTAAAGGGACTGTCAACACTGTAACTGCTTCATTTCATTGAAGTGGTTATAGTGTCTGGAGCCCCCTGGTGCTGTCCTTCCATTCATCATGAAACCATTTTTAATGTTTTAGTGCTAAACAAGAGTCCCATCAGCCACTCCCCTCTCTGTTGCTTCTACTGATGAGGAAGCATTAGTCTGAGCAGCAATGGATGAAGCGGAGCGCTAGTCCTGAACAGAACTTTCATCTGCTGGATCCGGTGTAACTGGAACTCATGAACAAGGTGCTGAAAAGTGAAAAGCTCTCCTGCTCCCCGGTAACTGGATGACACACAGTTCTGGGCAGGGCCGGCGCTACCTGTAAGGCGGACTAGGCAGCCGCCTAGGGCGCCCCTTGAGAAGGGTTGCCGCCAGGAGCGCCAGCCCCCCCATGCTGCAGCCGCCCGAGCGCTCTGTAGAGAGCCTCAGGCGGCTGCAGCTTTGCCCGGGCGGTGCGTCCATGAGGGCGGACCGCACCGCCCGGGCGCAGCCTGAGGAGAGGGGCTGACAGCTCCCTGTCAGCTTCCTTTGCTGTAGCGTGGCCAAGCCCTGTATGGTCCGCGGGTACAGGGAGCATCTGTCTCCTGTACCCGGCCGGACTAACAGGAAGTGAACACTGAAGTGTTCACTTCCTTTTAGTCCGGCCGAGGTACAGGAAAAAGCAACCTGTACCCGCGGACCATACAGGGCTCGGCCACGCTACAATAGAGGTAGGGAGGGTGGGGGGAATAAATGGACAGGAGGGGAGGGAGGAATAAATGGATGGGGAGGAATAAATGGACAGGGAGGGAGGGAATAAATGGACAGGGAGGGGAGGAATAAATGGAAGGGGAATAAATGGACAGGGAGGGAGGGAGATAAAATGGACAGGAATAAATGGACAGGGGAGAATAAATGGACAGGGGAGAATAAATGACAGAGGGAGATAAATGGACAGGAAGGGAAATAAATGGACAGGGAGGAAATAAATGGACAGGGGGAATAAATGGACAGGGAGGGAGGGAGATAAATGGACAGGAAGGGGAATAAATGGACAGGGAGGGAATAAATGGACAGGGAGGAAATACATGGAAGGGGAAATACATGGACAGGGAGGGGAGGGAGATAAATGGACAGGAAGGGGAAATAAATGGACAGGAGGGGATAAATGGACAGGGAGGGAATAAATGGACAGGGGGAATAAATGGACAGGGAGGGAGGGGAGATAAATGGACAGGAAGGGGGGAATAAATAATAAATGGACAGGGAGGGGGGGAAATAATATACATGGACAGGGAGGGGAGGGGGAGATAAGTCTTATATCCCAAATAGCCCAGATCTGAGAGCCCAAGTTGCCCATATAGTGCTCCTTCAGTAGAACGGAATCGCCATTTGGGTAAAGTTCTGACTGGCCGGTCATATGGTGGTAGCCCAAAATTGGTCCAGAGAAAAGAGGCAACGGCCGGTCAACTTTCGGGTGTTCCTGTGCGAAACAACGATGAATGCTCCGTCTGGCTTTTTGGGAGCGAATTCTCCCCCAGTCAGTAGTTCCTTTCTACCGAACAGTGTTCTCCTAACTTGTCTGGGAACAGAACAGCCAGCGGTACAGTTTTCCCCGGGGTTCGCGGGATGCTCTTTTGAAGTTAACAAGCCAAGCGTTCTCAGTGTTCGCGGGGTATAAAAGGGGGACCACACATCCTCCATTCGGGAAACGAACAAAGGGAGTAAGGACAACCGAACGGAGAGGGAAAAATCTGCTACAATGGGCTGTTGTGATTGGCATGAGTGTCAGCTGACCCTTTTCCAGCCTATCACAGTGCCCTTTTCTGGTATGAATCAGTATGGCTAGAAGGACGTGTGTGATCTCTGCCTTAGCCACACCTCATGTGGGGGCGGAGCTATAGGATCCTCATTCAGTGCTAAACTGCTGGAAAATTGTTAAACTGCTGTCAATTTGTCTATTATTTAATCAGGAAATTTATGCAGAAGGCATCTTCATAAAACACAAGACTGAAGCTCAGTCATACTATGTTCTACAGTTTTCAAAGAATGCAGACATCCCAACATAAAAAATGCATTTAATTTTTTTTTTCATCTCACCAGCTACTGCCCCTACTCCCCCACACACACAGCCACCAAATATTATGACATCACATAATAATATAATAATATACATATTGCACATCTTAACAGTGAATCATTGATTTAATATAGTGATTTAAAGTCTTTTATTTCCTTTGCTATTTTGCTATCATAAACCGATGGCTTAGGCTTTTTTTTGGTCGTCAGAAAGACGCGGCTAGAAAATCGGTGTCTGATTCTGATAAACGGTCTCCCAGATAATATCCCCCCGATGACCACATTAAAAGAGACGATTCTGTGATCCCGCTTTAGAGAAGCGCTCACAAACTCAGAAATTTATTGTTCTAAGGGGATGCGTTTAATGTAAGTTAAAAAATGCAGAAAAGCAGAAATGAGCTCTAATGGGCTGATCTCAATGGCCATAATTGAGTAATATTTCTTTTGAACAGCTTATTCTGTGTGAATAAATACATTGTTTGCTGGAGCTGGGGTTTGCCAGTCGAACACACAATACTTGGAAGAAGAAAGGTTAGGTTTGTGTCAGCACCGATGAGCTTCCGTAAAGCAATAGTGATATTTCCACCACGCACTGGAGTGATTTGACCTTTCTTTGTGTTTGTGTCTGTAAGGTGTGTATCGCCAGAGTAGAATGGTTACTGCATTAGATCCCTCTGTTGGAGTATCTGACACGCTCGCAGCTTCTCACTGTACTCGTTTATTGCTCGATATCTGCACTATGTTTCAATGGGAAATACAACGACAAGTCGCTCCCAGAGTACTCTCTACTTGGACGTCTTTGTATCTAGAAATTCAAATTTCAAGCAATTCCCCACTTTTTGCCAGAAATCTATAATAAGTTTATTAATTCACCAGATTCCCAGATTAGTGACTAAACCCCTCGAACAAACAATGAGAGAGATTGAGAGAGTGCTGGAAATTGAGAGAGTGCTGGAGACTGAGAGAGTGCTGGAGATTGAGCTGGAGACAATGATAGTGCAGGAGACTAAGAGAGCTGGAGTTTGAGCTGGAGACTGAGAGAGTGCTGGAGATTGATAGAGTGCTGGAGACTGAGAGAGTGCAGGAGATTGAGAGAGTGCAAGAGTTTGAGCTGGAGACTGAGAGAGTGATGGAGACTGAGGGAGTGATGGAGACTGCAAGATTGCAGTAAACTGAGAGAGTGCTGGAGATTGAGAGAGTGCTGGAGATTGAGATGGAGACTGAGAGAGTGCTGGAGATTGAGAGAGTGCTGGAGACTGAGAGAGTGCTGGAGATTGAGCTGGAGACAATGATAGTGCAGGAGACTAAGAGAGCTGGAGTTTGAGCTGGAGACTGAGAGAGTGCTGGAGATTGATAGAGTGCTGGAGACTGAGAGAGTGCAGGAGATTGAGAGAGTGCAAGAGTTTGAGCTGGAGACTGAGAGAGTGATGGAGACTGAGGGAGTGATGGAGACTGCAAGATTGCAGTAAACTGAGAGAGTGCTGGAGATTGAGAGAGTGCTGGAGATTGAGATGGAGACTGAGAGAGTGCTGGAGATTGAGAGAGTGCTGGAGAGTGAGATGGAGACTGAGAGAGCGCTGGAGATTGAGAGAGCGCTGGAGATTGAGCTAGAGACTGAGAGTGAGCTGGAGATTGAGAGAGTGCTCAAGATTTAGAGAGTGCTGGAGAGTGAGAAAGTGCTGGAGATTTAGAGAGCTAGAGACTAAGAGAGTGCTAGAGATTTAGAGAGCTAGAGACTAAGAGAGTGCTGGAGATTGAGAGAGCGCTGGAGATTGAGAGAGCGCTGGAGATTGAGCTAGAGACAGAGAAAGCTGGAGATAGAGAGAGTGCTGAAGATTCAGAGAGTGCTGGAGAGTGAGTGAGTGCTGGAGATTTAGAGAGCTAGAGACTAAGAGAGTGCTGGAGATTTAGAGAGCTAGAGACTGAGAGAGTGCTGGAGATTGAGAGAGCGCTAGAAATTAGCTAGAGACTAAGAGAGTGCTGGAGACTGAACGGGAGACAGAGCGATGGAGACTGAGTGCAATTTATACTGAGAGTGCTGAATATTAAGAGAGTGCTGGAGATTGCAAGAGTGCTGGAGATTGAACCGGAGACTGAGAGTGATGGAGACTGAGAGCGATTTAGACTGAGAGAGTGCTGGAGATTAAGAGAGTGCTGGAGAACGAGAACACACTGGAGGAATAATAAAATCTTGGAATAAAAAGTGTCAGAAATTGTGGATGATTTTGTCGCATTATAAAAAAGGCAGAAAAAAGTCATGGAGGGTGGAGTAACAGTTTTCTGCACAATAAAAAAAGCACATGCGCACAGATCTGGCACATGTGAAAACACAGCGCTCCCCCCGTGTTGACACTGTGCCATTATTAAAGAATACCCAGTTATATCTGGATCATCGCCAGTTTTAGAAACCTATTTTCCCATCCTTTTTACTAGACGGGATCTCTTGCTCCAGGGAGCAGACGGACAGCGGACAATGTCAGTGTAATTGCTCCGGCCAGGATATGTAGGATGTATGTTGGCAGAGGAACAAAGAATTCTCTGAACGGGATAATAGTCTGAAAAAAAGTAAGAACTCAAGGTCGGCACAGAACCATGTCCGCAGTACACAGGAAACTCAGCGTCCGTCGGAAATACGAATACATTTCTGTCTGCTTCTATTGTTAACTCAAATTGCACGAAAGTGTCAGCCATCGCACGCCACCATCATCACTTTACTTCATCTTCTTATTTAATTATAAATGATGTTCCTCTGAGTATGAAGTATTAGAGGCCTTCCGCTAATTAATCGGCTGCTGGTGGGAAGGGGAAACAGAGAGTATATTTGTGTCAGTAATAAAAAGAAGGGGGATAGGGGTGCGGAGCCTGGCTGTGGAGCGGATCAGACGTGTGCAGTACGAGCTCCTGTCTGAATTACCAATCTACATCAAAAATAACCCGGTATACAAACTACAAACTCCATAAGTTGTTTGAGTAGGGGATGCACAGGAGTTCGCAACGACACCACGCATATGACTTTGAGCCATCAGGAACGAGAGAAATACAGCTGGGGCCTACTGCAACGATAAACGCTCGGTCCTGCGGCCTATGTAGAGACAAAGGTGAGGGTGAGGTAGCTGATTGCTCAGCCCGAGACTCCCTGGAAGAGGCCTGGCTCCAGTCCCCGTCTATGTTGTGGACACCGCAGGAGATGGAGAATCATACGGGCTGCACCAGGCGTCCAGAGGGGATCGGTTGAGCAGGGCAACGAGACTGGAACCTGCCGGGTATAACCCGCTGTGGCTGGACTCCCCCATTACGCCTTCAAGCACATGGACTGTTACCAGACTTCTGACTAAACAAGAGTAATGATTACTTACCTGTTCTTAATTCACACTGAGCGAAGGGACAACTAAGTTTTAGCTGGTTAACTAAATTAATCTACTGGGGCAACCTAAACCTAAATCTAAACATATATAAAATTCAAAAGGAGGCCGTTGGTTTACACACATGTAACCCCACTTGATGGTACAAATCTATAGATACTCTCTCATGCATAGGTGAGCATGGAAGCCTGTTGTAACTCATTAAATGATTCTAACTACCTAACATAAATACGTCCAACAGTACTGAGCATTATCTGTTCCCACTTGTTTTAAGTACTTTCAACCTGATGTTTAAGCTCTCTCATATTAGAGATTTAAAGCAACATTCACAGATATTGCTGCATATGAGTATAACTAATCTTAAGCGTGACAATGTTGGCAATATCAGAATCGCTAGTTTAAAACATACCTCATTTTCTGACATAACCTTTTACAGAACCAGCTTGATATTATTATTAAAAATGTGCTGTCAATCGCATGCCATGTTAAACTCAATGTTCCCAATTAGCTTGCCAATGCTGCTGTGACATCGCAAGAAAACTGTTACCTGTATTTATATGCAAAAGAAAAATTAAGAATTAAAAAAAAAAAAAAAGAAGGGGGATACTTGCTAATTCCAAAGGTAGCAGAATAAGGTCTAATACCTGGATACCCTAATACCCCAAGAGGAACAAGGAAAAAATACTTGATAAAACACTTGAGAAAGCCTATGGGTGAAACATGTTTTGATTATATAGAACGACTTTATCTGTTTTTATTTTGTGTGGTAGATTACAGTAAACATTGTTTTTAGCCTGCATTTTATTTTTTAATTTAAAAGAACCTCCACATCTACCTACATATATCCTTGGTGTGGATCATACCACCCAAGCTGATATCATTGAGCAAAAAGGTGCTCTCGAAATTGTGAGTAGATTTTTTTATAAAGTACTATTGTTGGAAACAGTGAGCACTATATCTCGTTTTATTCCTTTCATATGCCGTTTACATTGTGAACATCAAAAGAGGACAGCTCCAGATTTATCCTGGAGCGGCGATTGTACCACTCAGAGCCCTATCTAAGAGCTGATTAGAAGCTCTCTCCCTGTGAGTGTATTTTATCTTATTTTACCTAAAACATTGTATATACTGGATTACACTATTGGTGGCTTATTCTGTGTTTTATGTTAGGCACCAAAAACAGAATTCCACATCTGCACTAAAGTTTTGTCTACTCGAACACTAAGGAGGATAACAGACTGACCTCCAAAAACGCACTACTTTCAAAAGGATATTATCTCCAAAAAAAGACTTTTTCTGCTGGGACTCTTTATTATTGTTATATCTCAATCTTTTTATATATAATATTGTTTATACATATATTTGCATCCGATTACCTAGTATTTCTTATTTAGCGCAGTCTGTTTTTTTCTATATTTTTACATTTGTGTTAGTACTTGAAATTTGATCGGTTTCTTTTTGTCTGTCAAGCTACCTTTTGTTTGATTTTCAGTATTCTACAGATAATTAACGTATACAGAAGCTGAATTGAAAGTAAATCTGAAATGTGTTTCAATATTACGTTAAACATTCTCCCTATTCAAGGCCTATTCGGTTTGGCAAGAGGCTCAAAAAGTCCCCTGGAAGCACAAAAATGGAATAACGTGACTGCGTATGTGCGATTCGGCGTATGTTGCACCACACATGCCAAATACCAGAAACCTACGGAAACAAAGGGGAGCAGATAATCAAAAACACGCCAAGGTCGGTCCAGAAAGCTACAGAAGGGGTATTATTACAGATCAATGTATTATTACAGCTCAATGTATTATTACAGCTTATTATATTATTACAGATCAATGTATTATTACAGCTCAGTGTATCATTACAGCTCTGTGTATTATTACAGCTTATTATATTATTACAGCTCTGTGTATTATTACAGCTCAGTGTATCATTACAGCTTATTGTATTATTACAGCTCTGTGTATTATTACAGCTTATTATATTATTACAGCTCTGTGTATTATTACAGCTCAGTGTATCATTACAGCTTATTGTATTATTACAGCTCTGTGTATTATTACAACTTATTATATTATTACAGCTCTGTGTATTATTACAGCTCAGTGTATCATTACAGCTTATTGTATTATTACAGCTCTGTGTATTATTACAGCTTATTATATTATTACAGCTCTGTGTATTATTACAGCTCAGTGTATCATTACAGCTTATTGTATTATTACAGCTCTGTGTATTATTACAACTTATTATATTATTACAGCTCTGTGTATTATTGCAGCTTATTTTATTATTACAGTTCAATGTATTTTTACAGCTTTATGTATTATTACAACTCATTGGATTAGTACAGCTAATTTTAATATTAAAGCTCCATGTATTATGTTCTGGGTGCCTGGTCCAGCTAGGTTTAACCCTTTTTTCTATAAACATAGAAGTTTCAGATAAACTGCTATGTTTATAAATGGGTTAATCCAGCCTCTAGTGGCTGTCTCATTGACAGCCGCTAGAGGGCTTCCGCGCTTCTCACTGTGATTTTCACAGTGAGAAGACGCCAGTGTCCATAGGAAAGCATTGTGAGCATGGAAGCCTGAATGCGCGAATGGCTCCTGCCGCGCATGCGCATTCAGCCGAAGAGGAGGAGAGGAGGCAGAGAGGAGGAGAGCTCCCCACCCGGCGCTGAAGAAAGAGGTAAGTTTAACCCCTTCCTCACCCCAGAGCCCGGCGGGAGGGGTACCCTGAGGGTGGGGGCACCCTCAGGGCACTATAATGCCAGGAAAACTAGTATGTTTTCCTGGCACTATAGTGGTCCTTTAATGCATGATTACAGCTTATTGTATTATTACAGCTCAATGTATTATTACAAGTCATTGTATTGTTACAACTCATATTCTTGCAGCTTATTGTTTTATTACAGCTTATTGTATCGTTGCAGCTTAATGTATTATCACAGCTCTTTGTATTATATAATCCTAATGTATTATTACAGCTTGTTGTATTATCATAGCTTATTGTACATTTATTATTACTGCTTAGTTTATTCTTACAGCGTATTGTTTTATAACAGCTTATTGTATTGTTACAGTTTATCGTATTATTATTATAGCACATTGTATTATTACAGCTCATTGTATTATTACAGTTCATTGTATTATTAAAGTTCGTTGTATTATTACAGCTCATTGCATTATTTGAGCTCAGTGTATTATTACAGCTTATCGTATCATTACAGCTTATTTTCTTATTGCAGCTTATTGTACTATTGCAGCTCAATGTATTATTGCATTATTACATCATATTTTATTTTTACAGTTTGTTTTATTACAACTTACCTTTTCAGTACAGTGCATGCCTCATTTAGACTTTTCCCGGATCTAAAATCCAGCCATTCTTTGCTTATACAATAAAATTAAAAGGATTTTTCTTTTAGCTCAGGCATACTGGCACGAAGGGTGGGGCTGAGCTCCCCGCTACTTCCAAGCCTAAAAGCAGAATGTAAGATGGAATTATCAGTTGTTTCTGTTAATTAAGCAAACAAGTTCTGAGCACTGAATGAATAACATTGATTAATTATCATTTAATTACAGGCATTTAAAAATAGATCACATTGGAATTATACCACAGGAATGCACGTGATTAATTAACTCTAGCAAACCCCATTAATGATCCCAACACATTAATTGCACACAGTATAGTGGATGATTTTTAAAGAGTTAAACTGGTCACTTTAAGATAAATCCATTTGGAGTAATCAATAATTATATTTGTAATGACTGTTATGTTTGGATAAACTATGATAGGAAACATTATATATTTAATATTTTTCCCTGTATAAGACACCCCATGTATAAGACCCCTATTTTTTTGAGCCCAGAATTAAGAAATCAATGTTTTAAACGTCAAATAGAACAACTTTGATATTTTAGAGGTGACATTTGAAGAGAATAATACACTTCTGATTCCCATGCCTCCCCTGTGCTACTGTACTCTGTGAAGTTAATGGCTCCATGCTGGAAGACTACAGGTGTCAGTTCGGCCTGGTACAGGAAATATTAGCTCCTGTACCGCGATCCGCCGCCCGAGCCGCCCAGCCTTGCTACACTGAGTGACAGGTATAAGGGAGCGCTGTGCGCTTCCCTCCTGCCAGGTCACTCAAATCCCACTACAAAGATAGGTAGGAGGCATGGGGCGGGGGGTGGGGGGAGAATCGTTCAGGAGAGATAGGGGAGGGGGGGTGAGAGAGACAGGACCACCAAAGGGGAAGAGGGTAGGATCACTAAAGGGGAGGGGTGAGAGAGCCAGGACCACTGGGGGGGTGAGAGAGACAGGACCACTAAAGGGGAGGGAACGAGACAGGACCACCAAAAGGGAAGGGGGTAAGAGAGAGACAGGACCACCAAATGGAAGGGGGGTTGAGAGAGACAGGACAACTAAAGGGGGGGAGAGAGACAGGACCAACAAAGGGGAGGGGGTGTGAGAGAGACAGGACCACTAGAGGGCAGCAAGGGGAGAGAGACAGGAGAGATCACTAGTGGACAGGAGGGGAGAGCACTAAGGGACAGGGGGTGGAGAGGAGATGAGACCACTAAGGGACAGGGGGTGGAGAGGAGATGAGACCACTAAGGGACAGGGGGTGGAGAGGAGATGAGACCACTAAGGGACAGGGGGTGTGAAAGAGATCATGGGGGGAGGTGTAAGACAAACAGAGAGGCTGAGAAAGGGGCGAAAGTGAAGCACAGAGGGGCTGGTAGGGGAGACAGACACGCAGAGGGGCTCAGGAGAGAGACACTCAGTCACTTGTGAGGGAGACACACAGAGGGGAGGGGAGAGACACACCAATGAGCTGGAAAGAGTAGGACACAAAGGGGCTTGGGGGAGTAAGACATGCAAAGGGGGAGGGGGGGTAAAAGACACACAAGGGGCTTGTAAGAGATAAACTAAAGGGGGGTGTAAGACAAATCTTAAAGAAAAAAATATACAAAAAAGTATTTTCAAAAAATAAATATAATAATAAAAATAAAGAGCTGCTACCCTCTCAGCCCCTATCCTACCCAACAAACTCTCTATTTTACACTACACACATACACAATGAATCCTTACACATACACAGAAACACACACTGCATGCCTACACACACACACACACAGAAACATACAATACATCCATTACATACAAAAACACACAGAACATTCCTTACACACACAGAGAAACAAAATGCCTCTCTTACACACACTCAATGCACCCCTTACAGACACATACACTGCATTACATTACATACACAGAAACCCACCTTGCATTCCTTACACATACAAACACAGATTCACACAATGCATCCCTTACACACACACACTGCATACCCTATACACACACACTACCTCCCTTACACAAATTGGTATCCCTATACATTACATTCCATACGAACAAACACACATTACATCCTCTATAGTAGCACACAACACATCCCCTTCACACATACACTTCATTCCCTGTGAGCAAACTCATGGGTGGGCCATGTAAGTGTACTTATTGGTGCGCCTTGTAGGCACACTCACGGTCAGGCCCTGGGGTCCCAGTCATTGAGCTGTGTAAGGGGCCCAAAAATATGGAGCTGCTTCCTGTTCGTTGATTTTTGTAAGCACTGTTACAACAAGCCTCCAGAGAGCAAGTTCTACACCAGACCAGTGGAGCTAGACTGCAGCCTGAGCCCATCATCATCCTCATCTGGTGGTAAGTAGGTAATCCAGTATATTATTAGTGGCACTAATCCCTAATTTACCTCACATTAAAGGGGCACTATAGTCACCATAACCACTGCAGCTTAATGTAGTGGTTCTGGTGTCTATAGCCTGTCCATGCAGACTTTTTAATGTAAACACACTGCCTTTTCAGATAAAAGACACTATGTGCATAACTAACATTGGCCCACATGGCAGATCATATGGGGGGCATTGTGATGTCACATGGGGGGCAGAGCATATCATGGGGCGGCAAATTTTTGTTTGCCTAGGGTGGCAAAAATCTTTGCACTGGCCCTGATTGGAAAAATTGCCATGAGAAAGCCTCTTCTCTCTAAACAGAACATGGCAGCAAAGTTGCATCTGAACAAACCACAAGACTTCTAGAATAATGTCCTTTTGGACAGATGAGACTAAAGCAGAGGTGTTTGGCCAAAATGCAAAGCACCACGGTATATTAGCACAAACACCTCATACCAACTGTCAAGCACATGTGGAGGGTGATGATTTTGGCTTGTTCAGCAGGCACAGGACCTGGGAACCTTGCAGTCATTGAGTTGACCATGATCTCCATTGTATACCAAAATATTCTAGAGTCCAATGTGAGGCCATCTGTCCAACAACTAAGGATTGGCCAAAACTGGGTCATGCCACGAGACAATGATCCCAAACACACCAGCAAATCTACAATAGAATGGCTGAAAAAAAAAGAATCAGGATGTTGAAATGGCCTCAAACCAATATAAATGTTGTTGAGAGGAGAGAGTGGAGTTTTAGAGAGAGGTTACAGAGTTAGGGCAAGTGAGATTTGAGATGGGTAAAAGGAGAGTTGGAGTTTGGTGGAGAAATGCTGGAGATCAAGGCAGTGGAGGTTTCTGCAAGATTGGAGAGTTGAGTGTGGTGAAATTTGGGTATGAGGTATGCTGATGTCAAAGGTCAGCAGATGGTGGTCATGGTGGAGGTGATACAGAGATTGGTGAAGATGAGGTCAAGAGTATTTCCTGGTGTATGAGTTGCTGAAGTAGACCACTGTGTGAAAGACATACATACATAAGGTGGAGCTTCAAGTTCACTGTGTGGGGCCGAAGGAGGAGGTTACAGAGAGCCGACGGGAGGCATGAGGGCAGTTGAGGCTGTTGATTGGGATGTTAAAGCCCCCAAGCATGAGGGAAGGAGTGCTAGAGGAATTAAAGTGGGGTAGCCAGGAAGAAAAGTGTTCAATGAATAGCCTTGGATAACCGTGGGGGCGATAGATGATGGCAATTCTTAAAGGAGTGGGCTTAAATATGCAGACAGTGTGAACTTCAAAGGAAGTAAAGGATAGGGCAGGGACGATAGGTTGAAAAGTACATTGAGGGGAGAGAAGGATGCCTACACCGTCGCCTTTACAGGTGAGTCTCGGAGTCCACCGAAACATAAAGAAGCTGGAGTAGCAGTATCAGAGGACGACAGCCAGGTCTCAGTGAGTGCAAGAAGTGTGAGGGAATTAGAGATGAAGAGGTCGTGTATGGCTGTTGATTTTATATTGTTACAGATGGAACGGGCATTCCGGAGTGCACAATGAATATTGGTAGAGGAGGATAACCTTCAGGATATTTGGATGAGGTTTGCGTGGTTTCTAGTTGTTTTAGTGTGAGCAGACAAGGTGAGGGGCCCTGGGTTGGGAGAGACGTTACCAGCTGCAAGAAGTAGGAGGAGAGATAGTGACAGTAGGTGTGAGTGGGTTTTATATGGGCCAAGATGAGATTGGGTGGGACCAGGAAAGAAAGAATAGAGAAATGGGTGCAGAGCATGAGATGAGAGAAGGGGGGAGTGTAGCGGAGATGCAATAGTACCCAGGTTATCTCCGCTTATAATCCAAGTGAGACTCAGGAACAAGTAAATAGTAAATCCAAAAGCAGGGTTTCCAGCAGGTAAAATACAGCAATATCCCAACAGCAATCCCAATAACTGGACGACACACAGTTTCAGGAGCATCACTGACTTGCCTTTAATCACAGTCTCCTTATAAAGCCTGCTCCCATGCAAGGGAGGGATTTACAGTAATTATTACAGTAGCCAATCCTGTCCTGGTAACCTCCCACACATCCCCTCCCCTCAGCCAGCATCATAATCCCCTTAGCCAGCACACCAATTCCCCCCATTTCTGGATGTACCCCTAAACGTAGGGGTACCCCTTTAAATCATACATCCCCTGGTAGCCCTGATCTGGGTGAACAACATATCCAAAAATCACCCAGATCGGACCAGGGGTTCGGGAAAAGTATGGAGGGAATAAAATGACCGACCGCACGAACAGAGATAGCCGAATTCGGTTCCATGTGAATGGGCCTTGCGGTCGGTCCTGGCATAAGGGAATAAAATACACGAAAGCCTCTAGCTATAGAGGCTAGGGAGGGTTCGCCTGAATCCCCTCGTTCGGTATTCTCTATTTACCGAACGAGGGGCCGTTCGGTAGTTTGGAACCGAACGGACCAGGGCTGTGGAGGTCTCAGCGGTGTTCGCCTACTCGAGTGTCCGATTTTAGTTCCAGACACTCGACGGCAAAACACCGCTGTTCGGGAGTTTTAAAATGGCCGCCGCCACGTGTTCGTTTGTCGAATGGCGGCCACCCCCGAGAACAAAGGACGGCTACTTACTGTTCAATTACCCGTTCGCAACAATGTTGCAACGGGTAATTGAGGACACACTTCACACAGGGAGGTCTGGTTGTTCGGTAGTTTCATTCGAATAAACTAAGGGAATGAAACTACCGAACAATCAGAGGAATACAATTCTTTTTCAATACACAGGAAATACAGCAGATACACGGATGCAGCTTTATACAGTATTTTTGTAGGGTCGCCTGGTGCAATCCGCTACAGGGAGTGTAGCAGAGAAGGATTAATGTGGATGTGATTGAGTTGTTGAGGGAAGTGGGTGTAAAAAGATATTTTGATGCTGAGGGAGATGAGAAAAGAGGAGAAGAGAAGAACTCAGATGAGTAAGTACTTTGAGAAAAGTAGAATGAGCAGTAGTAAGGAGGACTTAGGGGTTAAGGGAGTGTAAGAGTGTACTGATTGCAGGTAGTGTTTGCAGCGGTCATTTCTAATTATCTAAAATTGTATGTGAGATTCTATCTAAAAATGGAATAAAGAGCTTGGGGTGGGGTGGCAACTTAGAACTTTTCTGGTGTAACTCAGACTGTGGAAGACAGAGATGTTAGGGTCACAAAGGCCTGCAATAAAGCTATGGAATGGAGATGCACAGAGAAGGTGAGGATTGGTCAAGCAAGACATTTGGGTGGGTATCAATAAATTTAGGAAGGGGGGGCAGAAATAACAGAGAAAGTCTTTAGCGATAAGCAGATAGGTGAATAACATTTAAGTTAACAAACCAACAATGTTTAGTGGGGCTGGGAACAACTAGCTTTAGCATGCAGGGCAAGACAAAGTAAAATATATATGTATAAATGAATAAGTACACATACACATCCACAACTGTAAATACATATACATACATAGGAAGCAAAACATATAAAAATATATATATAAAGCAAGCACGCCCAGGTATGTTAAAATGACAAACAAATGGAGATTGAAGATACATTGATTCAAATATATACAAGTAGTTAAAATACAATAAAATGATAGTGTCCAGCATTAAGGGTTGATAGTGTCCTCCATAAGCTACCTTGCATAAGGCACCCATCCAGCTGTACTTGATCTGAGCAGTGTTCTGGTTTTTAACAGGGAACTTTTTAACTCGGACTTGCACAGGGCACTGATCCAGCTGTACTTGATCTGAGAACTGTTCTGGCTTTCATCAGATATTATAGATCACTGTTACTGAGGCCTTCTGTTGCAAGTTTGACAACATTGTAACTAATACAGTTATTTAAAATATTTTCACATTGAAAGAACATCTAACTTTCTATCAATATACTAGTGTCCATCAGCTAAGCTATCCAATTTTAAAGGTTGTGTTTGTCACAATATTTTCACTTTATTCACTTAGGTTTCACTTAGTGTGTGTCTGTTACCCAAACTGGGATCTAATAAATTCATCATTATTTATCCTATTTATTATTTTTTCTTTATATAATTTGTGTTTTCGAAGCTTATTGTGTTGAATATTTACTCTTCTGCGGGTAATACTATTGGTATCGTATCCTTTCGTTTGAGGTCTGATCCAATCTAGTCTATTGACATTTTAAAATATTAATCACTCTTCTGGCAAGCAACAGGTTAATCATGACTACTGAGTTGGCATCGTGGCTCTGTGAATTCGCTAAGTGATGGTTCGCACAGTCTGTTATTAGCCCAATTGTGGGGAGGGAGAATTTTGAAGCCACAGTCTCACTCACACAGTACTGGCGATTCTCTATTAACTTATAATTATTTATATCTTAATCATTCTAGGGTGATCTCATTTGCTATTACTTGGAGAAAATTTTACATAGCAGTCTTTATTGTGAATATCAATTATCTATTTGTCTATCTATCTATCTACCTGTGATGGAGCTCCTGTACTATGACCGAGTAACTACACCTAATCATATTCCTAGACGCTTGCAGGGACCCCGGAACGCTTCTGCCCCAGTCACTGAAGCTGAGGTGACTGGGGCAGAAGCATTCCGGGGTCCCTTTCAGGAGCACTTACACCCGACCAAGCTTCAGCTCTCCTTTCAGGCATGTATCGTCCCCTCCGCCTATTCTTCTGCAGCCCTTCTTCCAGACGGGTATTGTCCCTTCCTCCTTTTCCTCTGCAGTCCTTCTTCCAGGCAACTATTGTCCCCTCTGCCTATTCCGTTGCAGAATTTATTCCAGTGACTGCTATTGCATTTAGAAAGGCAATTGCAGCTCTCAGGCCTAACTCTTTTGATTTATCCTAGGGCGAGAGGGATCCTGCAGTCAGCAAACAGGTCTAAAGACTATCACTGGGATCCCAAAAAATCCACATAGGACACAAGTTACAAAAGGAACTAGCATGCAAAACTTTATTTTTACTCAGGACTAGCCCATATGCGCATTATTTAAAGCTTGTTGTGACAAACATAATAAAATTTAAATAACCAAAACATGTCACAATATATACAGGAAATAATAATGGCATTATAGAATATTTATTAAGGGATGGGGAATACAATAACCAGCACAATATATTTCTCCTGTCTGCAGAATTTGCAAGATGCAAATCTACCTGAATATGCAAATTAGCAAGCCTTGCTATTCAAGTAGTGCATATAGATGTTGCTAGATCCTTGCAACCGACAGGTGGTGCTGTATAGGCTCCACGGCCAAATCCACCTAGGTGATTGCAAGCATTAGCAAGACAGGAGAGCACACAAAACATTTAACCACAACCAATCATGCCACCCACAATAGGCACAGAGTGGCTTAAAGGACCACTATAGTGTCAGGAAAACAAACTCGTTTTCTTGGCACTATTGAGTTAATAGGTGTCCCCCCCCTCGGGGCTCTAGGGGGAGGAAGGGGTTAAACACTTACCTTTCTCCAGCGCCGGGCTCACTCGGCGCTGGGGACTCTCCTCCTCCTTTTGACATCATCAGCAGAATGCGCATGCGCGCGCATTCAGTCAGTCCATAGGAAAGCATTTCTCAATGCTTTCCTATGGACACTGGCGTCTTCTCGCTGTGAAAATCACAGTGAGAAGTGGGGAAGCGCCTCTAGCGGCTGTCAGTGAGACAGCCACTAGAGGCTGGATTAACCCATATGTAAACATAGCAGTTTCTCTTAAACTGCTATGTTTACAGCAGGCAGGGTTAACCCTAGATGGACCTTCATTAAGCTGAAGTGGACTGGGTGCCTATAGTGGCCCTTTAAACATGAGAGTGATTCAGAGATCTAATTTCATTCTCCATCATAAGATCCAGGTGATGATGACTACCGTCACGCTATCTGTCATCTATCTATCGATCTGTCTGTCTGTCTACTTGTCTGTCTGTCTATCTGTCACTCACTATGATTGATATTGAGTGTATTTTGCTGATAATCTGGTAAAGGTATATCAGTATCAGATTTTATCTCTAAAATAATCACATGATTTGCTGGAGTTGAAATATAATCCTATAAATCTTCTTTTATTTCTCACTTCTGAATTTTTTTAAGAAAGATTAAAAAAATCTGATAAAGGCTGTGCTGGAATTTCACTGAAACTCAAAAGTTAAAGATATTCTCAGACAAATAAGAACATCTTTATTTTTGGGTTAGAGCCAATTTTTGGAACAATTTGCAAAAAGCCGCGCCCAGCTTCTACCAACAGATCTGGCCGTAACCCATCCTATTGCTGACGCGTGAGAAGGTTTATGTTGAATGTTACACTTGGTTCGTGTCAGAGCCTACCTATTACGCAATGACAGGACGCTTTATCCGCCAAGAGCTAACGTCGGAGTCGATCCTGCAATATGGCGCCCCTGAGGAGAGGTATTTACTTTCCGTTCTCACTCTGTGTAACGCCATGTGAGCAGATACAACACTTCAGTTGGTCATTGCAAAAAGTGTCAGTGAGATACATCTTAACATACTGTGTAATAAATATTCACAAGTTATGGTGTAAACTCAATAAACACAGAAAAAACTTTTTAAATGAAAGTATCTCTTTGCTTTTTAAATATATATCCAGTTTCCATGGTGATCTTCCTGTGGTATTTGCGGTTAAGGTAATACAATTTGAATCACTCCTTGATCCGGAAAGTGTTATTCTGAATATTGAGGAAGATTGGATCACCCAGCCTGGTATCCCTTTTTCCTGCCATTTAGATGCCCACAGTTATTTGCAGGTTTGTTTGTGTCTAAGAGCAATTTAACGGCATTACCAAGCAGAGCTCCATATCTGCTGGGCATGAAATTAGTTCCTGCGAGTGTTCGATGTGCGTCTAATAAACAGAACGCTCATATTAGCGGCAAACTATTCCTCACCTGCATGAGTGACGATTCCTTTTAATTCCGAAGTTTAGTCGTTTGAGACCTTGTGTGCACTGAACAAATATATATTTAAATATTCAAAGTGAGATAAAACTAGTTCCTCAAACTTTACCCCACTTTCTCAATTATCTTCAACTACGGGAGCCAATATCAAGCATTTTGATTTGCTTTTTCTGTCCTGAAAGAGGACGATGGTAGAATTCTAGATAGGAGAACATTTAATGAACTTTTCTTCAATATTATTTCTAATATTTAAAAAGCCTGATATTATTCATAGTTAGCAAACAATTCATTAGTCACGCAGTAAGATTAATAGGGGATGTTTGATGTCATTGCTGTGTATTACGTCATCAGTCCACACTTCACTTCCTGAGCGCAATAAATTGACATTTAAATATTGCTGGTTTCAGAGAACCTGTTGTAAAAGAGATATAGTAACTGAATTCATCCACCTTTTGAGGATATACCTACCTTATTACCCAGCATCCAGATCTAGAACACCCACCCCTAGCACCAACCCCTGACATTCAACATTGGCACCCATTTACATAGACGTCTTCAGCATAAAATGTTTGACCACTTTAAAGGGAAACTATAGTGCCAGGAAAACAAACTTGTTTTCCTGGCACAACAGCTTTCCCGTCCGTCAAGGCACCCCTCTCAGTGGTGCAATACGGGTTAAAAACTCCTTCTGTCATTTACCTTGTGTGACGGGGGATGGAAGACAGACACTATGTGTGGGTCCCCAGATTCTTTTTGTATTTTGGTCACCCTGTGCCAATTATTGGTGCAGGGTATTGAATGTATTGCTTGTGTGTGCCTCTTCCCCTTCCCCTTTTTCCTGTCCCATTGTTTTCCCAGTAGGGCGTTGTCCCAGAGACACTGCCAGACCAGGTTAAACTGGCTGCTTTGTCCCTCCTCAATCTCCCATCAGCCTTTGCTATTGTCTGACTCCACCCTTCCTTGTACTATAGTACTCGATGCACCCTATTGTATGTAAATGAGGCTGTTGGGGGCTTAAAATATGTGTGCTATATCTAGTAAAGTAAGGTTTTTTTTATTACCTTCACCAAATGTCGTCTGGTGTTTGGCCCAGGGTGGAAAAGACCCTCAGGGATCCCAGTCAGGCCTCGGCGACTGGGTCTAAAGTGCTCCAGGGTCCTTGATAGCTATGAGGAAGCAGACTTGGCGGAGGTACTCGGTTGGAGTACTGGAGGTCCGTCTTACTTGGGTCCAATGCCGATAACCGCCTTCTCTCCTCCACCGCTGACGTCAGCTGGCCAGGGGGACCTAATGCGACAATGGCTGCTCTTGCCTATGGATTTCCCCATAGGAAAGCATTATACAATGCTTTCCTATGGGGTTTTGCACGAGGCTGGACATCCCCATGCATAGCGTGAGGATGTCCAAAAGTCGCCGAACAGCCCGGAAGCCCCTCTAGTGTCAGTCTGGTAGACAGGCACTAGAGATAGAGTTAACCCTAGCAGGTAATTATTGCAGTTTATTAACAACTGCAATAATTAGCTTTTCAGTGTTATGGACATGGGACAGTTCACCTAGACCACTTCACTGAAGGGAAGTGGTCATTGTCCCTATAGTCTCCCTTTAAGCCAAGTCCGAGATTAGAAGGGGTAGTGACAGAGAACCATCGTACAACTTCCACGTGGCGTTATTCGCTGGCAGATTGCATTGTGAGAATTGTACCAAACAATGGACGATACACAAAATTACTGTACGTACAGCACAAAGACATTCATTACCGTTCTATTATCATCACCGCTACTAAGTATTGTCTTCAACAGAGAGACGTTTTCAACAACCGAGCTCATATTCAGTATCTATATAGTTCCTGACACCATTTCAGAATGGTAAAATGGTGAATAAAAACAGTAAATGACTAGGTGTAGCCCATGGCAATAAAGCTGCTTTGAGATTCCCTTACTCAGTTCATACTCATCGATTGCAGCTCACAGTGATATCAGTCATTATTGTGTTTAACATCTTATTATTACTGTTTACCCGTCCGATTAATTGTCCGCTGAACCGTATTCCATTTATTATAACCTAAGGTTAAGTTTACCTATGTTCTATTGTTAGATTTTCACACTGGAATAGAAATATCTCAAGAATTAAAAATAATCAACAAATCAAAAACTTCAAAATTATAAGTGAAAAAGATAATTATTTTTGAAAGTTTTAGGTAGATTAGTTGAATTCAGCATAATTCCTATTAACCCCAGGATTTGTATGTCACAAGTCTTGTGAATTTGACAAGAGCAACCCTAATTATTGAACTCTCCTCTTGTCTTGTAATACGAGGCCTTCGCAAGGTAATTGTAAGATATTCCGACGTTTAATGAAGTCGCTGAAAATGTGTTAATACAGCTAACACCACGGCGCCTTGCGTTGTAAACGGCTCTGCCGCTTTTCCCGACATGAAACTGAAACTCAACTTTGGTTCTTTTTAAAGGCAGATATTAAGATCTTGTTCTTGCTAGAAATCCATAGCTGGCTTAATTTTTCCCAGATGACCTAACCATCTGGCAAGCAGGGGAATCATCTAAAACCAATCAATGAAGGAGCCATACGAATTCCTTATTCTCTGTCACACAGCGCAGCTCAGGGAAGAATTAACCTAAGTAAGCAGACTTCGACAGAAATAAAGGCTGAGTGTTGACAGGGTATCCGCAGGCTGTTTATGGTCACACAGTAGGAGTGGCAGAGACGGGTTGGGAAGATCACAAGCCCTCGCCATCCACAGCTGTTCGTTTGTGGCCATTAGTTTGCATTTTGAGTTTCTAACATTCCTCGCTTGGAATGGCATCCAAGTTGGGATATTTCCAAAACAATTTCAAGAAAAACAACAACTTATAAAAAACTTTCCGGCTTTCTCAGAGTAAGCATAATCAGCATTGCAGAGAAAGGCGGTCTGTTCTTTCTTGGGAAGCGGTTCCCCATACATATCAATGAATAGACCGCGCTCGGGGGAGAAGGGAACGTTGATATTTGGTGGGTGCGCTAAATCTTTGCGTTGATTTACGATGTACGTTATTTAAAATGTATTGGAAATTGGTTTTTAACATTATCAGTTACCTGTCAACAGATTCAATCATCAATTGATCGGGTCTGACCACTTTTTTCATAAGTTCCCCAATGTGTTGTTATTTTATTATGATTTTATTACTTATGTAGCACATCAAAATCTTCAAATAACTCATATTATCTAATTTAAAAGAACACACCACACAATAGAACAGCGAGCTGTAGTGGTTATGGTGCTTGGAGTGTTCCTTTAAGCTCTAGTGGCTAGCTCCAGTTATTAACCTCTGTTATTAGCCCTTATTATTAGCTCCACTCATTAGCGCCTTTTTTGACAGTTATTATTAGATCCACACTCATTAGCCTCTTTTATTAGCACTAGTTATTAACCCTAGTTATTAGCCCATGTTAGTTATTAGTCCTAGTTATTAGCCCCAGATATTAGTCCTAGTTATTAGTCTTAGATATTCAGATATCCCAGTTCAGCAAACACATTCATAGACGTTTTTTTCAGCATTAAAAAAAAAATCTGCTAATTTCTTTCTAAAGATCAACGTATTAAAGCAGAAACATTTATGGGATCTAAAAAGACCTACAACACCGGGGTTTGTCTGCTGGATTCCAGGGCGAAGATACAAATCCCTTTCTACATGATGGATTATTATATTATTTTTATAGCGCCATCAGATTCTGTAGCGCTGTACAATGGATAAACAGCTCTTTTTAGGAGATTGCCTCGTTTTAGGTGTTTTTACACTATAAGGGGACGAGTCTTTGTATTAATGGCATTTTTTTGCACATTCACAGTGACAGCAATTTTACATTAATGGTCGATTTAATGTTTCCACTTTTCCAGCGGGCAAACTTCAACATGTTCACGCTTTATTTCTTTTGGTTAAATGCTGACTTTTGCTCCTGTCTTCGCTTGTTCTCGTTCAGGGATAAACGGCTAATCACAGGCTGGAGGATTGTATCTTGATGGTTCAGTCACTGCATAGTCTCGTCGGTTCTAAGTCAGCTCGTTTTAGCCCATCCGTAAGCAAGCTTCCCTAATCAGAGCCTCCTCGTGTGGTACAAACCCATCGACAGGGGCACAAACTCATTATCCAAACACATCAACTGAGAAGGCATTTATTAAACAAACAGCATTATCACAGAACAAGAGGAACCGATGGGAAGGATTTGATAATCTACATTATTCCTTTCAGTAAGCTCTCTGATAGGAGAATCAATTAAATAATTATCTTCATAAAAATACATGTATCAAAAGTTATAGATCAATGGGTTAATATATCTATCTTCTGTCTATCAATGTATATTTCAATTATCTATCAATTCATCTATCATCTGTCGATATGTATTTTAATTATCTGTCATTTATCAATCAATCTATCCATCTAGTATCTATCTGTCTGTCTCATCTATCGTGCTGTCTATGTCTGTCTATCTAATCTATCTATCTATCTATTGTGCTGTCTGTCTATCCATTTCTTTCTATCTATCTTTATTTCTATCTATCCATTTCTGCCTGTCTATCCATCAGCACACAATACTTCTCTTAAATAGGATCTATTAAAACCTACAAGAAGCAAATAATGGAGAGACAGTAGGTTTGTACACATGCTCAATAGGTGAAGGATATCAGTAATGTTTACTCTCACAAAGATAGAGGCGGTTTAAGCACTGGGCTCTTGGATCAGTGTATATTGCTGGTACAGGTTCTACTGGAATAAGGAAGGGCTCCATATTATAACACAGTAAATATATTATTATGTTATTATTTATATAGCGCCAACAAATTCCATAGCGCTTAACAGTGGGTGGACGAACAGACATGTAGTTGTATCCAGACAAGTTGGACACACAGGAACAGAGGGGTCGAGGACCCTGCTCAATGAGCTTGCATGCTAGAGTGAGTGGGGTAAAGTGACACAAAGGGTAAGGATAGTATTAGACTAATGACAGTTGCAAGAGAGGAATAAGTTGGGAGCTATTTTACCATTTAATTGATACACTTTTATGAAGAAGTGGGTTTTTAAATAATTTTTTGAAGGAGTGGAGACTGGATGAGCATCTAATGGAGGAGGGAAGTGAGTTCCACAGGAACGGCGCAGCCCTGGAGAAGTCTTGAAGGCGAGCATCAGAGGTGGAAGTATGGACAGAAGATAGACGTAAGTCTTCAGCAAATCGTAAAGGCCTAGACGAGACATACTTGTGTATTAGTGAGAATAGCTAGGTGGGAGCAGCATTATGTAGAGATTTGGAAGCAAGAACCAGAATTTTAAATTGAGCCTTATATCTTACAGGAAACCAATGTAGGGACTGACAGAAAGGTGAGGCGTGGGAGGTGCAGGCAGACAGGAAGATGAGCCTCGCTGCCACATTCATTATGGACTGTAACGGCGCAAGTTGGGAGAACGTAAGACCACTGAGAAGTGGGTGGATTACTGTAGTCAAGGCGAGAAAGGACCATGGAATGGACCAACACCTTAGTCGCATCTGGTGTTAAGTAGGGTTGGATGCGCGCAATGTTTTTTTTCTCTTTTTTTTTTATAATTCTTTAACATTGAATAATAGACACATTATGCAATTTGTAACATGAATTATTAACTATAGAGTAAAATTTTAAGTCTAGTAGCTCAAGATTAAGTTACTCAACATTGTGTATAACACCTCTCTATCTAGATATAACTTTCCTTATAACCCCTTCAGGACACATGACATGTGTGACATGTCATGATTCCCTTTTATTCCAGAAGTTTGGTCCTTAAGGGGTTAATATATGCCTTCCAGGGTTCCCAGACCTTGCTAAAATTATGGTAAGAATGTCTAACTCTTGAAGATAGATCGTCCGTAATATAATTTTCTTGACTCTTTAAGTCGACCTCTCTCATAGATGGTGGATCTAAATTTTAGCCAGCCAGCAGCTATACATCGGGCAGGAACGGGTTTGAGAGGAAATATGGTGGGGAAACAACTAATCTTGCGGCCAACATCAATGTCATAGGCCGGAACCCAAGAACGTTCGGCAGGCCCATACCGCTTCCAATCAACTAAATACTGCAATGAGCCTCGAGAAAATATGGAATCAATTATGGAGGAGATCTCATACTCTTCCTGACCAGAAACAACCAACAGAGGTTGGGGAACACTTGGGACATTATACTTATTGCAAACAAGTGGTTTGAACAAAGAAACATGAAAAGATATTAGGAATCCGCAAGGAGGTAGGGAGAGCCAGAGAATATGAAACATGATTAATTCTACGAAGAATACGAAACAGGCCAAGGAATCTGGGAACAGACTTCATGCTAGGAACTTTAAGTTTGACATTGCGCAACGATAACCACACCCTCTCACCCACCTGGTAAACAGGGTTGGCACCCCGCCATTTATCAGCATAAAATAAAACGATCAGCCGCAGTTTTGAGAGCGGAATGAACCTTGGCCCACGCATCCCGAATAGAAGCAAGGTGACCATCCAAAGCAGGGATAGCTGTGTCAAGAGAAAACAGCCGGTAGTACAGTAGGATGACGGTGTTCTATCAAATTCCCCTACCTCGTCACTTCCGGTGAGGGAAATCAGCTGGATCCTGTGCTACACATGCGTGCTACTCCTCCACAGCAAGGTCCTGGAAGGTAAGTAAAACTAGTTTTACACTTTCATTATAGTTAGTGCATTCACTAAGCTTAGGCACACGGGACATTTAGGGTTAAGTGAGGGTTCAAATTAGGGTTAGGTAAGTGATTCTAACCTCTCTCACACTCTATTCTTACCCTAACCCTTGGGGTAATGGTTAAAAAAAAGTGTGAGAAATCACTGTTTAGTGATATTCCCCTAATGTGAAATATCACTAAATATGAACAAGTCCCTAATCCTAACCCTAATTTGAACCCTAACATTAACCCTAAATGTCCCATGTCCTAAGTTTAGTGAATGCAGTAACTATAATGAAAGTGTAAAACTAGTTTTACTTACCCTCCAGGACCTTGCTGTGGAGGAGTAAGCAGGAGTGCTAGCACGCATGTGCAGCACAGGATCCAGCTGATTCCCCTCACCGGAAGTGACGAGGGTAGGGGGATTTTCACAGGTAGGGGAATTTGATAGAACACCTGGCGTTATTAACAAAGGAAGGACTATAACCAGAAGAGTCATGGTTAGCATTGTTTTTAGCAAACTCGTCCCAGGGTAGTGATTCGGACCAATTATCTTGAGTGCTATTAACAAAACAACGCAAATATACCATTGTATTAGCTACTTTAATTATCACAGGCAGAGGGGAGGGATTGTTTACTGTATGTGGGAGTGTCGTATTGTTCATTACTGTTTTGATTGGTTTGTACATCTGGTTATTCGGTGCTCTATCAGGTCCAGTGGGTGTTCCCCATGCCTGAGGAATTGTATAAAAATCCAATCTGTGCCATTAAACCTTGAGTTCCTGTTTTACCCTCAACATAGAGTCTCATCTCATGTGTGAGGGAAAAGGCTGCATCTACCCTGGGGATTGCTATATCACTATACTCCCCAGGGATTATAATCACTAAGCTCTTTTAAGAGCTGTTCCTGCTTGACTCTCTGGAGGAAGAGAGGAGCCTGGAGCCTTGTCGTAGGTCCAAGGTGGGTAGGAGACTGCGAGTTCCCAGCCAAGCTGTAACGCTGGACGTGGGGACTGCAGTGCTGATGGTGTCTGGTGGATTGCTTTGAGTCCTCGGTGAGCACTAGGAGCATCCATTGGCAGAGGTACCCAACCGGGGTACAGGAAGCTCCGTTACATTGACATATGTAAACTATGTACCTATAAGTTGGTTCGTCAGGTAACCAATCTTAGCTCTATCCGTAGGAAAAGATCCCGGTGAGGCCTCAAAACGATACTCAACTTGATTCAGGAATTCCCGGCATTCTTGAACGTTACCATCAAAATGCATGGGAGGAGATAGGGAGATAGTAGGTGCCTTATGTACTATAGGTGGAGGTACAGTAGGCGGAGGTGACATAGTTGGAGAAACCGTAGGCTGTAAAAGCGCTGTTCGAGTAAGAAGCATACTGAAAGCCTGGCAAATTAATCCATACGGTGATCGTTCTTCTCTAGAGAAAAAAACGTGTTAGCGCTTATTGTGATAGGAACCCTCAAAAGTAAAAAAGGGCAATCCACATATATTCTCAAGAAGAAAAAATACTCGTAGCCATATATAAAACACAATGCCTTACTTCTGTTCATGGTACATATTGGCAATGTGTACAAATTTTCTAAGAAAAAGGTGTGCATTCAACTGTCCCAGAGTTCTTTGGTATTTTCGGGGTTAATTGCTGATACATATCGTAACACTGTTTATTAAACATAAAAAGAAAACCCCTACACCCCCCATGGAACTGCTACATGGACATATAGTGATACATGTATATAAAATGTGTTCCACTAAAATAGCAGAAATAGGAACCCAGGAGCTAGTTATGAGCATCAAATGAACCGATAATGCAAAAATAGCACAAGAATACTTAAACATATAAATATTCAAATATTATAAAAATTAAAAATATGTGTGGCAACCCAGGAAACAGGAATCCCTGGGTAAAGGTAATTGATGCCTAATAATATACTTCCATTCACTGAGTGGGCTGAAAGATAAAATAACCAAATGGCATAAACCCCTCAGGATATATAGACTGCCATCATGCAAAATATGATATAAGATATGTAATAATAAGCAAAAACCAGTATATAAGACTGGCTGCTAAAAGCAATGCAAAAAACTATATCGCCAAAAAACAGCTAAGAATAACAAAGTCAATTTTATTGGAAATATAAAAATATAGTTAAAAATGTGTACACATTCAATAGATGATAGAAGGTAAAATATGCAAAAAAACCTTAAGTGCCGGCACGGATGGATATAGATAGTAATCCCGATCTGACTGCTGGTAGCCGGTGAGGCCGGCTTGCGTGTCACAGTGCGTTCCACCTCGAGCCTCACTTCGGGGGAACTGCACTGCTCGTCGGGTCGTACTGTTCAGACGCCTGCACTCCAAGCTGATCGCCGGGCTGTTGTGCTAAAACCTCTTTCATCTATCGCTGTATGGACATTCTGTGAACTTGCTTTGATCTTGTCTTACATATGTCTCCAAAATATCACAAATAAGCGTGGGTTAAAACAAGCGAGTCAAGCGTTACCGTCCGCCTGAGTAATCCTCTCGGTTAAATTCAAACCTCTCCGCCGTGTAGTATACTATTGCGGCTGGAGGGACGCCAAGTGTTCCGCCGGTATTGCTGCTTGCTTCGTGCTAACCCCAAAGGCCGTCAGCACATCAACGCGTTTTTTACGCTATGAGATTTTCTCTTGTATCCATTTAAAGGTACCATCTGGATGCTATAAAACTACTGTGGTTTTAGCCAGTGGATTGTACCCCTATATCAGCAATTAGCCCCCAAAATACCAAAGAACTCTGGAACAGTTGAATGCACACTTTTTTCTTAGAAGATTTGTACACATTGCCAATATGTACCATGAACAGAAGTAAGGCTTATTGGTGACTAACAGACATTGTGTTTTATATATGGCTACAAGTATTTTTTCTTCTTGAGAATATATGTGGAGTGTCCTTTTTTACTTTTGAGGGTTCCTATCACAATTATCGCTAACACGTTTTTTCTTTATTGTCTATATGAAATTGGGAAATTTCTAATGTGTTTTTAGCTGCTTTTATTAACTTTGAGAGTTTATTATTTTATTGTTGATTGATTATTGTTTTTTGCGCTCTCTTATATATCATTCTCCTCTAGCTTTCTCTCGCAAGCTGCTATGTGCTGACACAATTCTACAGGATTTATGGCCATGTCGTAATGTCAGGATTACTAATTGATCCAGCACGTAGGATTGTGTCACACTGAGGACTAATATGTAACGTATTACCGGGCCTTAGAATGGCCAGACTTAAAGGACCACTCTAGGCACCCAGACCACTTCAGCTTAATGAAGTGGTCTGGGTGCCAGGTCCAGCTAGGGTTAACCCATTTTTTCATAAACATAGCAGTTTCAGAGAAACTGCTATGTTTATGAATGGGTTAAGCCTTCCCCTATTTCCTCTAGCGGCTATCTCATTGACAGCCGCTAGAGGCGCTTGCATGTTTGAGCACGCCAGCGTCCATAGGAAAGCATTATGAATGCTTTCCTATGTGACCGGCTGAATGCGCGCGCAGGTCTTGACGCGCGTGCGCATTCAGCCGACGGGGAGGAGAGAAGGAGGATTGGAGGAGGAGAGCTCCCCGCCCAGCGCTGGAAAAAGGTAAGATTTAATCCTTTTCCCCCTTCCAGAGCCGGGCAGGAGGGGGACCCTGAGGGTGGGGGCACCCTCAGGGCACTATAGTGCCAGGGAAACGAGTATGTTTTCCTGGCACTATAGTGGTCCTTTAACGTACCAAAGAACAGTCAGGATACTTGCCGAAGTCGAGGGACACAACGATAAGGGAAAGACAGAAGTCTGGGATACCAGAATACAGGAAAGTCGAACGAAGCCAAAGTCAATAACCAAAAATAAACGCTCAGGAACACACTCTCGGACAACCACGAGAGGGCAATGAGGAAAAGTAGAATTAAGTTTAGATAAGCCCTTAACAACTTTGATTGGCCGAAATCGGCCTTTGACTCCAGAATGTCCGTAGTCTCCGTGTGGCGTCCTGCGCGCGCCCGGCGTCATCATTAGCGTGGGCAGACATGGGTTTATAATGGGTGTGGATCCGCGGCGTCATCAGCATCCCCAGTCTCTAGATATCTCCCCAGTCTCTCTCTCTCCCCCAGCCTGTCTCTCTCTCTATCTACTTCAGTCTCTCTCCCCTCTCCCTCGGTCTATCTCTCTATCTCCCCATTCTCTCTCTCCATTCTCTCTCCTACCTCCCAGCCTCTCTCTCTCTCTCCCCAGTCTCTCTCTCCCCCAGTCTCTCTCTCTCCTCCCCTTCTCTCTCCCCAGTCTCTCTCTCTATCCCAGTCTCCTCTCTCTCCCCAGTCTCTCACTATCCCCCAGGTCTCTCTCTCTCTCTCCCCACCTCTCTCTCCCCAGTCTCTCTCTCACTCCTCAGGCTGTCTCTCTCTCTCCCAGTCTGTCTCTCTCTCTCTCCTCAGGCAGTCTCTCTCTCTCCCCAGTCTGTCTCTCTCTCTCTCTCCTCAAGCAGTCTCTCTCTCTCCCCCCAATCTGTCTGTCTTTCACTCCCCAGTTTATCTCTCTCTCTCACTCCACAGTCTCTCTCTCCCCAGTCTGCCTGTCTCTCTCTTTCCCTAGTCTGTCTGTCTGTCTCTCACTCCCCAGTCTATCTCTCTCTCCCCAGTCTGTCTCTTTCTCCCCAGTCTGTCTCTCTCTCTCCCCAGTCTGTCTCTCTCTCTCCTCAGGCTGTCTCTCTCTTACTCC
>OW240921.1:116323446-116373301 GCA_933207985.1 Pelobates cultripes
GGGCTAACTAGGGGCAGATGGGGGTAACTAGGAGTAACTAGGGGCAGATAGGGGTAACTAGGGGCAGATGGGGGTAACTAGGAGTAACTAGGGGCAAATGGGGGTAACTAAGGGTAACTGGGAGTAACTAGGGGCAAATGGGGGTAACTAAGGGTGACTGCGGTAACTAGGGGCAAATGGGGGTAACCAAGGGTAACTGGTAACTAGGGGCAGATGGGGGGAACTAAGGGTTACTGTGGTAACTAGGGGCAGATGTGGGTAACTAAGGGTTACTGTGGTAACTAGGGGCAAATGAGGGTAACTAAGGGTGACAGGGAGTAACTAGGGCAAATGGGGGTAACTAAGGTAACTGGGAGTAACTAGGGGCAAATGGGAGTAACTAAGGGTGACTGGGAGTAACTAGGGGCAAATGGGGGTAACTAAGGGTGACTGCGGTAACTAGGGGCAAATGGGGGTAACTAAGGGTAACTGTGGTAACTAGGGGCAGATGGGGGTAACTAGGGGTTACTGTGGTAACTAGGGGCAGATGGGGGTAACTAAGGGTTACTGTGGTAACTAGGGTCAGATGGGGGTAACTAAGGGTTACTGTGGTAACTAGGGGCAAATGGGGGTAACTAAGGGTAACTGTGAGTAACTAGGGGCAAATGGGGGTAACTAAGGGTGACTGGGAGAAACTAGGGGCAAAGGGGGGTAACAGAGGGTGACTGGCGTAACTAGGGCAAAATGGGGTAACTATGGCAACTGTAGTAAATTAGGGGCAAATAGTAACTATGGGTAACTAGAGTAACTAGGGCAAATAAGCTAACTAAGGGTAACTTGAGTAACTAGGCAAAGGTAACTAAGGGTGACTGCGTAACTAGGGCAAATGGGGTAACTAAGGGTAACTGGGTAACTAGGGGCAAATGGGGGTAACTAAGGGTAACTGGGTGGTAACTAGGGGCAAATAGGTAACTAAGGGTGACTGCGTAACTAGGGGCAAATGGGGTAACTATGTGGGTGACTACGTAACTAGGGGCAAATGAGGGTAACTGTGGTAACTAGGGGCAAATGGGGGTAACTAAGGGTTACTGTGGTAACTAGGGGCAAATGGGGGTAACTAAGGGTAACTGGGAGTAACTAGGGGCAAATGGGGGTAACTAAGGGTTACTGTGGTAACTAGGGGCAAATGGGGGTAACTAAGGGTAACTGAGAGGTGTCCGGGAGTTACTAGGGGTTACTGGTGGGTGACTGCGGTAACTAGGTGCAACTCGGAGTTACAAGGGCAACTGGCTTATTTAAGGAGGGGGGCATTCAAAGGTAACTGGGGGTAAATGGAAGTATCTGGGTTAACTAAGGAGTAACTGGGAGTAATGGGGAAACTGAGGGTAACTAGGAGTAACTAAGGGGTAACTGGGAGTAATGGGGAAACCCGCACCTTGGGGCCCGCACCTTGTTAATTCTGCCCATTAACTCTCCGTATGCTTGTACCTTGTTAATACTGCTCAATTAACTACCTGTACCTTTTTAATTCTGCCCCATTATTAATAATTTGCTAATACTGTCCCATTATTATTATTTTATTATTTATATAGCGCCATCAGATTCCGTAGAGCTGTATAATGTTAATAGCGTCCCATGAACCCTCTGTATGTAAGAAATCAGTTCTTACATTGGGTGGGATGGGGTAGAGGCATGTCTTAAAGGACCACTCTAGGCACCCAGACCACTTCAGCTTAATGAAGTGGTCTGGCTACCAGGTCCCTCTAGGATTAACCCTTTTTTCTATAAACATAGCAGTTTCAGAGAAACTGCTATGTTTATAAATGGGTTAATCCAGCCTCCAAATCCTCTAGTGGCTGTCTCATTGACAGCCGCGAGAGGCGCTTGCGTGATTCTCACTGTGAAGATCACAGTGAGAAGACGCATGCGGCCATAGGAAAGCATTGTAAATGCTTTCCTATGAGACCGGCTGAATGCGAGCGCAGCTCTTGCCGCGCGTGCGCATTCAGCCGAAGGGGAGGAGAGGAGGAGGAGAGCTCCCCGCCCGGCGCTGGAAAAAAGGTAAGTTTTAACCCTTTCCTCTCCCCAGAGCCGGGCGGGAGGGGGTACCTGAGGGTGGGGGCACCATCAGGGCACTATAGCGCCAGGAAAACGAGTATGTTTTCCTGGCACTATAGTGGTCCTTTAATGGAGCTTGGGGTTTTTACATTTAGATAAAATTCCATTTTACATTTGAATATATATTTCCATGCAGAATCTGAAAGTCTGTTTGCTGTGTTTTTACTGTATTTCTAATTGCAGGATTAAAGATTTTATAGCAGGTCTTTTATTTAAAAAAAAAAAAAGATCCCAGAGGAATGGTCTCTAAGGTCAGTGCCAGATCTCTTTGTAGGTCAATGGAATGATCATCTGTTTCTGTTACTGTATAACTCTCTTTATAAACTGAAATCCACCATCAGATTGATGGCACAATATGCTCGTCTGTGTGAAGTCTTGTAATATTAGTATACCTGGAATAGCCTTCCAGTGGAATTAGTAAAGAATAACAGTGATATAGAAAGGGTAGTAGATACCTGGAATAGCCTTCCAGTGGAATTAGTAAAGAATAACAGTGATATAGAAAGGGTAGTAGATACCTGGAATAGCCTTCCAGTGGAATTAGTAAAGACTAACAGTGATATAGAAAGGGTAGTAGATACCTGGAATAGCCTTCCAGTGGAATTAGTAAAGACTAACAGTGATATAGAAAGGGTAGTAGATACCTGGAATAGCCTTCCAGTGGGAGCAGTAACAGTGATATAGAAAGGGTAGTAGATACCTGGAATAGCCTTCCAGTGGGAGCAGTAACAGTGATATAGAAAGGGTAGTAGATACCTGGAATAGCCTTCCAGTGGGAGCAGTAACAGTGATAGAAAGGGTAGTAGATACCTGGAATAGCCTTCCAGTGGGAGCAGTAACAGTGATAGAAAGGGTATTAGATACCTGGAATAGCCTTCCAGTAGGAGCAGTAAAGGCTAACAGTGATATAGAAAGGGTAATAGATACCTGGAATAGCTCCTCAGCAGTTTAAAGGGTAACAGTTAGGATGCTTGTAATGTGTATAAAGCTATGCTGAATAAACCAGTACACTCAATATGAGATTTTCTAATGGCTGATCTAGACAGCTGGGGGTTTGTGTATGTTTAGTCTTTCAGTCTAGTGAATTTTCTGAAGGTAAAATATCCAGAACTGTATGTGTAGTATAGATTGTCCTTAATTATTCAATTAAGTGAGATTCTGTGTATACTGCCAGGGTCTCAGCAGTACTATAATTATATCCATTTCTGGTCCAATCCAGGGGTTAAAATCACTCTCTTTTGGCAGAAATCACACCTATCCTTGATTACCATTGCAGCTCCTAGGGAGGGTCCCTTAGGTCGCTTGTTAATTGTTTAATAATGATTTTATTATTAAACCAGATCTCTGTATGAAGGAGCACATTGTGTCCCTGTGTAGTTATTTCAGAACCTGTCACAGCCAATTGATTTGTGTTATTACATGGCAGCGGGAGACTGAATGAATACGTTATTGATTGAGGTGTGAAATAGGGCAGTGGGTGAGCTCTCGCAGAGGGGTTAAGATGCAGGTTTTGGGGTAAAATACTTCTGTAGAGAAACTTAGCAATTTTAGCTCAAAATCTCCATCTAGTGTTCAACTTAGAAAATGATTAGAACCTGTGTTCTTGCTACCAAATAAATTACTTATTGCAAACTACATCCTGCGGAATGACAGTATATATTGAGCTATTTACTAAATGAGAATTTAGCCAAGAGTAGAGCTGAATTTGAGAATTTGTCCTTTTTGGCTGATTTCACCTTAAATTTTAAATTCACTTTGAACTATCTCTTTAGAACTAACCCTGAATGTATTTTGTGAACTTTATAAATACTCCCATTGTTACACTTGCAAGAAATTTCAGTTTAGTTAACAATGGTTCATGTTAAAGTAAATATGAACAAATCCGGATTTTTCTTCTTTAGAATGGCAAGCACAATTCTGGGAGTTGGGACCGGTGTCTTTATACTGGCTGTTATTTGGGTGTTGACACTGCTGCTGTGCGTCTTTCTGTCTAGAGCATCCGGTACTGCGAGGTAAGAGACACCTAGATGTAAAATCTAATATAAAATATTTTCCTACCCTCCTCTCAGTTACTTTACAAAATTTTAGAAATTTCATCTTTTTCTTTCACGTATTTCGTAACTTTTACTCCTGCTAGCCACCATGGAGTTATCTGTTCTACAATGACAGCAGGAAGATCACTCACTAGAGAACGATATCAAATTCCTTGTGGCTGGCAGAAGTATAAATGCATGTATGTCGGTGTGGCAATACGTAGCATTACCCAGTGCAGGACCAGGTGTGAGAGCGCGCAGCATTACCCAGTGTAAGAACCCAGTGCAGGACCAGGTGTGAGAGCGCGGAGCATTACCAAGTGTAAGAACCCAGTGCAGGACCAGGTGTGAGAGCGTGGAGCATTACCCAGTGTAAGAACCCAGTGCAGGACCAGGTGTGAGAGCGTGGAGCATTACCCAGTGCAAGAACACAGTGCAGGAGCAGGTGTGAGAGAGCAGAGCATTACCCAGAGTAAGAATGCTGAGCAGGACCCAATGTAAGAACGAGGTGCAGGACCAGGTGTGAGAGCGCGGAGTATTATACAGTGTAACAATGCGGAAAAAGGGCCAGTGTTAGAATGGTGATCAGGACTCAATATAAGAGCATGGAGTAGGACCCAGTGTGGGAACACGAAGCAGGACCAATAAGAGGGTGCAGAGCAGGACCCAATATTAGAGTGCCGATTTAGACCCGGTGTGGAAATGTGGAGTAGGACCCAATAGCGCAGAGCAGGAACCAGTGAGAGCCTGCAGAGCAGGGCCCGCTGTGAGAGGGTGGAGCAAGGCCCGGTGTGAGAGGGCGGGGCATGACCTGTCGTGAAAGGGTGGAGCAGGGCCCGTTGTGGGAACGCAGATAGGGACCTGTTCATTTTAAGCTCCCAAATATACTGCTCTTCTGACTGTCCAGACCTTACTGAAGTGGTCTGGCTACACTGTCCCTATTGCACTTAGTTCCAGAAAAATTGCGTTTACATTGCAGCACTAAGTTTGCCTCCAGTGGCTGTCTACCAGACAGCCACTGGAGGCGCTTCCTGGATTACAAGGGACCCTTGATCCAGTATCTGATGCTGGGCGTCAGCTGTTTCCCCATAGGAGAGCATTCGTGCCTGCTCGTCACGGGGCAGAGGTGGAGCTGCAACACAGCACCGAGGGACATTGGTTCTGAGAGCAGGTAAGTGAATAAAAGGTTTTTAACCCTTTATTCACTGACTGGGGGAGGCAGAGGCAGCTCTAGTGCCACGAATACAATAGTAGTGTAATATCCCTTTAACTGGGATAATGTAAAGTAATAATTTTTAACATGTTGAATGCAGCTATTGCACACAAACGGCTGCCACTAATGCTACATATTGTCACGTGTTGATGTTCTGTGGCCCTGAGAAAAGATAATGTTAACTGACTTCCTGAAAAAGGGAAAACATATTTGGTTTGTTACACAGAATTTGTATTAAGTTGATGTTTTTTTTTTAATATCCTTCAGATTGTCTGCTGTTCTGGTGTTTCTCTTAGCAGTTATCGTGACACTGATTCTCGTATTCTTCCCACGAGCGAGTGAAACAGCCGCCACATTGAAAGAAATTCAGGTACTAAAATTCAGCTTAAATCCAGCAACCAAATCTAATGACAGATTTCAAACTCAGTTTCTGGGCCTTTGCAGTTTGAAGATGTGAGGATGAAGTTTATATGTGTCACACTCTGTGAAAATAAGACATAAGAAATAGAGCTGTTTTAATGTAACTGTGGCTACTTGTGAGATTTTTTTTTTGTGCTGGGTATAAATTCACCACACATTAGCAGACGTGGTCTGAAACCCTTTTCGGTATCATATCCAATCTGGGTTTTTCTATGACTGTTCCCACATTACGTGTTACCGTGGTTACTCTGTGCTGATACATGAATCCGGCATTGCATTTACATATTCTTTATTTCAAGTGCTTCTGTATGAATAATTTACGGGCAATGCGAATTAATAATAAACATGTTGAAACCCAGTGATGAGAATAAATCTTGCTGGATATTTGGATAAATGACACTAAACATATTTATCTTTGTGCCAAACCTTGTGTATAAACTGTTTAACCATCTATATAGTTATACAGTCATGTAGAAATTCAATAAACCTCTTTCCTGTGAGCAGATTTACCCCGATCTGTTCCCACTTCAAGATTTATAAAACAAATTGTCTTTCAGTCTCGGCAAGCAGAGAGTTTTATGTGATGTTATTACAGTATTGTATTTTATAGCGTTCATTTTACAGGGTGCGCTCGTTTTACATTGCTCCGTGCCTTCCTTTTAATACATTAATCTAGCCTAAGAAGGAATTTAAAATCTAGTGGTTTTAAACCAAATAACTGTCACAACTTTACTCAGATTTATGTGAACTTTCCTGTTTACAGTCAGAATTCCAAATTCAGTCATTTTGTTTGCAATAACTGTACTCTGTGGGCCTCACTAGTGTGTTGTTTAGTTTCTGGTCTTTTTTTTCTGTAAGAACATATCTCATTTTATTCGGAGCTAACTTGTCCGGGATAGCCATTAGTTGGAAAAGACAAACCGTTTCCATGACCCGTTCTTCTTGAAATCCTGATCTATAAAACGGGGAAATATAACAAACGGCTGCGCTTGTCAGGTCAGGAGAATCTGAGGACTAATTAAAGGATTTGTGGTCTTCGCCCCCCCGGCAGCATTTCTCGCTGGGCTATCCATAATACATGACTCAGGTTTTATGCTCTGAAGGCTTGCTAATTGACTAATTAAAACGCCAAGCATGGTGTAGGAGCAAACATGGAGTCCGCTAGAGACTAGTTTTGTGCAGAAGCCAAGGTCAGGCTTAATGGAATCTCATAAAACTGACCTTTGCTGTAGGCATTGTGTTTGTCCGTTCCCACGAGCCATGCTAAGCACTTCACAGCCCTGTCCTCGGCTCAGAGATATCTCTGGCTATCACCTTCTCCTGTTTTCACAATTGTTTCATGTCTGGCTCCTTAAAGAATATAAGTTTTATTTGGCTGCCTATCCTTTTATTAAGGAAAAGGCCGCAGTTGCTACTTCTTTCAGCACAGTGTAATTGGTGCTGAATTTCCCCCAGGTTTGACATTTGGTGCCATGACGTCACAAACATTGGTAGGGACACTGCCAAAGAACCATTTTGGAGGGATGGATTCATGGCTCCAGAAATATCCTTGGGTGGGTAGGGGTGGTGGTGGGTGCTGTATCAAAAACAAAATATAACCAAAAAATATCCTTGGGTGGGTGGGGGAGCGTAGGTTCAGAAACATGAGAAGTGCTCGTTCTCATATAATAGAACTAGTGCAGGTGAGCAATATGTAATACTTTTCAAGTAAATGGCTCAAAGCTCCCAGTCAGAGGTACAAAGAATATCATTCTTAAAGGAAAACTCCAGGCTGGTAATGCATTCTGGGATTGAACATTGAGTGTTGTGAGATATGACCTTGATTGGTTAGTGAATAGTACATTTGTACTTCAATAAACTATATTTTTAACATTTTATTTTATTGTCCCTTTTCTCTGATTCAGATTATTGACACCTTTTTCATTGGGCGCTATTTCCTGATTTCCATTATGAGTCTGATCTTCCTCGGCAGCACTTTCTTGGCGCTTGTTTACCACATTCTGGAGCCAGTCTACGCTAAACCTCTTCGGTTACGTTAACTCTCACATCAGTCAGAGAACTCAAGGGCCATAAAGGCATATTTAAATTATGTAATAACAATATTTTGATTGGAAAAGTTTGCAGCCAGTAAACCATATTATGCAGCAAAAGTTCCTATGATATTTTAATCAACTTCGCATTAGTATTTTTAGGGGAATGGGACCTAAGATGTTCAGTTTTTTTTACACATCAAAATAAATGGGTTTTTATTTACAAATATATTATTGAATCATTCATCATTTTGTATCATACATCTAGTGACTGATCTGTCTCCAGATAGCTACTTAACTGTAATGTCATCAAACCAACTGGCTGGCTATCTGTGATGTAATCAAACTAATTATCTGGTTATCTGTGATGTCATCCAACCAATTGGCTGGCTATGTGAGATGTCATCCAGCCAATTGGCTGATTATCTGAGATGACCTTTGTTAAATGGTCGATTTGTGATTTGGTTTTCACAGACAGTTGTTGTATGTTCTGGATACAGACCGAGGGTAACATGATGTTCTAGGTCCTCAAGAAACATTTATCTGTCACATACAGCCTGCAGTAATCACGGTTAAACCCATCATCAGACTGTGTTAATCACAGGTGATCAGCCCCGGGTCATATTATGTAAAAGATATTAATTTAACTTCTATGAAACAGAAAATGCTCTTACTCCTGTTGACTTCCTTACATGTTGCGTGTTTGGAAGATGTGAAATATAGACTCTACTCACTAAGCTTCTTAATGGAAAGATGTCTTGACCTTGAATGCACCAGGCCTTCCCAAACCATTGGCCTGAGGAGAGAGCATCAAGCCAGAAGGAAAATGTCTACTGACTACCACAGTTCACCCACAACAGAGATATTACTATGTATTGTGAAAAAAAAAAAAATCTAATTTGATTGGGAATTATTAATCATTTCCTAGAAATATGCAGTTCTTTTTATTTGTCATTTTAAGTTGCATATCTGCATTTTTTTTTTTTTTAATCAGTCTCCCAGGACAAGTCATTAATTTCTGCTTCCGACCTCTTTCTAGAAACCAGGTATCAGACCACGGATTTCATGGTAAATAGCATGTGGCCACTCGTATAATTAAGATGAAATACATTTTGAATATAAAGTTCTATTCAGGGAATAGCGCCACAAAAACCAATAAAAAGATATGATAAAACCAATGATAGATTAAAAAATGATGAGGATATCACACCACAATAGACTGTAGGGTAATTAAATTAAATTACAGTACTGTACTTATATATACAAATAAGGTAAGATATATATATATATATATATATATATATAATAGTCCCAATAAAATGGGCAGATAGAAAACCAGGTCCACTTGCAGAAACTTGAGTTGACGTGGGTCTATACAGTTTGTAGATCTGGAAGTGGTCCGTTTCTCTTGTTGCTCAGTGGTCTTTTCTGATGAAAGCAACTTTTGCATCTCATTTGGAAACCAAGGACCCAGAGTCTGGAGGAAGATTGGAGAGGCACACACTGCAAGATGCTTGAAGTCCAGTGTGAAGTTTCCATAGTGTGTGTTGATTTGGGGAGCCATGTCATCTGCTGGTGTTGGTCCACTGTGCTTCATTAAGTCCAGGGTCAACGCAGCTGTCTACCAGGAGATTTTGGAGCACTTCATGCTTCCTTCCGCAGACGAGCTTTATGGGGATGCTGACTTCATTTTCCAGCTGGACTTGGCACCTGCCCACACTGCCAAAAGCACCAAAGCATGGTTCAATGACCATGGGATTACTGTGCTTGATTGGCCAGCAAACTCACCTGACCAATGCCCCATAGAACATCTATGGGGGATTGCCAAGAGAAAGATGAGAGACATGAGACCGAACAATGCAGAAGAGCTGAAGGCCGCTATTGAAGCATCCTGGTCTTCCATAACACCTCAGCAGTGCCACAGGCTGTTAGTTTCCATGCCACGCCGCATTGAGGCAGTAATTCCTGCAAAAGGGGCCCAAACCAAGTACTGAGTCCATATGCATGCTTATACTTTTCAGAGGTCCAATATTGTTCTACGTACACTCCTTGTTTTATTGATTGCATGTAATATTCTAATTTACTGAGATTGTGGATTTAGGGTTTTCATGAGCTGTAAGCCGTAAATCATCGCACTTATGACAAATCACGACTTGAACTATCTTGCTTTTCCTATAATGCGTCTATCTCATATATTAGTTTCCCCTTTTACGTTGCATTACTGAAATAAATGGACTTTTGCACGATATTCTAATTTTTCGAGTATCACCTGTATAACATAGCCTTACTATATGGGGCATGTTTGCTGTCAATGTCTATGTTGAATCACGCTGAATATTAGAGGAACATTATCTGCTAGATACCCCAATATATATATATATATATATATATATATATATATATATATATATATATAAAGAAAGGAGAAGTGCACAGATCATAGAAAGTGATGTAATGGGATACTGCAGAGGAGAAAGGCTGAAATAAGTAGCTATTTATGCTCCCTGTAAAGATGAAATTGAGCCACGGAGGTGACCCGGATTACAGGGTGAGCACGGCGCATGCACAGATTTTATACTTCAAATGCTCACTAATCGTAAGTTTTATAATTGGTAATGGTTTTTAAGGCCATCTTGAGTTTGCTATCGACCTGCTTTGAACAACCATGAAAGATTATCTACCCGGGAACATGTGGCCAAATTTCAGATTGTTTCAGAGCAAGAGATGTTCATGGAATGTTACATAATCCAATATGGCTGCTGAACTATAGGACCAATTAACTTTTCTTGAATAAATCGGAATCTAGGCCAGATGCAGACCTGTGACATGGAGATGAAGAGTGTTGAATATTGTGCAATTCTGGATGCCAAAACAAAGATGTCTGCCAGACCATGTGACTGTGACATTTTTGCTCCTATGGAGCCCATAGGTTTCCATCATTGCCCCGAGTTTCAAGCAGTCTTGGTTAACAGTTTTTCAAAGGTGTTTTAAAAGCGACAAAATAAGAAAAATAATATTAATAATCTGACAAAAGGTACAGGTTATACAGAAACTTTTTTTCTTGCTCTAACTGATTATATCAGATTATTGCCTTATACCACAATTACTATCTATTTATCACCCATTGCACAGCGCTACGGAATCTGATGGCGCTATATAAATAATAATAATTATATAATTAACAATATATCTGCCAATAGATATCGGAAGATATATTGATACGCGCCAGCTAGCAGATCTTAAGCATCGTGGATCGTGATGTACCCAAACACAAACAATGCACTAAACATGTTTCTGATTAAGTAGTAAAATAAGATAACCACGCACAGAAATTAAGGCCTCAATTTAAAATTTTTGGGTAAACTTTCCAAATTTTATATCTACAAATATTCCTAATTTAATGGTCACTTCTGCAGATAAACCATTTGGAAAGTGTAAATCTTACAGATCTAAAGAATACATTCAGCTGATGAAAATGATAAATCATATCAAAGTCTAACCTGTGGCTCTGTCATGATTCATGTTATCACAGTGTTGTCCATTCAGCACGTTTGAACAACAGAGAGACAAATCAAAGTGTTTTATAAAAAAAAAAAAAAAGATCATTCTGATTGTAACACAATCTTATTTACAGCGATGGCAAACAAACAATGTACTGAGGTAGTCGGATCAGCTGAAATTAGAAATATTGAACTTTGGAGTATTTTTCTGTGGTTTCCACTCGGACAATTTGTCATTACTTTGGATTTCAATTTGGAGAGAGTATCGGAAATCCACATCAAGTCCAAAGTATTCCAAGATACATTTCAAGACATGCTTTATTTTGGCTGCAATGTTGGAATAAAAAAAAAGGTAGAAAATAAGATTAATGAACGTGTGCGGAGAACTGTTCTTTTTGGACTCAACACAAAGTTGCATAGCGCAACCATCCAACTGGCAGTCTGTTAATACTATAACTACCGAGGGCCAGAGTGACTGATCTAAAGCGCACAATTTGGAAACCAAGTTTGTAACTATTTAAAGAATATCTAGCACTGACTTCAGAAGGTAACTAATCATCATTGCGGCCTTCACCGTAAATCAGTTTGTGGCACAGCATTCAGGATTTGGCACAGTGATTAATATTCTGTTTTATGTCCATCAAGTTGTCTAATTTAGAATGGGTCATTACAATCATTATTATATGCATCTAAATACAATGAATATATATATATATATATATATATATATATACACACACACTATAGATAGAGTTAAACAACCACTGCTAGTACATGCACAATCGCACATTACCGATATGTTTTATGCAAGTGTGTGAAATGGTCACAGTTACGGACTGTGCAAATGGAGATAAGTTATAAAGTATAAAAATTGTGTATTCATTTATTCTGCAGAATCAGACACTTTTTAAACACATTAGGGGTTGTACAACTTCATATTTAGAATGTTTAATGCTCTCATGGTTAATAAATAACTGCACGTAAATGTACAAAAGACATCTAGAAAACGTTTGTATGGTATCTCCACGCCAAACAGACAATGTAAAATATCTAACAGAAATACACATAAAAGGAAAAATCACAATACAGATAAATAATTATATCTTAGGTTCCAGTAGAATTTAAAGAAAATCAACAGACATGCTCTATTAAATAATAAACAAAATACATAGCTATTATTAACTTCGTGCTAATTAACGTTTACTTATTATGCAATAGTATCAGGAGCTCAGTTTCAAATTTAGAAAATGAACAAGGGATATCAGTTACACAAATCCTACCTGGTTTACATTTTCTAGATAAGATTATCCTGATGATTTTTCTAGACACAAACTGCCATTGGTTCATGAAATAGGGGCCGATAACGGTGGTTTGTAAGAAGAAATATGTTCTGAAAGTGTTCCGATGGAATTTGCCAGTAATTTGGCTGATTTGGACAATGAGCAGATGAGGAATGGCTTCCCACCTCTGTAGGAAATAGATGTCTATGATATAACCTTCCAAACTCCAAGAAATAACAATAATTCTAGTAATTATCTGCAGAACGTTTATCCTGGCATTGACTGAATAATCCAGACTTTGTGTTCTCATTGTGTTGAACTCGCTAGACTCACTCGAGTTCTGCTGCCGTATCCTGATTGTATTGTTACTGAAGCTTTCTGGAAATAAACCCTTCCTGAATCTCTCATGTCTGAAACAGTCGGAATGGTGGTTTTTAATTTTCCCTCTTTCCTAAATAACATAACGGTGATGATACGGGTTCCCGTGCAGACAGACATCACGGTTCACACGGGAGGAATATAAAATGTGTGCCTGCGAGATGGAGGATTGTGGAGAGTTGACAAGAACGTTGCACGTTTTAGGCCAAAATAGATATTAGATAATGTTTAACAGTTTAGGGTTTTGCATAAAATTTGTTTTAGAATGATCCCATATCGCACACTGGACATATCACCCGATCAGCAGCATCTGGGGCGTTAGTTGGTCATTTCTGGATCAGTATTAATATTCGGTGGCAGCTTAGGCCTGAATGGTAAGACCAACAAGAATAGCAAATTCCAGCAATTAGTTACAATATCTAAATACATAGCAGCGTGTTTAGAGGGCCGGGATTTAAAGTGTTACAGAACAGAGACAGAACCTAGAATCGACTCACGCATAAAACAGAAGCCTTAACTAACTAGCTTTCTTAAACAGAAATAACTTACCAGCCTGATTAACCTGAAGTCCTAACTAACCAGTCTGGTTATTAAGCAGAAATACTAACTAACCAGCCTAGTAAAAAAAAAACTAAAATCCTAATTTACCAGCCAAGTTAAATCTAAATCCTAATTTATCAGACTGGTTAACAGAAGTACTCACTCACCAGCCTGGTTACCGCAAATCCTAATTTACCAGCCAAGTTAAATCTAAATCCTAATTTATCAGCCTGGTTAAATCTAAATCCTAACTTACCAGCCTGGTTAACCTGAAATACTAATTTATCAGCCTGGTTAACCTGCAATGCTCACTTACCAGCCTGGTTAACCTGCAATGCTCACTTACCAGCTTGTTTAACCACAAATACTAATTTACCAGCCTGGCTAACCTGCAATGCTCACTTACCAGCTTGTTTAACCACAAATACTAATTTACCAGCCTGGTTAGCCTGAAATACTAATTTATCCGCCTGGTTAACCTGCAATTCTCACTTACCAGCCTGGTTAACCTGCAATGCTCACTTACCAGCTTGTTTAACCACAAATACTAATTTACCAGCCTGGTTAGCCTGAAATACTAATTTATCCGCCTGGTTAGCCTGCAGTGCTCACTTACCAGCCTGGTTTACCTGCAATGCTCACTTACCAGCCTGTTTAACCACAAATACTCACTTACCAGCCTGGTTAACCTGAAATACTAATTTATCAGCCTGGTTAACCTGCAATGCTCACTTACCAGCCTGTTTTACCACAAATACTAATTTACCAGCCCAGCTTTTAACAAAACAGTACAGGGAAATAATTATTTTAATAAATAAATCTTAACTATGACTAAGTACCTAGTTCTGCCAGTTTCTGCTGTTGCTTATTGTATGAATACATTGTGTAGCTGTGGTTTGTCAGCAACAATTACACAATACAGATTTTCACAAGCACCATTCTTCGTAGTATATAACCAGAGACCCCTGCTGTACCCCCAAATCCCAGCGGTGCCAGGGCACGGGGTATGCTCAGCTCCCACACTGAGCCCAGCTTCTAACAGAAGCTCCAAAGTCTGGTGACTGGCAGAAAATGTATGTAGATCAAATCAGAGTATCTTTTTCTAATATTATTATCGAACCAATTCTTTAATCGCTTATTAGTGTTTTGATGCAGGGAATAGTACGAATTTAGGGTTAGTTATGGGAGTTGATATAGATCCAATATGGATCTTTGTTATATTCAAGGGAGCCCAAATTGTTATTTCAAGTGCACTTGGAGGAGCGTGTATTCAGATACCAGACATGTGTTGGTAATCAAAATAAGCCTCTGTCATTTATTTTGTCAGTTGTGTTTTTATACATTAAAAAGTAAGTGCTTACGTGCAAATACTCATAGGACAGTAGTAGGAAGGGAGTGAAAGGGTAAAGGGAGTACAGATAAGACATAGGTATGAACGTCATGTACATACAACAAATAAGTTCAGAGAAAGAACAGACTGATTTAGGAGAGACAGCTTGGGCTATCTGCTCCCGGAACTAGACATATATGGTCTTAAGCGTTGTTTTAAGCATTAAGCATTTCCTGAGTCCAAATTAGCCAATTTTAATATAGGCTATCTAATATGACACCTACAAGCTTGAACACTGGTATCAAGGTAAATTATTTCACCGCGTCCACCATGCAATGCGTATAGAATATGGGATATACAAATTCCAAGGCCTTTCACTGCTCTGAGCTACTTCATACAGTATAGAGGCTGCTACCACGGATTATGTTACCTAAATGACATGTTCCTGGAATTAATCAATTTCAGTGATAAAGCATTGTTACACTCCTCACTAGTGATGTCCCGAACGGTTCGCCACGGTTTGCCGTGGACTCCAGTCAGCAGACACATTCCAGCCAATTAGCAGCAGACCCTCCCTCCCAGACCGTCCCACGTCCTGGACAGCATCCATTTTGAAGCTGCATTCTTAGTGAGCTGTCTAGGAGGTGGGAGGGTCTGGGGTGGAGGGTCTGCTGCTGATTGGCTGGAATGTGTCTGCTGACTGGAGTCCGTGGCAAACCGTTCGCGAACCGTTCGGGACATCACTACTCCTCACTGATGGCAGAAGTGTATGTGGATATTTTTTTTTTTTTTCTTTTAATTATCAGTCAGTTCTCCCACGTAAAACCCCAAATTGTTTGTCATGTAATACAATATATGTTACCACGGAAATGGTTTACATTTTTTTCAAATAGTCATTAGATCGGCACATAAACCCTACAAGCTAAAGATTACATGCAAAATTTTAGGAAGCAAACAAATAACTATTAAAAAAAAAAAAAAAAAGATTTTATTTTGTGCCGGTTGTAATTATTTGTTATACAATTTACTTATTTTTTTTAAATTTGTTTCCAAATGTTAGAATAAATAGTGTATGGATTGTCCACAAGCCTAGTCCACGTTACACAGTTATTCGGGGGGGAGGAATCAGCATTTTGTATCATTCATTTTATTTGTCAACATCTAAAAATGTTTTTATAAATCAAATTGTGCTTAAATCAGACAAATCCCCCCCCAAGAGTAAGGAAAACGAAAACAGCAAAAAACCCAATAATGTCTATTAAATCATAATCAGTTTCAAGCAAACCGAGGACTCAAAAAAAAATAAAAATCAACATTTAAAAACTATTTTGTAATATTTAGCATTGGAACAAAATCGAAAATTTGCCTTTTAGAAAGCATTTTATTAATAAGAAAGTTCGAAAAATAATCAAGCGATTGTAAGAATTGTATGAACATAATGTGGCATTTTTACACTATATAATGGAGCACGATGGTTATACTAAATATAAATATACATTAAATGACCGGTTATATTGATAGAATAAACATTATTGATTAGAATAGTTCTGTGATGTTTGTTCGATCTGAAAGGACAAAAACTTGACAAAGTGATAACCTTGTGAGTGTGGGACATTTGAAAAATGTCCATATTTAATCGTTAGTTTTATCCAAATCCCTGTAAAATAGACACTTTTTCAGCAGTCACTAAGACACAGATTCTCAACTAAAATGAACATCCAAACATTACTCTGTTTTTTTCAAATCAAGCGAGAGGAAGGTGTTGTTTGATTGCTTTTTAACCTAGTAATTTATGAGGTCTACTCATAGAGAAGATGTCATTTAGTCACAATTTATCTGCCGTATCAGGTAACAAAGAAGACAACATTTTATTCAAACCGGAATTGAAAAAGACATGAGGTTCAGAATAAAACAGCGATTTCACGTGCAGAGACGTATTAGAGAAATCCATCATTAAAGCAATTAATGTCATTTCACTTCGAGAAACTTGCAACATCTGAAAGAAGCAGAATAAAAACACCATAAAGCATAAAATATCGACTTTATAACCAGGGAGGTTCCGTTTAGCCTTTGCTAGTTTTCAAATGTCCTGGGGATAATTGTTATTATCTGGTAACATAAAGGGGCACTACCACCAAAATGTTTTATCATACCCCGGAGACGTATTAATTAGACGTTCTCCCCTCCCCTGGGGAAATTTCACTGCTAAATTAATGAATCCCAGAATTCAGATTCATTAATGTTAAATATTTCTATTAAAGGTGCGTTGGTATGTTTATATCACCAGACATTTTATTTTTGTATATGAACTCTTCCTGTGCCTTGCCCCCACTCTGGCATTAATGGGTTACATTACACTAACTGTAAAGTTGAAAATGTTGTTTTATTTTAGTCTTTCGGAGGATCAGGTTGGGATATTTGCAGCGTTAGCCGAATCTGCCAAGAGCTGTTATTCTAACCTCTTTAAGCATTGAACATTCTAATCCCTATTTAATGACTCCACCGACTTCCCTAGTATTCCCCAAAATACTGAGTCCAAGGGCCGTGCCCCTGCTGTTTTAAGGCACAGAGCTGGCAGAAGAAAGGAGGCTTTAAATGCAACATCCATTACGTGTTTAAGAAAACAGGTTTAAAGCCAGTAAATGCAGAACCCAGAGAAAGGTCAACTCAGCCTAAATTAATCATAGACTCGGTTCTAGCGATCACATTGTGAGCTGCGACTCTGCCAATCCAACCAGCAGACTCCAAGACACATACTTACACAACTATAGCGATTCTGTACTGGACCTCAGCTTGCCTGATCTGGACACAATCTCAGCCGCTCTCTGCTGGACCTGCAGAGGGAAACCTGATTTATGATAAATGCCAATCGAATGGTCAATGATCCCTCCAAAAGATACTTACACCCCAATATTGCTATAGCGAGAACCCTCATTATTCAGACAGTTACACCCCAATATTGCTATAAAGGCAACGCTCATTATTCAGATAGTTACACCCCAATATTGCTATAAAGGGAACGCTCATTATTCAGATAGTTACACCCCATTATTGCTATAAAGGGAACGCTCATTATTCAGATAGTTACACCCCAATATTGCTATAAAGGGAACGCTCATTATTCAGATAGTTACACCCTAATATTGCTATAAAGGGAACGCTCATTATTCAGATAGTTACACCCTAATATTGCTATAAAGGGAACGCTCATTATTCAGATAGTTACACCCCAATATTGCTATAAAGAGAACCCTCTGAGTCTTTTAGAAGTCAGCAATTACTCCATCACCATCGCCCTTCTAAGGATATTTTTTGCCGACTGCGTTGAAAGGTTGTTCGGCTCCTCCCCTTCGTCCTGTGTGATCTCATGCCGTAGAATGGTTTAAGTTTGCCAACACAGGGTGGTTTCACCAGGAGATTAAAGACTGAGGTTATTTCATGCTGACGGTATGCGCAGGTGTCTGGTGACTTCACGCTGTTGAAACGTGTCGTGTTAACAGAGAAAGGGAAAAACTGGCCCCAGAACAAGGGGATTCTGTCCCTGGAAAAAGTTTTACGCCACCCTGTGTATCTGTCATCGTTCCCAGTGATGGCAAATATCAGGCTGCACTTCGCAGCGAATTTACGGATTAAAGCGATTCAGACGTTTGTGATAAGTCCAATTTCTCTGCCTCACTCCCCCCTTATTTGATTGCGATTTCCTGTCCTAATGTGTCTTATATCCCACCTCATATAGACTGTAAGCTCGTTTAAGCAGGGTCCTCTTCAACCTATCGTTCCTGTAAGTTTTTTTCTTGTAATTGTCCTATTTATAGTTAATTCCCCCCTCTAATAATATTGTAAAGCGCTACGGAATCTGTTGGCGCTATATAAATGGCAATAATAATTATAATACTAATAATACATGATACGAGCACTCTGTCAGATCCAAAGGTGATTTCAGACATTTACTGACACTGAACCGGCCCTGACACCATTCCGACAAATAAAGCTGCACCGATATCTTTCTGGGAGGAAAACTATCGAAATGATCCAAAGCCTATATCAAAAACAGGTTTCATCTCAGAAGTGGATGTTACAATGTATATTGCTGTATTAAGGTGTGGAATAGTGTTACCATTCATTATTTCAGGCGTAGCTCTGCACTGAGATGCCAGGGATAAATTACACGGCGGCCAGGGTTAAATTGCAGCGCGGTACTGCTAGGGTTAAATTGCAGCGCGGCACTGCTAGGGTTAAATTGCAGTGTGGCACTGCTAGGGTTAAGTCTCAGTGCGGCACTGTAAGGGTTAAACCACAGCGCAGTACTGCTAGGGTTAAATTGTAGTGCAGCACTATTAGGGTTAAATTGTAGTGTGGCACTGCTAGGGTTAAATTGTTGCTCCGTCCTCTAACACTGTACTATGGAAAATCCAGATTGTGATTTACGCAGATTTCGATTTTTATAGTAAAGGGAACTGAAATGTAAGATATAAAATCCCACTGTTTGTGTAGAAGTGATGGCGTTTATTGACGGAATGGCCTGTGAGACAGTTTGGCTCCTACCATCACCTAACGGGGTTAAAATGCTTGCATGCTGTTCAGTTTGATTGTTTTCGGAGTCCTATGTTGTCCCTGCAGGACGCCCCACACTGCAGCAGTTAGAAGAAGAAGGTCCAGTCGCTGGCATTGCCCAATACTACGGCAGTCTGACTGTCCATACCACGATGTGTTCTAATCAATTTATTCCAGGCTCAACACACTAATGTTAGAGATATACTCTCATCACTCTGACCCGGACTATCCTCACCATCATCCCTCGCTGAAATTAGCTAAGCCGCAAAACAGCACGGAAATCCCATTACACAAAACCACGGAATATGTTAGACATGATATATTAGCCAGAAAACTGGATTAAAAAAATAAATAAATGAGAGAATGGTGCCATCTGCTGTCAGCTCTGGTATATGCAGGGATTTTACGTGCACTGTACCCATTACTATTATTATTACTGGTATTTATATAGCGCCAGCATATTCTGTTGCGCTTTACAAGGCTATAAGAAGCAATATTTGTAAATCAACTTACTTCAGCCATGGCTTCCTCGATTTGCATCAACTCTTCATAATGATCTCTGGCCTGACGTAACGGCAGAACCATCACCTCTTCTATCTGTGGGAAGAGCTGGGAGATAAAGAAAGAAATGAGTTCACATCTCGAAAAGAAATATATTTTTAGCACAGCTGCAATCAATGCATTCAGACAGAGTCCCTTCGAGCAACACCGAGGTATCCAAGTGTGATACAATGCAAAGCTCCTGTATCTAATGACATTGTTACATTTCAGGGTTACTCACTAAAGCGAGAATTCACGGTGGAAATTTAAGGCCAAAGTAGTCAAACTGAACTTTTATCTATTTTAGTTTTAAACTTGAAATAACTCTATGTTTTCTCTAGAACTCTACAGCGTGAAATATATCTTCAAACTATTCACTCTCAAAAACGGAGCATTAACCTTGCTACAGGTAACACCCCTTTTTAGGGGTCATTGCTCCCCACTACATTGTCCGTATGAGATGCTGGGCGCAGGGGATGCAGAACAAGAAAGATAGAAAGATGAAAGATAGAAAGTGATTTAATTGCCTTTTTTGCATTAGCTGTCCTTTTTGCCAATCATTACACTCATCTGGTGTGAATTACATCCACAATGGCTGAGTATCGCTGCGTACCCTGGGAGCAGAGCTGATGCTCATTCTATTGTGAGTGATTAGTCTGAAGATATCATTTCTCTAATTGTATAAATTGTATTCTAAAGTGACAGTGGATCCTCCAGCCAAATTAAAGTATTTGTTAAAAATTATTAAGGTTGTTCTTTTCACGTATCAATGTGAGTTACTTACTGATTTTAGTTACTGATTGTTGTTTACAAATTTTTTGCACAATGAGGTTTAATCACTAGAAAGCAAATTGTATTAAACTGGAAACTGAATATCAAAACTTGGGCTAAAAGACAAACTCTGATTGGAGCTGGGATTGATTATTTTTCCAAAATCAGTGCTTTTTGCCTCTTTCCTGCAATTTGGTTTCCAATTCCCAGCAGTTGGGTTTGCAGTGAATGAAGCTGGATTGCCCTGAATATCTCCAGTGGTAGCACTACGTTTACATATAATGATAGTTTAGCAGACAGCGCAGTGATACCTCAGTAACAGTTTCAAACATCGGAATTAAGACAAACTTAATGAATCCGATCTGTGCCTTGGATTTGGTTACAGTATCTCTGTCCATGAATGGGGTAACGGGCAGACCCTCCGATTTTTCACGATCACTCTGTACAAAATCAAAAGTGAATACAAAATTAATACATAATATATATCTCACAAATGTATCTGTAAATTGTCAATCTGAACTGGCCTAACATCAATCGAATTCAATGAAACTCCACGGCTGGAATCTTGTCTGTTACGAATCTGGCCAGAAATTATTAAAAGCGTGGCATCGGGACGCAGAAATACTAAGGGGTTATATTGGAAAGTGCTTCGGTGTGAATAATAGTGAATGACTAACACAGCTGGTGTATACACTACTGTAACACAATTATTGCCAGTAATAGGCACTAGTGATCGAGTTATTGTTTAATCATTTTATTGCACAACAATTATAAAAAAAAGTCACACAAAGCCAATGGGAACAATTATAAAAAGTCACACAATGACAATAAATTGAAATATTGAAATTTAGTCTCTTTTTGTTCCCATAGATAAAGTCCATTCAGTTATCTTTCTATGAACCAAACACTAAGCTTTGCAATTGCTGGACAGAATTTCGAGATTATCATCCAAATTAGGCGAACTGGCAATGCATACTTTTCCAGTTTGGATGTTTTAACCCAAAATTTGTAATTCTTTGGTTAATGATTTCCTGAAAAGTCCTGGTTTAGTGAATAAACCCCCTGAAAGGATGAAACAGGACCAAAGGAATCATAAGCAGTGTTGGGAAAAGCATAATTTCTACAGAATGCGGTAAAAATCTCCCGTATCTGTATATTGCTGTGTTTACCAACCTGCATGAAATATTCTTGAAGCAGACAGTCTACCCAGGGCTCCGATATGTTCATGGGACGGACCTCGTTCGAAATGTCGCAACACTTTATAAGCACCGTCTGTAACTGGAAGAGTAAAGACAAGACACACTGCGTCAAAGGAAGCCCATCACTATAGAAGATGTTCCATTCATCGCTGCTGTTGTGGGCAGACATTATTTAATGCTGGAAGATCTGGCAATTCCTTACTGAGGAGGTGGCGGTAGTCTTGGAAATATATCACAAATTGAAAACTCTCAGTAGCAGTTACTGATAAAATAAAGATGGATGCTGAGAGCATGTGATGTTAGCATCCAATCATAATCTGTGTTCTGCAGAGCAGGTACCTGCATCCTGCAGATTATTTAACGGCGATGGTTTGTACATTGTTACAAATATCTTACTCGCTTTTTATAAAAAGCAAAACCGCTGAACTGATTTCAAATGATTTATATGATGCCGACTAATCTAATAGCTGCTACTTTATGAAATACAGAGCGAGCAGTCAGAATGAGAGTGTTAGAGACACACTGAGACAAACTGCGCACTAAACTCGCTAAATAAACTGTAATGGAGGTAAATATGTCATGTTATTATTGTAAAAAAAAAACACAACACGGCATAGAAGCAGATTTAGAAGTTCTGTTATTTAATGTAAAGTGTCCAGGGCAATTTATTCTTGAGTTATGGGCAAACTATACATTTTATGTTAGAAATAACCTTCTGTTACAGTGATCGGCTATTCGGTACTCATACTCACAATTTTCACATGTTCTTCATCACTGAAATCAAAATTAGGGGCAACCTTTTTAAATGAAGCCAAAATGTCCCCGTGTCGCGCCATGTCTGTGGCCAAAATAAGGCGGATAATTGACTGGGAGGGAGAGGGGGGAAGAAGTTGGTTAAATAAACATTAAATAGAAAGGATTACAATACTCAAATACAGATTTTATTTTGCTTTTCAGGTTTAGAAGTAGGGATGCGCATTGGCAAAAGTCGGTTCGGAAACTCGGGTAAGTAAAAATATTTGTCTGCTTCAGCAATTCAGGCCAATGTCGTTCGGTTTGGCACTTCTAACTTCTGAACTTCCGCTATTAGGAACTTCGTAAGCATCCGAATTGCATGGAACGAATGGCACATGTCTAGTAAGTGGTTGTGGTGGCAGTCCTGGCACTGGGAGCCCTACAGATGTGTAAATGGTTGTGGTGGCATTCCCCTATAGATGTGTAAGTGGTTGTGGAGGCAGTCCGGGAACTGGGAGCCCCCTGCCACCACAACCACTTACACATCTCTAGGGCTCCCAGTGCCCAGACTGCCACCACAACCACTTACACATCTATAGAGCTCCCAGTGCCAGGAATTAGTTTATTGGTCAAGATTCCTGTCATCCTTCACATAATTTTCCTTCCCTCTCTCGTTTTGCCACTTTTCAGAAATCAGAAGCACTTCGGAACTTCGGACATTCGTAAGCATCTGAATGTCCGAATTGCACGAAATTCGTCTAAATGCACATTCGGAACGAAACGAATTGCACATGTTTATAAAGAAGTTTAATTCATTTCTTAGAATGACATTTTACAATGGACATATAGCGTGGACTCGCCATGGGCACACACCACGACCAGGAATCGAGTTAAACAGTGACCAAATAATCAGACTGATTTTGTTTGCACAGAGTTCATCTTAAAGAAAAAAGTGAGTGCAAGCAGTAAAACCACTCACAGCTCTTCCATTACTTATGAGCAGTACATGCACTTCTACACAAAGACCTGATGTAAATATAACACAATTCACAAACAGACCCATTTTTTGGGAGATCTTTTTAAAGAGCTTCCAATATCAGTTCTTTTTAATGGTTTAGACAGTGAAGAGGAAGACCCCTTTGGCAAGGAGCCCCATTAGATTCTGGGCGGAACAATCAGTATTGTGGAAGAATCTTTAATTATGGAAGAGGTGCTTAAAGAAATCCCTGATATTGGGGTACTGTGACATAATGGTGGTCTTAACATAACATGGCGATATGGTGGAACTGAATCCATATATTTGTTTGCAGAGATAGGTGATTTTAAGTAGCTTTATCAAATTTAAAACTGTATTTTTGTTTTTGCGTGTGCGCTGTTCCTTTAACTGTATTTTGTACAGAACCCATACCTGTCTGATCTGTTTGAAGAGATTGTGACTGATATTGGAGAAGATATTGTTTTCTGGCTGAGCGAGGATCTGAAATGCCACAGCACAGTGGTGATTTTCCAGCGGGGAAATATCGTTGTATCTGATTGCCAGCTCCGTGTGGGCATTGATTTGATATCTACAGTTTAAGCATTCAGGGAGAAAGATATCAGAAAACATCTTCCTGACACGGAGGCTGACACAAGCTTAGAATAATGAGATGATTTGTGGAAATAAATGAAATCACCGGGAATACTCCTAGATGTATCTCATTTTACAACTTTGCTCACGTTTCTTTGAGCATCACTTAGATATATCTCGGCAATGTCCGTAAAGTAGCTTGTAGTAAATCAATGCTGCCGAAATGATGACTCAATGTGACCCCTATGGCTTCTCTCTGGACAGATCCATTGGCAAGGCTTAAGGCCACCCTCGACGATCTTGCCAACCATTCTGGGAAAAGAATACTAGCTAATTATTGCGATAAGTAATATTTACACCATTGTGTAGGGCAGTGCTCCTCAATCCTCTCCTCAAGGCACAACTGACAGTCCAAGATATAGGGATTACCCAGGTGTGTCTAAGGTGTTTTCTTTTTCTGAACACCTTAGACACACCTGGGTAATACCTAAATCCTGGACTGTTCAGTGTGCCTTGATGAGAGGGTTGAGGAGCACTGGTGTAGGGACCTTTTCTATGAACGGGAGCCCTCCCACTGTGGTTAACATATTTGCCTCCTTTTACCATATTCCTGTCAGACAATGGTTATATTTTATAGGTTCAAAACATCCTGCTACTGGAGTTACCTGTTTTATAAGTAATATTCACTTACGTGTTACTGTATCCTGGGTGATCCAGATCGTGACATATAGCGGACGTCATCAGAATCCCTAATTCGGTCAGGGTCATGTGTTCCTACGTAGAATGAAGTCTTGTTGCATTAGGGCCTTTTATAGTAAATTACATGTTCAGGTGGACGGACAAAGGCATTTCAAATTTAGGCTAAAACAGGCAGAATAATTACAATTCCATTCTCAGATTTCTACACTTAATGGTTTAGTGAATAAACTCCACCGTGATACTAAACTGATTAACTCTTTAAAAACAACGCATTGTAAAAAACACTTAAAGGGCTACTCGGAGATACACTCCAATAATCTCACTGATAAATCCCCTGGGAAATCGTGACTAATTACATTTCTTGTCCAGCCAGGTAGAGAGCTCTGATTGCAACTGGCATGTTCTACTCGGATTATTTTATTGAGCAATAAAGATAATAGCACAGGGTTTTATTTACTAACGTTGAAGGGATCTAACAGTGAAGAGACCTGAAAATCTAATGCACTCAAATAGTGGGTGAAACTATTTTAGCGAGAGCAACCAGCTGATTACCTCATCCTGCCCTACATACCAAATATACATTATATAGATAGAAACATCATCACAATTTAATAATAAATATTAATGATAGAAAATATAAAATAATACATGTTGTAGCCAAAGGCATCTCTTAACCATCCATAAAGAAAGGACACCTCTTTTATCAACGCAGTTCACTGTACTACCCCAAACAGAGCATATTATCCCAAACAGGGAGCATTTCATCAGTGGGTTTTATCTCAAATATAGCATATTATCCCAAACAGGCAGCATTTTACCAAACAGAGCATATTATCCCAAACAGAGAGCATTTTACCAAACAGAGCATATTATTCCAAACAGAGAGCATTTTATCAGAGGGTTTTATCTCAAACATAGCATATTATCCCAAACAGGGAGCATTTTACCAAACAGATCATATTATCCCAAACAGGGAGCATTTTACCAAACAGAACATATTATCCCAAACAGGGAGCATTTTATCAAACCGAGCATATTATCCCAAACAGGGAGCATTTTACCAAACAGAGTATATTATCCCAAATAGGGAGCATTTTAACAGGGGGTTTCATCCCAAGCAGAGCATAGTATCCCAAACACGGAGCAATTTATCAGGGGGTATTATCCCAAAAAGAGCATATTATCCCAAACAGGGAGCATTTTACCAAAAACAGCCTACTATCACAAACAGGGAGCATTGTATCAGAGGGTTTTATCCCTAACATAGCATATTATCCCAAACAGGAAGCATTTTACCTAACAGAACGTATAATCCCACACATAGCATATTATCCTAAACATAGAGAATTTTATCAAATAGAGCTTATTATCCCACAAATTGAGAATTGTATCAAACAAAGCTTATTATGCTGAACATTGAGCATTTTACCAAACAGAGCATATTATCCTAAACTTGGAGAATTTTACCAAATAGCTCATATTATCCCAAATATATAGCCTATGTTTAGGATTCAAGCCACTAATTAGCCAGTTACAGGTATCACCAGTTAAGTCTGCCCCATCCGGTGGATCAGATGTACGATTTGCCTTTAACATAAGACTTTTGTGTTTCTTTACCTGTAGGCTGCAGAGGTGGATAATACCATACATCATCTGTGTCACGCAAAAGCAGTGCCGGAAATTATGGAAAGGATTTGTTCGATAATTCTCCCGGATACACAACTGTCAAAACAAAGCTAATTACCAACAACATCAATACCACATACAGTATATACTCGAGTATAAGTCTAGTTTTTCAGCACATTTTTTTAGCTTAAAAATCCCCACTCGACTTATACTCGAGTCACTGTCTGTATTATGGCAACTTAGAGAGCCGCGGCCGTCAGAGCCATGGCAACGATCCGCGAAGCAACCAGACCGCGAGACTTACAGTGGAGCTGACCTGAACGGAGGAGAAGGGAGCTGACAGGAGCTGCAGGAAAGGTAAGTAAATGCTTCCTGCCGGCCCCCCCACTTCACAGCCCATGCCACTGGACCACCAGGGATTAAGATAGCCCCCCTCCCTGACCAGTTAACAAGCAGGGAGGGGGGACAACATTTTTCTTAAATAATAAAAAAATAATATTAAAAAAAATAAAAATAAAAATAATAAAAATGCCCCCCCCCACCTAGTTCACACACACTACACAAACACACACTCTGCATTATATACACAGAGTGTGTGTATATAATGCAGAGTGTGTGTTTGTATGAGTGTGTGTGTGTGTATATAATGCAGAGTGTGTGTTTGTATGAGTGTGTGTGTATATAATGCAGTTTGTTTGTATGAGTGTGTGTGTATATAATTATAAAAATCACAGAATTTCATAGCCCAAGTTTTACCCTCGACTTATCCACGAGGCATAGCATATTTCACAATTGTTGGTGACAAAACTGCACTCGACTTATACATGAGATCGACTTATACACGAGTATATACGGTATAATATGTGCATTAGTGGGTAGTAGATAATATGAGGCTGTCTGTCTCCTGTGGATTTCCAAAATAATTTTTTTAGCTTTTACGACAACAAAATACAACACGTACTGTATATAGAAAAATGATTAAATGTATAAATATCTATATTATGTCAGTTGTGTTAATATTATGGTTTTAGTTATTATTATATATATATATATATATATATATATATATATATATAGCGCAAGCATATTATGTTTTACAATTATAGAATGTGGACAACTGGCAACAAGTAACTGACAAACAGATTACAACAGAGACAAGAAGTAAAGAAAGCAGAACTCATAATCTATGAACGAGTTTGCAATCTATGAATGTGTTAACAATCCATAAATTTATTTACATTCTATAAACGAGTTTACAATCTATGAACAAGTTTACAATCTATTAAGAATTTTACAGTCTATAAACGAGTTTACAATCTATGAACAAGTTTACAATCTATTAAGAATTTTACAATCTATGAAAGAGTTTACAATCTATGAACAAGTTTACAATTTATAAAATAGTTTACAATCTATGAACAAGTTTACAATCTATAAAATAGTTTACAATCTATGAACAAGTTTACAATCTATTAAGAATTTTACAATCTATGAAAGAGTTTACAATCTATGAACTAGTTTTCAATCTATGAGCGAGTTTACAGTCTATAAACGAGTTTACAAACTATGAATGAGTTTACAATCTTTAACCAAGTTTACAGTCTATGAACAAGTTTACAATCTATGAAAGAGTTTACAATCTATGAACGGGTTTACAATCTATGAATGGGTTTACAATCTATGAACTAGTTTACAATCTATTAAGAATTTTACAATCTATGAACGAGTTTACAATCTATGAAAGAGTTTACAGTCTATAAACGAGTTTACAATCTATGAGCGAGTTTACAATCTATGAATGGGTTTACAATCTTTGAACTAGTTTTCAATCTATGAGCGAGTTTACAGTCTATAAACGAGTTTACAATCTATGAATTAGTTTACAATCTATAACCTAATTTACAGTCTATGAACGAGTTTACAGTCTATGAACGAGTTTACAATCTATGAATGAGTTTACAATCTATGAACGAGTTTACAGTCTATGAACAAGTTTACAATCTATGAACGAGTTTACAATCTATGAACGAGTTTACAGTCTATGAACGAGTTTACAGTCTATAAACGAGTTTACAATCTATAACCTAGTTTACAGTCTATGAACAAGTTTACAGTCTATAAACGAGTTTACAATCTATGAACGCGTTTACAATCTATGAACGAGTTTACAGTCTATAAACGAGTTTACAGTCTATAAACGAGTTTACAATCTATGAATGAGTTTACAATCTATGAACGAGTTTACAGTCTATGAATGGGTTTACAATCTATGAACAAGTTTACAATCTATGAACGAGTTTACAGTCTATGAACGAGTTTACAATCTATGAACAAGTTTACAATCTATGAACGAGTTTACAATCTATGAACAAGTTTAGAGTCTATGAACGAGTTTACAATCTATGAACAAGTTTACAATCTATGAACGAGTTTACAGTCTATGAACGAGTTTACAATCTATGAATGGGTTTACAATCTATGAACAAGTTTACAGTCTATGAATGAGTTTACAGTCTATGAGCGAGTTTACTGTCTATAAATGAGCTTACAGTCTATGAATGAGTTTACAATCTATGAATGAGTTTACAATCTTTGAACTAGTTTACAGTCTATAAATGAGTTTACAATCTATGAATGAGTTTACAATCTTTGAACTAGTTTACAGTCTATGAGCGAGTTTACAGTCTATGAACGAGTTTACAATCTATGAATGGGTTTACAATCTATGAATGGGTTTACAATCTATGAACAAGTTTACAGTCTATGAACGAGTTTACAGTCTATGAACGAGTTTACAATCTATGAATTAGTTTACAATCTATAACCTAATTTACAGTCTATAAACGAGTTTACAGTCTATGAACGAGTTTACAGTCTATGAACGAGTTTACAATCTATGAATGAGTTTACAATCTATGAATGAGTTTACAATCTATGAACGAGTTTACAGTCTATGAACGAGTTTACAATCTATGAACAAGTTTACAATCTATGAACGAGTTTACAATCTATGAACGAGTTTACAGTCTATGAACGAGTTTACAGTCTATAAACGAGTTTACAATCTATAACCTAGTTTACAGTCTATGAACAAGTTTACAGTCTATAAACGAGTTTACAATCTATGAATGAGTTTACAATCTATGAACGCGTTTACAATCTATGAACGAGTTTACAGTCTATGAACGAGTTTACAATCTATGAACGAGTTTACAGTCTATGAACGAGTTTACAGTCTATAAACGAGTTTACAATCTATAACCTAGTTTACAGTCTATGAACAAGTTTACAGTCTATAAACGAGTTTACAATCTATGAACGCGTTTACAATCTATGAACGAGTTTACAGTCTATAAACGAGTTTACAGTCTATAAACGAGTTTACAATCTATGAATGAGTTTACAATCTATGAACGAGTTTACAGTCTATATGGGTTTACAATCTATGAACAAGTTTACAATCTATGAACGAGTTTACAGTCTATGAACGAGTCTTACAGTCTATAAACGAGTTTACAATCTATAACCTAGTTTCTAGTCTGAACAAGTTTACAGTCTATAAACGAAGTTTACACCTATGAATGAGTTTGCGACGCGTTTACAGTCTATGAACGAAGTTTACAGTCTATAAACGAGTTTACAATCTATAACCTAGTTTACAGTCTATGAACAAGTTTACAGTCTATAAACGAGTTTACAATCTATGAATGAGTTTACAATCTATGAACGCGTTTACAATCTATGAACGAGTTTACAGTCTATAAACGAGTTTACAATCTATGAATGAGTTTACAATCTATGAACGAGTTTACAGTCTATGAATGGGTTTACAATCTATGAACAAGTTTACAATCTATGAACGAGTTTACAGTCTATGAACGAGTTTACAATCTATGAACAAGTTTACAATCTATGAACGAGTTTACAATCTATGAACAAGTTTAGAGTCTATGAACGAGTTTACAATCTATGAACAAGTTTACAATCTATGAACGAGTTTACAGTCTATGAACGAGTTTACAATCTATGAATGGGTTTACAATCTATGAACAAGTTTACAGTCTATGAATGAGTTTACAGTCTATGAGCGAGTTTACTGTCTATAAATGAGCTTACAGTCTATAAATGAGCTTACAGTCTATGAACGAGTTTACAATCTATAACCTAGTTTACAGTCTATGAACAAGTTTGCAGTCTATAAACGAGTTTGCAGTCTATGAATGAGTTTACAATCTATGAACGCGTTTACAATCTATGAACGCGTTTACAATCTATGAACGAGTTTACAGTCTATGAATGAGTTTACAATCTATGAATGAGTTTACAATCTATGAATGGGTTTACAATCTATGAACAAGTTTACAGTCTATGAATGAGTTTACAGTCTATGAGCGAGTTTACTGTCTATAAATGAGCTTACAGTCTATAAATGAGCTTACAGTCTATGAATGAGTTTACAATCTATGAATGAGTTTACAATCTTTGAACTAGTTTACAGTCTATAAATGAGTTTACAATCTATGAATGAGTTTACAATCTTTGAACTAGTTTACAGTCTATGAGCGAGTTTACAATCTATGAATGGGTTTACAATCTATGAACAAGTTTACAGTCTATGAACGAGTTTACAGTCTATGAACAAGTTTACAATCTATGAACAAGTTTACAGTCTATGAATGGGTTTACAGTTTATGAACGAGTTTACAGTCTATGAACGAGTTTACAGTCTATGAATGAGTTTACAGTCTATGAGCGAGTTTATAGTCTATGAACAAGTTTACTGTCTATAAATGAGTTTACAATCTATGAATGAGTTTACAATCTTTGAACTAGTTTACAGTCTATGAGCGAGTTTACAATCTAACAATCTAACTGTTATATCGAGTCAGACATCTTCAATGGTTGTTTTTCACATACGTGTATCTATAGGTTTATCGTGTTAAACATGATGTGAAGTCTCATTGAGTCAGGGGTGGGGTTCAGGTTTGAAATCAGCAAAAATCCACAAAGCACCCCAACATTTTTGAGTTTCATCAACCAGCACTGGTAACTTGGTAAAGATTTGCTTTACAATGACTAGTAGATAGATTTACTAATAAAAGGTTTCTAGTAAAGTGTTGATTTCAAACAGATTTACTAGTAAAGATTAGCATTGGATGACTAGTTCACTAAGTAAAGGTTAGCATTGGATGACTACTAGGTAACAGTTAGCATCGGATGACTAGTTACTAGGTAATGGTTAGTATCGGATGACTAGTTCACTAGGTAAAGGTTAGCATCGGATGACTAGTTACTAGGTAAAGGTTAGCATCGGATGACTAGTTACTAGGTAAATGTTAGCATCGGATGACTAGTTACTATGTAACGGTTAGTATCAAATGACTAGTTACTAGGTAAATGTTAGCATCATATGACTAGTTACTAGGCAATGGTTAGTATCAGATGACTAGTTACTAGGTAAAGGTTAGCATCGAATGACTAGTTACTAGGTAATGGTTAGTATCAGATGACTAGTTACTAGGTAAAGGTTAGCATCGGATGACTAGTTACTAGGTAATGGTTAGTATCAGATGACTAGTTACTAGGTAAAGGTTAGCATTGGGTGACTAGTTCACTAGGTAAAGGTTAGCATCGGATGACTAGTTACTAGGTAAATGTTAGCATCAGATGACTAATTACTAGGTAAAGGGTAGCTTTACATGACTAGCAGCTAGAAGTTAATGCTAAAGTGTAAGTCTTATTGTTAATGAATGTAAGAAATGGTTAGATAGCGTTACTGATAGATAGACTAGATGTCCTGTTGGTTTGAGGCTGTTATAAATTAACACTCACCAACCAGCGTTTCAGAGTAATGGGATTCATGTTGAACTCTCGAACCAAACCAAGGTCGTGGTACATGAATTCTAGGCAGCTCAGCATCTGTAACATGGAAACAGAAACAGCTACTTATTTGCAGAACGTTTTGGGTAAAAACAAATGAAATAAAATAACCTCCTTGTGGCAGTGAATATATTTTCTGATTAATTCCCACCAGGATAGAATATCCAGATTGTGCGCCACACAGTGAATGAATTAAATCAGGGCCTTTTGTTCTCCATGTGAACGGTTTCAGGATATTAGCACCCACCTCGTTGTGCTCCCAGTGCCAGACATCAAATGTGGGTTTCTTCAATGCGTCCACCGTCTGAGAGGATAACGTGTACTGCGAAAAGAAACAATATATCTGACATTTAACAGAAAAGGCACCTGGGCACGGGAATTGGGGACCCAGATTAGAACATTGACGTTGATTTAAAGAGATCGAAAAAACCCAGTGCAAAAATACTGACTGAGTTCGGCAGATATTTATATTGAATTTCGTCTGGATTCAATACATCGACTGCTTGGTAAAAATCATCCAATAAAGGTGCTCCATAAGCAAACTAAGCAATGTATTTTTTTTGTTTGTTTTTTGTTTTTTAAATATATCCCTGATCCCTGAAAATAAATAAAGGTCTTTTAGGTCAATATCCAACAAAGTCTCACCTCACTCTCAGCCAAGTCGATCTCTCTCTCTCTCAGACTAGTCTTAGTCTCTCGCTGTCTCAGCCAAGTCTCACCTGTCTCTCTCTCTCTCTTTCTCACTCTCTCAATCTCTCTCTCTCAATCTAGTCTCAGTCCTCTCTCTCAGCCACATCTCACTCTCTTTCTCTCTCTCAGCCAAGTCTCACCTGTCTCTCTGTCTTTCTCACTCTCAGCCAAGTCGATCTCTCTCTCTCAGACTAGTCTTAGTCTCTCGCCGTCTCAGCCAAATCTCACCCCTTTCTCTTAGCCAAGTCTCACCTGTCTCTCTCTCTTTCTCACTCTCAGCCAAGTCAATCTCTCTCTCTCTCAATCTAATCTTAGTCCTCTCTCTCAGCCACATCTCACTCTCTCTCTTTGCCTCAGCCAAGTTTCACCTGTCTCACTCTCTCTTTCTCTCTCTCAGCCAAGTCTCACCTGTCTCACTCTCTCTTTCTCTCTCTCAGCCAAGTCTCACCTGTCTTACTCGCGCTCTCTCTCAGCCAAGTCTCACCTGTCTCACTCTCTCTTTCTCTCTCTCAGCCAAGTCTCACCTGTCTCACTCTCTCTTCTCTCTCTCAGCCAAGTCTCACCTGTCTCACTCTCTCTTTCTCTCTCTCTCTCAGCCAAGTCTCACCTGTCTTACTCGCTCTCTCTCTCAGCCAAGTCTCACCTGTCTCACTCTCTCTTTCTCTCTCTCAGCCAAGTCTCACCTGTCTCACTCTCTCAGCCAAGTCTCACCTGTCTTACTCGCTCTCTCTCTCAGCCAAGTCTCACCTGTCTCACTCTCTCTCTCTCTCTTTTTCTCTCTCAGCCAAATCTCACTTGATTTCTCTTTTATTTTAAAAGTTGCGACGGGACAATATGGATATCTATTTGGCGCTGAAGAAAAGTAATTATTATTATTGGTATTTACATAGCACCAACCTTTTCCGCAACGCTTTATAATATAATAAGAGGGGGAGATATAACAATAAATAAATATTACAAACCAGTGAAGGAATGTAAAGGGGTTAGAGTTGTTTAGAGCTTTATAGGTAATTGACTCATATAGGATACAGGAAGTCAATGTAAGGACTGACAGAGGGGCGAGGTAAGAGAGGAGCAACAGGAGAGAAAGATCAGCCTCGCGGCGGCATTCATTACAAATTGTAGCGGGGCAGTTCGGCTTTTGGGGAGACCAATTAGGAGAGAATTACCAGAGCATGAACAAACTCATTGGCAGCATCTTGCATAAGAAATCAGTGGATGAGGGCAATGTTTTCAAGTTAGAATCTATAAGTTGTAGTAACAGGCTGGTTATGAGGTGCAAATGTGAGGCCAGGATCAAAGATAACATTAAGACAGCGAGCTTGGACAGACTGATGCAGGTATTGTCAACTTGCAGGGAAGGTGAAAGAGGAGGGTCAGAATTATGAGGAGGAAAAATAAGAAGCTCTGTTTTAGAGAGATTGAGTTTCAGAAAGGAATTCTAGTCAGAGGTTGGAGAAAGGCAACCGGAGAAACGTTGTAGGACAGCGGGGAGAGATTGGGGAGGAGAGATATATCTAGATATACATTTTTTTATAACAGGTATTTCGTTTATTATGAGGGTGAATTGGTAGGTAGGTTGTTTTTTTTTAATTGAAGAGTGGGTGGACATTTATTATGGTATTTTATATTGATATATCTTCTATAGTTAATTAGAGCCTGTGAGTTTTTATTGACTAACAGGGATAGTAATTAAACAAGACTGATAACAATGCTTCCAATGTACGTTTACGTTTATCGGATTTATTGGCTACAATTCCAGCTAGTATTAAGTCCAGTCACAATTCATTAGCAAGATCTGCCAAGCGCAATCCATATTTTAGGCGGAGGATTTTCGATATACGTTAAATTGAGGCCATGTCAGTGCTTAGAACAGATAGCTATATACGTGCAGATTTACCTTGGGAAACGTTGGAATCTGTCTCTCCGGGGTCAGTTTGATTATATCCTCCAAGTAGTAATAATTACATGCACAGTTCAACCTGTAGACAAGCAGCGATTTATACGAATGTTGCTTTATTTACTAATTATTAGTAAAAATAAAAAAGATCCACCATCACTTGAGAGTTAATTTAGTAAATAAGATACAGCTATGCAGTCTATATTATTTTTAGTTTACACTCATTTATAAAGGTAACGTGTAGTTTATTCAGTGTAAATGTGTATACACCAGCAGAGGGAGTAACGTGTCCCACCACTCAGCAGAGGGGGTATACCGTGTCCCACCACTCAGCAGAGGGGATATAACGTGTCCCACCACCCAGCAGAGGGGGTATAACGTGTCCCATCGCCCAGCAGAGGGGGTATAACGTGTCCCATCGCCCAGCAGAGGGGGTATACCGTGTCCCACCACCCAGCAGAGGGGGTATAACGTGTCCCACCACCCAGCAGAGGGGGTATACCGTGTTCCACCATCCAGCAGATGGGGTTATAACACATCCCACCACCCAGCAGAGGGGGTATAACGTGTCCCATCGCCCAGCAGAGGGGATATAATGTGTCCCACCACCCAGCAGAGGGGATAAATGTGTCCCACCACCCAGCAGAGGGGGTATACCGTGTCCCACCACCCAGCAGAGGGGTATAACGTGTCCCATTGCCCAGCAGAGGGGATATAATGTGTCCCACCACCCAGCAGAGGGGATAAACGTGTCCCACCACCCAGCAGAGGGGGTATACCGTGTCCCACCACCCAGCAGAGGGGGTATACCATGTCCCACCACCCAGCAGAGGGGTATAACGTGTCCCATCGCCCAGCAGAGGGGATATAATGTGTCCCACCACCCAGCAGAGGGGGTATACCGTGTCCCACCACCCAGCAGAGGGGGTATACCGTGTCCCACCACCCAGCAGAGGGGATATAATGTGTCCCACCACCCAGCAGAGGGGATAAACGTGTCCCACCACCCAGCAGAGGGGGTATAACGTGTCCCACCACCCAGCAGAGGGGTATAAAGTGTCACCACCCAGCAGTGGGGGTATAACGTGTCCCACCATCCAGCAGATGGGGTATAACATGTCACCACCCAGCAGAGGGGGTATAACATGTCTCACCACCCAGCAGAGGGGGTATAACGCGTCCCACCACCCAGTAGAGGGGGTATAACGCATCCCACCACCCAGCAGATGGGGTATAACATGTCACCACCCAGCAGAGGGGGTATAACATGTCTCACCACCCAGTAGAGGGGGTATAACGCGTCCCACCACCCAGAAGAGGGGGTATAACACGTCCCACCACCCAGCAGAGGGGGTATACCGTGTCCCACCACCCAGCAGAGGGGGTATACCGTGTCCCACCACCCAGCAGAGGGGTATAACGTGTCACCACCCAGCAGTGGGGGTATAACGTGTCCCACCATCCAGCAGAGGGGTTATAACACACCCCACCACCCAGCAGAGGGGGTATAACGTGTCCCACCATCCAGCAGATGGGGTATAACATGTCACCACCCAGCAGAGGGGGTATAACATGTCTCACCACCCAGCAGAGGGGGTATAACGCGTCCCACCACCCAGTAGAGGGGGTATAACGCATCCCACCACCCAGCAGAGGTGGTGTAACGCGTCCCACCACCAAGCAGAGGGGGTGTAACGTGTCTCACCACCCAAAGAGGGGTATAACGTGTCCCACCACCCAGCACAGGGGGTATAAAGTGTCCCACCACCAAGCAGAGGGGGTATAACGTGTCTCACCACCCAGCAGAGGGGGTGCAATGTGTCCCACTACCCAGCACAGGGGGTATAACGTGTCCCACCACCCAGCAAAGGGGGTATAATGTGTCCCAAGCAATGCCACACAGCGCTTGGTGATTATTGCTCAGAATTATTGCTTTATGCTAATTTGATTGATTCTGACCCTTTATTCTTCTTTTCCATTTCTTCTCGAAGTTTTTTTACATCATTTCTGCATTTGTCAATATCCAGGAATTTCAAACCATCAGCTACAAGATAAGAGGGAGATTTGACAAAAAAGTCAGTACAAATCTATTTTAATCTTTTTAATTTTATGAGGAATAAACATCACTAAAACAGTTACCCCGATAAAACGTTAAACATTATGTACTGCACGATCGCAGAATAATTAATATAACTACACCTCGTGATGAATACTACATCACATCTGTTGTGTTTCACATTTTCAGCTCCTTGTGGGAGTGTCCGAATCCAATGAAGGAACTGGAGGGGCAGTTTCTGTATTACTCCAAATCACTCTGTCCCTCTTTTTTCTCCATAGGAGCTCTATAATGTTGGTGTGGCTGTGTATATAACAGAGCTCCACATCAATAATACTCCCAGTAATGTGTCTGAGTGTATAACAGAGCTCCACAGTAATAATACTCCCAGTAATGTGTCTGAGTGGATAACAGAGTTGCACAGCAATAATACTCCCAGTAATGTGTCTGAGTGTATAACAGAGCTCCACAGCAATAATACTCCCAGTAATGTGTATATACACACAGACACACACACACACACACACACACTACAGCACCACTACACACATTATGCTCCAGATACACATTAGATCCCTTACCCTATATACACTCTGAATCCTCTACACAGACACAATCTCCTATACACACTCTGGGTCAGTGGGTCCTTTACACACTAGATCCCCTACACACACTACATTCCAGACATACAAACTCTGGATCCCCTATGCACACACTACATTCCTTGTAAGCAAACACATACAACATTCTTTAAACACACACTACGTCACCTATACACATACACACACACACTACAGCCCCTATGCACTCACTCGCTACATCCCCTATACACACACTCTCTACAGTCCCTAGCCACACATATTACACCACAAACACGAATGAAATCGACCTATTTACACGACACCACACCACAATCAGCTCACTCTACACACACGCAATCCCACAGGCAGACTCCAAACACACGAACCATACACTTTCCTGGCCCTTTTGTCCTCTGGTATCCCACTAATGGAGACACCAGAGACAATTTAAAAGCAAACACAGCGCAAGCATGTTATTAAATTTGCAGGGCCTTTTTCTAATGCTAGAGCTCTTCAGCGGGGCTCTGCGCATTGAACCACCATGCTCAATTTGAGAGGGGGTGTGCTTGTCATTAGTGATGACAAAACACACCCTCTCTGGCCCCCTTCTTATGGGGCCACTGTGAATGAAAAATTCCCACGCCAATTTTTTTCCCCAGTCTGGCCCTGTGCAGCGCTGTACAACCTAGAATTTTTTTTGACTTGGGATGCTTTGGAGAAATACTGAAATATTAAGGGTGCCTTGAACCTAAAAAGTTTGGGAACCACTGGTTTAGAGAGTTTCCCGTCCTGCAAAATATGAGGTGTATTTACTAAACAGTGATTGGTGGTGAATTGCAAAATGTAGTCGAAAATAGAAGAGATGTACATTGTAAAACTTGTTTTTCACCTCTAATGACATCCAATAAAACAGCTGCTTTCTATAAATCTGAATGCGTTCATATAAACAATTAATCTTACTTTCTATCCTGGACTCCAGGATTGTCAGACGGTCCATCACTTCTCTCTTTAATTCACTGAACTGAAAGGCTCTGGGGGGGGAAGAAATTCATTAATGAGTTTACACCTTTATCATAGTACGCAGAGACACAGATCAACAAAAACACAGAACCAATCACTTTGCTGTCCTCGAGTCACAGGTCCACGTTCTGCAACACAAATATTGATTGGGAAGAATTTGATGGATGTAACATTCTCAGTGGCGTCGCTAGGGGGGGCCAGAGGGGGCCATGGCCCCCCTACATCATGCTGTGCCCCCCCTTGGGCCCCCCCAAATGCCGGCAACTTGCTGGCCATGGGCTTCCCTCGGACTGTAACAGCCTGTGACAGCCGGGGAGGGAATGCAGTGCTGAGCTGCTGGAGGCTGTCTGTGGCCAGAGGGAGCACTGATTGGCTCCCCAGCACAGGCCCCGCCTCCCGCCGATAAGCCCCGCCCCCGCCGTAATGTAGCAGCCCATGCTGCTGCAGAAGATGGCTGCCTGACTCCCAGCAACATCCTCCACTGACAGGTAGGCTTTCCTGAAATATATTAATCAGAAAAATGTATAGCACAGAGAAGGTTTACCAACATACTAAAACGAGCGGTCAGACAGACAGAGACATATAGACAGAGACATGTAGATAGACAGACAGAGAGACAGATAACAGACATGTTTGTGTGTGTCTATCATAGATGCAAAATATCATACACATAGTATATCTACAAATGGTCAAATAATATCTTCTTTGTTAAATACAGGATTCATCACCTGAATGACGGGAAACAGGCTGAGAGTGGACTTGATACGGTGATCTGAAATTAGCCAATTTAACACAAAATTAATTACTTCATATTCTGTCGGTCTGTCTGTCTTTCATCTGTCTGGCTATGTATGTGTCTGTCTGTCGGCCTGTCTGCCTGTCAGTCAGTCTGCCTGTCAGTCAGTCTGTCTGTCAGTATGTCTGTCTGTCAGTCGGTCCTGGTCATTCTATCGCTCCCTTGTCCAGTAACTGCTGTTACCTCTTGCAGTTGGTGGGAATGCTCGTGTCGATAGCCATATAAGTACCGTGTTGATCAACGAGCATTATAGTCGTTTGCCTAACAATAGAAAATTCTGTTTAGTTTGTATCAGTAAAGGTTTAAATTCTCCAGCATTGGTCGCTTGTATATTAAAATTCCGAGAACCAGCTAGTTATTTATGAGCTGTTTAACTTAATGGAGTAACAGCTGTATATTTACAACCCTACCTCTCCCCCCCCCCCAAAAAAAAACATAAGGAAATTATGAACCTAGTATACACTGCTACATAGACGTCTTGCACCATATTCATTACAATGAGCTATAGTAATACAATAAGCTGTAATGATACAGTGACATTTAATTATACAATATCCTATAATAATACACTGAGCTGTAATAATACAATATTCTGTAATAATACACTGACCTGTAATAATACAATATTCTGTAATAATACACTGAGCTGTAATAATACAATATTCTGTAATAATACACTGAGCTGTAATACAATAAGCTATAATACAATATCCTGTAATAATACATTGAGCTCTACTGATATAATCAGCTGTAATAATACAATAAGCTGTAACGATACGCTGAGCTGTAACAATACAATGAGCAGTAACGATACAATGAGCTGTAATAATACAGTAATCTATAATACAATGAGCTGTAATAATACAATGAGCTGTAACGATACAATAAGATGTAATAATACAGTAATCTATAATAATACAATGAGCTGTAATAATACAATGAGCTGTAATGATGCACTGAGCTATAATACAATGAGCTATTATTTTTGTGGACTGAGCCCTAATAATATAAATCTTTTTGTTTTTAGTAAATGGTAAATTATTGATTACAGTAGAATGAGATGTTTCTTTTTGGATCTCTATAAGTAAATGTGTAATTCAGATTAATACACAGAGTATAAAATATAAACATTTTGCTTAAAATTAATTAGGAATTATTGCACCAGTAATCATTTGATGTGTATTGTTGTTTAATTACCATGGTAATCCAGCACACGCGCAGAGAATCTCCTTGATCTCGCTGGAGCTGCTTTGGCGGCTAATAATCACCTGCAAGAAAAAGCACTGATGGAGTCAGGACCAGCCGTGGTCCAGTCATATTTTATCTCCAATACTAGCCTTAGTCGCCCATGGCCATTGTTTACCTCCTGGGGGGGAGAAGGGGGGATTTACCTACTGGGGGGTGAGAAGGGGGGGATTTACCTCCCATTTACCTCCTGGACTAGCCCCCCGTGCTCTTGGTCACTGTTTATCTCCTGGACTAGCCCTGTTTAAATTGGCCACTGTTTATATTCAGGACTAGCCCCAAATGCTCTTGGCTGCTATTTATCTTCTGGACCAGCCCTCGGTGTCCCCTGACCACTGTATTTCCTGGACTAGTCTTCGTGCCCATTGGCCACTGTTTATCTCCAGGACTAGCCCCCATTGCCCTTGGTCACTGTTTATCTTTTTGGACTAGCCCCGTTGGTCTCTTGGACCAGACTCATTAATCTCCTGGACTAGCCCTGGTGCCCTTGGTCACTGCTTTTCTAGTAGACTAACACATGTGGACAGAGCCCTTGGCCTCTGTTTATCTGTCCTTGGCTGCTGTATATCTCTTGGACTAGCCCTGCTGCCCAATGTTATTGTCTATCTCCTGGACTTGCCCTGTTGCCATTGGTCACTACTTATTTTGTGGACTAGCACCGTGTCCCTTGGCCTCTGTTTGTCTGCCCTAGGCTGCTGTATATCTCCTGGACTTGTCCTGTTGCCCTTGGCTGCTGTATTTCTCCTGGACTAACCCCGTAGCCCTTGTATAACAAAAGAGCACAAAATAAGGTGTGGCCTCTGTTTATCTGCCCTTGGCTGCTGTATATCTCTTGGACTAGCCCCGGTGCCCAATGTTATTGTCTATCTCCTGGACTAGCCCTGTTGCCCTTGGTCACTGCTTATTTTGTGGACTAGCACCGTGTCCCTTGGCCTCTGTTTGTCTGCCCTTTGCTGCTGTATATCTCCTGGACTTGTCCTGTTGCCCTTGGCTGCTGTATATCTCCTGGACTTGTCCTGTTGCCCTTGGCTGCTGTATATCTCCTGGACTAACCCTGTTGCCTTTGTATAACAAAATATCACAAAATAAGGTGTTTTTAGGTGAAGAAAGTGCACGAATCAGATAACACTCTCCTTAAATAAAGTGCAAAAGTATATTTATTGGGAGACTCAAACTTCCCTTTAGCAATGGAGTCACCCGAAGATCTCCTCAAATCTTCAATCAAATACAAGTGCAATATATGGGGTTAATCCAGTTAGGGAAAATAAGAACAGCACAACATAGTGCAAAACTGTACAATAAAGTGACGGTGTATATTAAGTACCAATTGGCCACTCACACTTTGGAGCCAAATAAAGAGCCTTCAGAAAATAGTTGGTATCATTCTTCTCAGTTCTTGAACTTTATTGATGTCAGTCTTGTATTGGGGCATATATGGCTGCCTCTCACACTGAGCGCTTTTAACTCAATTTCTTTTCTGTGCTTTAAAATCAGGCTTTAATGATCAACCTGTCCCACAGTATGAGTGAACTAAGGGGCACGGTCGGAGCTTCAGTGGATGGATCTCTCAAGCCGCGAGATATTTTATCGTTGATGTGAAATAAAGGATTGTAGAAACATTTATCCTGTTAAGTGATTTACTCACTCAAACACTCATGCAGTGGAACAGGTTGAATGTCCCCAGCCCAGGTCATTAAAGCCTGATTTTAAAGCACAGAAAAAAAATTGAGTTAAAAGCGCTCAGTGTGAGCCCCAATACAAGACTGACATCAATAAAGTTCAAGAACTGAGAAGAATGATACCAACTATTTTCTGAAGGCTCTTTATTTGGCTCCAAAGTGTGAGTGACCAATTGGCACTTAATTTACACCCTCAGTTTATTGTACAGTTTTGACCGTTGCCCTTCGCCTCTGTTTATCTGCTCTTGGTTGCTGTATGTCTCCTTTACTAGCCCCAGTGCTATCCCAGTTGTTGTTGATCTCCTGGACTAGTCCTCGTTTCACCCTGACCACTGTGTATGTCCTGGACTATACCCCGTTGCCCTTGGCCGCTGTTTATCTCCTGGACTAGCCCCCTTGGCTGCTATTTATCTCCTGGACTAGCCCCCGTTACCCTTGGCTGCTATTTATCTCCTGGACTAGCCCCCGTTACCCTTGGCTGCTATTTATCTCCTGGACTAGCCCCCGTTACCCTTGGCTGCTATTTATCTCCTGGACTAGCCCCTGTTACCCTTGGCTGCTATTTATCTCCTGGACTAGCCCCCCATTGTTACCCTTGGCCCCCGTAGGCCCTTGGCTTATCTCCTGGACTAGCCCTCGGTTCACTGCATTAAGGGACTCTCAGATTCCCTCCCATTAGGCAGAGCTCTTAACCTCACTCAGTGAGCTGAAACCAGAGAAATGTGACCTCTTATATGAATGTGAAGTCTGTTACTATCACAGTATGGAGGGGTAATAGAGGGTGATTTACTAAACTGTGAATTATCAGGGACTCACTAGGGCTTTACAAACTCAAGGCTAAAATACTTGACCTGGAAACAGCTGAGTTTAACATCAATTTGTCCACATTTTGTAGTTCCTGGTCAATCCCAGACCATCTTCAATTTCGGGAAAAACCTTTAAACCGCGGACATTTTTTTAAAACACTTTGTAACTTTGTATTGTGTAAATGTTTCTCTTTCAGCTGATGGTAGGTTTCTTTGTCCACTTACCTTCTGAACTTTCCCGTCCACTTCCAAAAATATCGTCTTCTGGCTGCTACTTGATGCTCCGGATCCCATCGCTCTCAGCGTATTTCGATTCTCAGGATCTGTAAATTAGCGGAACTCTGCCGTCTTTACAAAGATACAGAGAGCGTCTGCTGAATCTCTGTGTTACAGCTGTTTTACACCTTTTGATCCTTTGTTACGATGCTCTCTGTCAGCACTAGCTGAATGGAAAGTAAGATCAAGGTGTGATTATATTCGCAGATCGAGCCCCCGGACACGTTGTCATGACAGTATGCACAGCGTATTCTCCTGACAGCAGCCTCCGGGGACTTTTATGGCCAGAAACATATTTACTATGAAAGCAACTAAGCCCGGGGCAGCAGAACGAAGAGGTCACAACTACACGGCATTTACTTAAACTCGTTAAATTAGTTTTTCTTGCTTTAATGTGATTCGCTCCTTCTCTATTTGCCAGCAGTATCTGAAAAACGAGATGGAACAAGGTGCTTAAATGTATACACAATACGCACATAATTTGACAACATTACACACTCAGTCATCAACGTGACTTCACACCGACACACACGTAGAATGATTACACATATCTGTACGTTAAATACTGCTGTACTGGGGTTATAGTTCCAGGAGTGTCCTGGTTCCATTTTACATGGTCTGACAACTTACCTGTGTCCCCCAGGAGCAGCATTGCATGCAGTCTGATCCAGCAGGAGTCCTCGAATGTCACCACAGGGTAAAACCCGGCCAATGCGGACGTTCTCAGTCAGTGCATGCACTTCTGAATGGCCCTGGCTTACTCTGTAGAATTAACTGGATTCTCCTAAATGAGAAAACTGGGAGCAGAGTTTGTCACCATTCACAAAATATGGGAACCAGGTAAGTTGTCAAACTGTCCTAAAAATAGACTGATTTATCTCACGATGGCATTTTGAGTCAGATTAACATTGGGCTAAGGGATTGGCGACCAAAATGTAAATGTTCAATTGTTTTTCCAGTCTCCACTCTCAATGTATGGTGTTTAATATTCATTGCTCCCTTTACGCTGCGCAGCAGGCCCGGACTGGTCACAGGACATCCCCTGCCGGCCCCTGCAGGGCCGGCACTATCCGAGCGCCGGCCCCGCTGTTTGCCATGGAGGGCCGGTGGGGAGATCAAAGCTCTCCCTCACCGGCCCATTTAAATAGACCTGCGGCTCGGGAGGGAGGGAGAGGACACGGCGGAGCGCTATCTTGCAGCTCCGCCGGGTTCCTCTCGCGAGATCCAGCGCGTTGCCATGGCAACGACCAGATATCGTGAGTGTGAACTCTAGCCTACAGGCTAGAGTTCACTAACCACTGGACCACCAGGGATGATGAGTGCTGCCCCCCCCCCTCCTCCCAGATACCATCGTGCCGGACCTCTCCCAGGCTAAAGGTAAGGAGGGGGGGGATATATAATGCATTTTTGTTGTTGGTTTTTTTACCCTCCCAACACACAATCACTTTTAACATTCACACACAGCAGTCTCACACACACATCACCCTCAGCACTATCACACTCAGCACTATCACACACAGCACCCTCACACACATCACACTCAGCAGTCTCACACATAGCACCCTCACACACATCACACTCAGCAGTCTCACACACATCACATCACACTCAGCACTCACACATATCACACTCAGCACCCTCACACACATCACACTTACCACTATCACACACGGCACCCTCACACACATCACACTTAGCACCCTCACACACAGCACTCTCACACTCATCACACTCAGCACCGTCACACAAATCACACACAGCACCCACACACACAAAGCACACACCTCACACACAGCACCCACACACACAGCACCCTCACACACAGCACCCTCACACACAGCACCCTCACACACTGCACCCTCACACACTGCACCCTTAAACACAGCACCCTTAAACACATCATACACAACATCATCACACACAGCACCCCTCAAACACAGCATCCATTACACACACATACTGCACCCTTCACATACACACTACACCCCTCACAGACACCAACTGCACACCTCACACATACACACAGAACTCCAACACACTGCACTAAACACACACACACATACAATACTTCCAAACATATATATATATATATATATATATATATACACATATACACACACACCACAGCACCCTTCACACACACTGAACCCCTCACACACACATACTGCACCCCTAAACATATTACATTCCAGACACACTATCCCTTACCCAACTATGGATCATATACACACACTAAATCCCCATATACACTCTGATTCTGTTATATACACACACTCACTAGATCTCATACACATTCTGGGTCCTTCAAACACACACTAGACTCCTGTACACACACACACACACACACACTGCACCACCTACACACACTACATTCCTAACATACACACTGTGGATCCCTTATACACACACTAGATTCCTTGTAAACAAACACATGCTACACCCCTAAACGCACACTCTCTACAACCCCTACAAACACTACATCACCTATATACACGCACACACTATAGCCTGTGTGCACACATTTACTACATCCCCTATACACACACACATTCTCTTCAGCTCCTAGCCACATATGCATTACATTACACCACAAACACAACACGACTAAAACCGACCTTATTACACAATACCACACCACGACCAGCTCACTCTGCACACACACAATCCCACAAGCAGGCTCCAAACACATGCACAATACTCTTTCCTGGCCCTTTCGTCTCCTGGTATCCATTTATAGAGACACCAGAGACAAGTTTCAAGGAAACACAGTGCAAGCATGTTATTAAATTTGCTTGCACTGTGCAGAACAAATACAGGTTTGTTTTTTTCTCATGCTAGAGCTCTTTAGCAGAGCTCTGCCCTGGAAGAGCATTGACCCAACGCTCACTTTGAGAGGGGGCGTGTTTGTCTTTGGTGATGACGAAACACACCCTCTCTGCCCCGCCCCCTTCTTAGTGGGCTGCTGTGCTAAAAAAATGCCCGGGCTGAATTTTTCTCCCAGTCCGGCCCTGCTGCGCAGTACACAGATGGTGACGTGTGCAGTACCGGGTTTCCAGTTACGTAATCGCAATCACACAGGACAGAGGTCAGGGTCTGCATCAGTCATCGTTAATTTTTCCATAACTGCTATCAATAACATTCCACCATTTCCTTTTTACGCACATAAAACACTAAATTCAGCACGGATGCCACAGGGCACCAAAACCACTACAGCTAGATGATAAAGGGTATATGGGGTTGGAACACTGACTTGCCAGAGCAGAGTATAGCAATAAACGGAATCAGATGACAGACTATGGCGCTGCCCAGTGCAGTCAATATCGCTGATCAGACGGATTATAATCCTCTATTCCCATTCACAAACGATTTTCTCACAAACTAAGAATTTGTAGCCAAGTGGAATTCATTTCCACAACAATCAACCTGCAGCCGTGCCAGTTATGTATATATTTGGGTCTTGTCAACTGATGGTTGGGTGGTATACAATTCTGTTAAAAGAGCAGCAGTCTCCAAAGAGAAATGGAGTCTCACCATGTCTCTTACCATTTATACCTGTAGTTTATCGCTATAATATTCTGTATATGGAGTTTGTTATTTTCAGTGAATGTGTTCCACCAATATTCCATCTACACACAGTTATTAATATTTGGGGGATTGAAAAGTTAATCTGATTCTATTGTATCCAACACGTGTGCTCTCCCCACCCCTCACACTCTCCATCCTGTGCTCCTCCTGGCTGTAAATATCTTTATATAACGGTCTTATCTCCATCCCTGTTCCTTAGGTCTCACGTCACAAACCCCCGAAAAATGCAATATTGAGAATCCCCATTTTTTCTAAGTATTTACCACCTAGGTTCCTGCTAAATGTATAGCATGCCCCTCCACCTGCTTGAGATCTTAGTTAATTACCTCCTCGTTCCCTTTACATTTTACCAGTAGCTTTTACTCTTGATTAATTTCCTCTGGTCATCACTTCCAGATCCCCCCTGCTACCTCTTGTGTCAGATCCCTATTATATCCTTCAGATCAGGGGTTCCAAACCCAGTCCTCAAGTACACCCTACCGTCCAGGATGTAGAGAGTACCCCTTACCCGTCCAGGATGTAGGGATTATATACCTAACAGTCCAAGATGTAGCGATTACCCCCTATTAGTTCAGGATTTAGGGATTACCCAGTAACAGTCCAGGATTTACGGATTATCCAGTAACAGTCCAGGATTTAGTGATTACCCCCCTATTAGTCTAGGATTTAGGGATTACCCCATAACAGTCCAGGATTTAGGGATTACCCCCCTATTAGTCCAGGATTTAGGGATTACGACATAACAGTCCAGGATTACCCCATAACAATCCAGGGCTTAGGGATTACCCCCTATTAGTCCAGGATTTAGGGATTACCCCATAACAGTCCAGGGTTTTGGAATTACCCCGTAACAGTCCAGGGTTTTGGAATTACCCCGTAACAGTCCAGGGTTTAGGAATTACCCTGTAACAGTCCAGGGTTTAGGGATTACCCAGTCGTGTTTTTAGGAAGAAGAAGAAGAAGAAAAAAACACTTTAGACACAACAGGGTAACCCCTAAATCCTGGACTGGTAGGGGGTACTTGAGAAATTAGTTGGGAACCCCTGCTTTAGATTGTAAACTCAGGCCGTCTAAGCACTTTGTATAAAAGAGCTTCAATAGCTAGATCTCAGCTCACGGGCCTGGATCTCTTTATATTTTGTACTGGTCTCATACATTCTCTCCTAATTGTACAGAATCTGTTGGAGCAGGTTTATTTTGATTGCTCCACTTTTAGAATTTTTCTTTGCAATCAGTCTGTTTAAATAGGCCCGCCTCCCCACAGGGACCTCACTGTAGTGAAGCATAAACATGAACAAGGTTTACAGAATGAAGTGGTGGTTGCCCCTTATCTTTCCCAACATAAATTTTCCACTAGAAATGGGTATTCTTTGTAGAGATCTGGTAACGGAAATATGCGTTTTCATATTTTTTATATCAATGTTCATTCTGCTCCATGGTTTGCAGATTTGAAATTTTTCCCCTTTTTTATATAATGTTTAATAGTTTTGGAATGTTGGGATAAAAGTCAGAGATTTATTGAAATCTTAACACGAGCACTGCAGTCCTGTCAATGTCGTACAATTTATTTCTTTTCATAGTTAGTGCATTAACTAAAAGCAGCAGAGGAACAAATTCCCAGAGGGACCTGGAGTGAGTCTAACCGAATGTGATAATTGGGGGACAGAAATAGAATCGTAGAAACACAGATTAATACACAAGACTAATAATACTGCTCTGCACTGCCTGTTAGCATCACAGCTCAGCCCTTCCATTTCAGAACTAAAGCAATGGAGGTTGCAGGTTACCGTTAACATGACCACGGATTACCAGGTAAGTGCAGGTAGGATGCCCTGTCAACTAAAACAACAACTGAAGCTAAATATGAGTAGCTGTTTTATTTTCGTTTTTTTTCCCCTTTTAGATTTTTCTCTATTTGTGCTATAATACGCAAAGCAACGTTTCCAAACCTCATCCACCAAAAAGTCCATGAAAAACAAGAACAAAAAAAACGCATTCACTAAAAACGCCCAGTCCAAAACCTTGTCCATTACAACACCCAGTCCAAAACCTCATCTGCTAAAATGCCCAGTCCATAACCTCGTCCATTAAAACGTCCAGTCCAAAACCTCATCCATTAAAGCGGCACTGTCATGCCGAACTTACCTTTCCTCAATCTCTTCCTCTTCTCCCCCTCTCTCAGGATCTGTTATTCTTTTCTTCCTGTCTTCTTTAGTTTTCTTTAAAATCATAAGACAAAGTAGGGACTCTTTGCCTTATGGAAGATTCCTCCGCTTGACCAGCGGAGGAGCAAAGTGTGCTTCATTTCCGTTGGTCAGAGCAATTTTCCCATGATCCCTAGCTTTCCTCAGGGTTCCCACGATGCTTCCTGTCACTTTACACTAAACTGCCGAATTGCGTTCTAACTGAATGACAACAGTCTGTTCGTTTCTTTTAGAACGCAATTCGGCACTTTATTCGGATCAGAATTTCATTCTAATGAATGAAATTCTGATCCTATTCATTGCTGTGGCTGCATCTTGCAGCCGTTTAGTAGATAACTCCCTAATTCCCACGGTATAATGGAGCTATCTACTAAAAGGCTGAAAGACCTAAATTGGTCTTTCAGCCAAATTTACTAATACTAAGTAAAGATTACTTAGTATTAGTAACTTAAATGCCCCTACTCGCTATACCGCGAGTAGGGGCATGTGTAGTAAGCAGTGAGCAGCGTATAGCTGCTCACTGTAAAAAAACAAACAAAAAACTAATAACCCCCCACTCCCCCCATGCCCGTGGGGGCCCTAAAACCTGGCCCCCACCCCTGCGCGGTGGGTGGGGGCCCTAATA